>WOXC01008445.1:0-571120 GCA_011680675.1 Gymnobelideus leadbeateri | reverse complement strand
GAGATATCCCATTTAGTATGTATGTCATTCTCTCCCTGAACCAAATTCAATGAGAATGTCATTTTGCCTTTTTTGCCTTCCTATTCTCCTCCTCCCTTGCAACCACTTCCCCTTGCTTCTTCTACATGAGATAGTTTACTCTACCCTGTCTCTCCCCATCTCCTCTTGCCACTTTCCTCTCTCACCTCATAATTTCATCCCTTGAGTATTCTCCCTTCCCAACAAATTCAACCTATGCCCTCTATCCATATATAACTGTAACCATATACATACATATTCACATATGTATTCATATGACCATACACATTTCTTCCATTATTTTCATACTGAGCAAGATGCCATCAGTCACAGTTATTGTTTTTCCATATTGGAATGGAAATAGTTCAACTTTGATAAGTTCCTTTTGATTTCTTTTCCCTGATTACCTTCTCAGGCATCTCTTGCTTCTTGTGTCTGGATGTCAATTTTTCTATTTTGCTGGGGCTCCAGAAGTTGTTCAGAGTCCCCTTTTACATAGTTTGGGGAGAATCTGGGGGCAGAGTGGCTTGGATGAGCTGTTTCTACTCCGCCATCTTGGCTCCCCCCGACCATCTCATTTCTGAGTTAATATCTTCAGTGTCTATTACAATGCCTGGCACATAATAGGTTCCTAACAAATGCTTATTGATTGGAGATATAGGATGCTAAGCAGAGGGACAGATGCAGAAAGCAGAGGGCAGGAGACAGGAGACAGGGGGCAGGGGGCAGAGGGCAGGGAGCAGGATCCAGATATGAAAAATGTGAGCTGTTATCAGAACAAAACCAGTTCAAGGGAAAAGGATGTCTAAAGTTTGTTGCAGCCAGAAATCCTATGAGGTAGGGACCAAGAAGGAGGTTTAGTTATAAAAGATTAGGTCCAATTCAGCATAGAGTCCAAGGAACCATGTATGATACAATAGAAAAAACCTGGATTCCAAGTCTGAGGACTTAAGTTTGAATCCTGGATCTACTATCTTAATATATCTATGACCTTTGGGGAAGTAATTTCATCTCTCTGCATTTTAGTTTCTGTAAACAAGTTTAAATTTTTAAAAATAATTAAAATAGATAATTTAGGGGAGCTATGGGAAAGGATTAATAATTAGCCAAAATGAGTCAATAAAGAGTTTCTATTGAATGGACTGAAGATCTGAGCTGTCAATGTATCTATGGGTTCTAAATGATACAATTACAGAGGAAGAATATTCTAGGTATGGGGAATAGTCTTGCAAAAATATGTATTTTAGCTCTAATAAATATTGTTGAAACTCATTCAATACTACCTATTATTACTATCTATCCATTCAGATTGTTACAAGAAAAACATCTTATGAAATTAAAAAGCCCATAAATGGCTTACTGCTGCTGTTGCTGCCACAACCACTATTACTACCACTACTCTTAATAATACTAAACTCACTTTTCTTGTGAATGATCCTTTCCATGTACTTTCTTCCATATTTTTTTCCTCAAATGGATCATTTATCATTTGAAATTATCTCAAATCCTACATTCCTTTACTGAAGCCATCTGTTCTTTTATTCAAATGTCCTCTCTAAAGTCAACCATGTCCATTTCTACTGTATCCTATCCAAATTTTCATTAATTTTTGTCTTCTTCCCACTCATTAAGAAATCCTCTAAGTCACTAAGCAAACAACAACTAAGGGGAAATAAAATAAAAGAAGCCAAAAATAATTTACAGTGTGGTAGGACTACACTAATTTTATAGGGAGATAGGATATGGAAAGAACAACACTGTCTCCCATTAGTCTGGATTGAAAAAAAATTAATTCTGGAATGTTTTTTTTTTTTTTTTAAGCAATTGGGGTTAAGTAACTTGCTCAAGGTTACACGGCTAGTCATTATTTATGCGTGGGTGCTCATTTTCTGAGGCCGGATCTGATCTCGGGTCATCCCAACTCCGAGGCCGCGCTCTTACTCACTGCGCCACCTAGCCGCCCCTTTAGGGCAATTGGGGTTAAGTAACTTGCCCAAGGTTACATGGCTAAGTTTTTTTTGTTTGTATGGATTAAGTGTACGAGGCTGGCTCCGAACTCAGGTCCTTCTGATTCCAGGGCTGGCGCTCTATTTACTGCACCACGTAGCCGCCCCTATCTGGAATGTTTTTTAAAAGATTGCTTACTACTTTAAAATATGAAATATTCTGATCTGTTTCTTTCAACTCTGAATATCTCCATTTCACCTAAAGTATTCTTGAGGGCTAACGGTATTAATGCTGAATTTAACTCCAGATATTGGAATTAAGAAGCACAGGCTGCTACAGCTCATTAACTACTAATTTCAAAATTCCACCAACCTCTCACATCTGGTGGCTTTGATTATAGGCATACCACACCATGCTAAGTAACAAACCACAGTTCTAATTAAGATAATATAGAGTCCTCTCAGAGAAATCTTTGTCATGTTTCATTTTTTTTTGATAAGGTGATTATGATTTACAGATTGATTGTGTGTATATGTAGGTGTAATCAGTTGAGGTCAATGAATTTAAGACTGCATGAAAACACTGAGATAATATAATTTAATCATGTTTGCTTTCTTAATTTTCACTATGTATATAAACAAAGGGGAAATTGAGGCTTCACAAAGTTACTACAGATTCTATAATAGAAGATTTGAACTTATATTTGCTTATATATGCAGTGCAGAGATTCTAAGCTGTGCTTTTTAAAATGTTGCTTACACACACTCAATTTTGTGTACATGGTCATACTTAGAAAAAGAGTGAGGAAACATGGCATAAATCTAGAGCATGGGACTGAAGAGTCAGAAACACCTGGGTCCAAATTCTTTCTCAGATATTTAATAGCCACCATAGGCAAAGGATTTAATTTTTCTTTGCTTACATATGCTAAATTGTTAAAAGAGGGGGTTGAACTAATGGCCTCTAAGCTCCCTTCTGACTCAAAGTTTACCATCTAATACTTCAATAAAATGTTTGAAACATATTTTGATATATAATAAGGAACCACTTAGAGTCAGTCCTTATATTAATCTTCTGGCTTATGGGAAAATTAGCAAGAAAATATTCTATCTGTAAATATTATTGAAATAAAATATAACTTTAAAAAGTTTACCATAAAAATCCACAAGTTATATATTCTTCTACGAAATCCTGTGATAGTTTTCTCTAAAAGTTAACATGTTATATATCCACTTACCTGGAGAGCAAAGTTAGATTTTGTTTAAATGTATCCCTAAAATTTAAATATAAATGAAAAGATGATATAGCAAATTTAGTCCAGTCTATTATCCTTTTAAATGATCTAAAATAGTTTAACTTTTTAAAAGAAGTACTAATATATGGGTTCAGTGGCTAAAATTTCACAATTTAAATTTTATCTCTGTCTCTCCACCCCAACTCTTCCTTTCCATCCTCATCTAATCCTTTTCCTATTCATATTTCTTAACTGTTTATCACATAAAATTTACATATGCATAAGACTGTGTGTGTGTGTATGCCTGAGAGAGAGAGAAAGAGACAGGAACAGGGAAAAAAGAGGAGAGAGAGAGGAAGGGAGAAGGAAAGAGAGAGATGACAGAGAGAGAGAGAGAGACAGAGAGAGAGAGAGAGAGAGAGAGAGAGAGAGAGAGAGAGAGAGAGAAGCACATGTACTTCATTAGTAATGTCTCCCATTAGCACTGTCAGATTGGATCCTCATAACAAGATTGTCTTTAGCCTCAAAGTTCTAGGGATAAACTACAACTATGTTGGGTCTTTTTAGTACTTTGACTCCCACATCTCCATTGTTGTGCTTCTTCCTATTATCAATTTATATCAACTGGTCAGTCAAATATATTTTTAAATGTGGCATAATAAGAAGAGTTAATATAAATACTCCCCCGCACCCAATATTCAGAACACATTCCATCACAGTTTCATACAAGGGAAAGTGGATTAAATGTTAGAGCATATGTCAAGAAGGGGCAACTCATGTCTATGGGAAGGCCTTATGTGGAAATCCTTTTGTCTCTTTCAGGGGGTTTTCATGAAATTTCCTTTAGCCTTTCTCCAGTGCTTCCTCAGATTCTGTTATAAGCTACACCAATGATGCTGTTGGAATGCTGATTTAAAGAAAAACATCTTAAATTCTCTGACATTTGCAAAGTCATCTTCAGATCAAAGCAGGAAAGAGGAAGAATGAAAAAGTCTTCTTTCCACTTAAGGGAATCCTATCAGGGGCTTGACTAGTATTGTCTTCTCTAAACAGCCAGAAGCTCAAATATTTGGTTCTGACCTGGCTTGCAATTTTATAGAAAATGGACATGCAGGGCATGACAGGGAACAAATTTAATGCATTTGATTGATTCAACAGAATTGTTCTCACCAAATAAACCTATCAGGACTAGAGAGTTTTGGTAGTTAAAGTGAGGTAGGTTGAATTGATTATTTGACTTAATCAATCTCCACTCTTAAGTATATATTTACATTTCTTTGTGATACAGTTTGTGTTCTATTTGTTGAATTAAATATATTAAATGCAGGGACGGATCATTGAATAGCAATTTTTAAAACTGTTGTTGAACATGTTAGGGGATTGTAAATAAATAAATCATTTTAACTTAAAGAAAAACTGGAATCTTTCAAAAAAGATGAGAATTCCAAAGGTTGGATTTTCTTTTAGTTTTCTTTGGTCCCACATGGTTGTCCAGAATTTGATTCTGAAGACTGGTGAGGATGCAGAGTTGACTCTTAAGGTTTGTTCCTAGAATCCCAACCCAAGTGTCAAATTCCTAATCTACCCTTTTTTGACTGATGTGTCTTTTCCCAACACAGAAAGAGGCTCAAATGCTTAAGACTCTGGTAATTAATTAATTATACACATAAAATGTATATAAACATAAAATGTATATACACATAAAATGTGTATAATTAATTAAACAGAAATCATAAGGACCTAGGTCAAATCCCATCTACTAATATCTCTAGTTCCTCATAGAGCTGCCTGCTTGTCTTTGGTCCTCGGTATTCTAGACTCATTCAGCAATGTTAATGGGCCATCACTCCTCTTCCAGGAAAGGTCACTGATTGGCATTTGTAGTAAGAAGTACTGGGCCTCAGTGGGAAAGGTCTAGAGACTGTCATAGATGAAAGGTAGCACCCAGGACACAGCCAGTCCCTTTGTTATCCACTTTCTTTGTGAGCTGTAAAACAGTGCTGTCCATGAACCCAAAGTCATCCTTTAATAAGACTGTTATGTAACTGAGATCCATACACAGGAATGAACTGCACAAGGCAAAATTTTCCAAGTTATCACACACTTCCCTGGCTTTTTTTTCAGTCATTCACTTTTAAAATGCTTTCCTTTTCATAATCAATCATGTCTGTGTCAATAGCTCTACTACAGCAATTAGAAAAGGCATAGAAGGAACTTTTGAGGATCTCATCTGACTAGTGAAGTTTTCCTTAAAATACCTAAATAAAGCACTTCAGAATAGCAGGTTTAAAACCCCATCTCCCCTTCCTATATGACACCATACTGATTTTTTTTACTCCCCCCAAATCCCATTTTACCTCCAACCACTTGGGTATACAGGAACTTTGTCAATGGCTTCCACAACCCGGGCTCCCAGGGTTGCAAATCTAGCAGCTTTTAGTCCAAATTCTAACTATGTGCATAGAACTCATATGCACTCTTGAACATCTCAAAGGATATGAAGTAGTCTTTGAGGGGTTTCTTCCAAGGTTTTCTTAAATTAGGGCAGGAACATGATTTGTTCAGAAGCACCTCCCAGTTCCAGAGTCCCAACAGTCTTTGGGTGTTGACTATGCAGTTGATTTGTTAGAAAATTCACAGTAACCCAGTGATGGGATGCTTGGGATATATATTTGTAACATCAATCTATGTTTGTAATATCAGTTCGTAATATCAATTTGTAACATCAGTTTGTAAACGGGGTGCTTTGGGATCTATGTGTGTAAAATCATTTTGTAAAGCCAGTCTGTAAAATCACACTTCCCCCTCCCCAATCTCAAAGCATTAACTCTGCCCCTTCCCCCTGCCAGCACTCTGCCCAGCAACAATTCATGAACTGTTTATCTCTGCTTGGAACAATAACAAACTACACTTATCCTTCACTATACCGTCTATAAACATTTTAGCTTAGGCAAATGTTATCTCCCCTAGTAGAGTGGCCAGCTGCACCATGGATCCTTCAGTACCCTATCTATAGGTTAACTCCTTAGCCAATTATACCCATACTAAGTCTCTGTTGGCCTTGGTTCCCAACATCCATCTTATCAAATATGACATTGATGGGTGGCAGATTGGGCACTTTTCAGTCATCTCTGACCACCAACTGACTTAGTGATGTTTCAGGCCTAAAACCACACCTCGAGGTAGCCCCCCCCCCTTGGGCTATTTCCCAGTGAATTATGGGCAATATGCTTGTGCAGTTGATACTAAAAATGCATGTTCCTTTAAGCACTGACCATTCCTTAACTTCTCCCTAATCCCACTCTTACTCACCTAGTTAGTATAATTGACACCTGATTTACTACTATGACCCCTTAAAAACTATGCCTATGTTTTCTTTAAGTTTGCAGGTTCCCTAAGAACTCTTGCCCACTGTGCTATGCAGAGTAACAATAAACTTTTACAATCTTGGCTTCAAAGTTTGCTTGAGCCTGGTGAATTCTTTCCAGACTGAATTGCAGGGTATCTGGTCACTGATAGTGATCAGGGTCCCTGGTAGAACCTATTACTCTTCCCCCAACACCAGGCTAATATTAATAGTATTCATCCATGATGTTAATACTGTCTTCCGGGACCAGAAAAGATGATTTTTTGAAAATCTCCTTTACTTCCAAGAGTGGAGACTGGGCTTTGTGATCAGGCAGGACAAGAAGTCCTGTGGTAGCTTTTAACACCACTGGGGTCCTAAAGTCTCCAGTGACTTTGGGAGACTGGCTACTTCTAAGTCTTCAAAAGAATCTTAGCATCCTGCTTTGGTTGATCTGCAAAAGCAGAAAGACCTGGCTTCACTGAATCAAAGATTTCCCCTCCTAATGTTGGAAGATATTCTGGTATTTAATGAAAAAAGGTGTAAACATGAATTCGAGCATCAGTGCTTCCTGCATCAAACATGATACCATCCATTGTGTCCATGGTAACTGAGGGCATACATCGAGGTCAAGAAGACACCTTCAAACCAAGTCTGGTCCCTGTGGAAGAGAGTGCCTCAAACAGAAGAAACTAATACAGAAAAGGCTGCAATTAAGGACGTGGCCATTCCCTCTTCAAGACTAAAGAAATACAGTCTACTGATTTCCTTTTCTTTCTGAAGAGGAAGCATGTCATTGTGGAAAGCGTGCTGGATTGGAGCATGAAAGTACTGGGTCCAAAGACTATCTTTTACACATAAGATTTAGGCAAGTCACTTAATCTTCCTGAGCTTCAGAATCCTCTTACAGCAATTCCAAGGGTATGGATTTTATATGGAAGATGTGCTTCTTTCCTGTTACAATGCTCAAACACCTGGCTGTGTCTCTTCTTGCTTCTGTCTCAGAGGCTCCCTTTCTTCCCTTAAGACATAGATCAAACTCACATTTTTTGCACATTGTCAATGTGCAAAAATTTATATAGCTGGACTATATGGTTCACGTTCAGGGCTCTTCCCGCCAGGAGAACTCCAGCAGTCAGCTCTCCAGGCATCCAACTCTGCCCCCCCCGCAAAAAAACAAACAAACAAACAAAAAACCTGGTGCTCCCCTCCCTTTCCCTCTCTTCCCCTCCCTCACTTCCTGCCTCCCTCCACCTGATCACCACTGGCCATGCTCGGGGAGACACAGAGTCCCATGCAGCCCACAGACACTGCGACGGAGGCAGAGTCCAATAGCAATATTTAAAGTCATAAATTAATTTCATTTTTTAGTTCTCAATTTATGCAGTAGTTCGCAACCAAAAAGATTCTATATTTCAAATTGGTATCTTTTTATTTACCAATTGTATTGAAAATTGATGTGTCAACCTCTAATTTAACTGCTAATTTTTCCAGCGTGTACCCTAGAAGTTTCCTCATATTTGTATAGTTTAACATTGGTGATCAACACCATGCTATGAAAATATATTTTGACTATCTACTTCCTCCAAGTGATTTCAAATCCCTCAAATATATTATTTCAGGGTATTTTGGTATCTGCCCTGAAAGATTTTATCTTAGGGACCTGGGAGATGATAATTTGAGGATAGAAACAAAGACTGGCAAAAGTGCTAGTAATAATCCCAGTTTTTTCCTTATTTTCTGACTTTTTGAATAGTATTCGAATACTAAATGTGCCATTCTTCCATGGAATCATCCATCTCAAATTTAATCCATTGAACACCATCCCCCAAACAAAACAGAACAAAAAACACTAGGTATATATAACAACAACAAGCACCTTACATAAGACTTTGAGATTTGCAAAGTGTTTTACCTATATTATCTCATCTGATGTTCACAATGACCCAGTGAGTTAGGTGCTATTGACATAGCAGTTTTATAGAAGAGGAAATGGAAGTAAAAGAAGCTGACTGACTCACCAAAAGTCACACAGTTCATGGGATCACAATAGGTCCACAATGCAAAGGTAGTCAAATTAGTGTTGTAAATTAATGTAATGGAATACCATGAAGTAACTAATGCAAACAAATACAGTGGATTAAAAAAACAAAAAAAAACATGAAAATTGAAATTCAGTTCAACAAGTATGCATTAGTTATTTAGCATATTAAGTACTTACTGGGATACAATGATAAAAATGATATAGTCTCTATACTCAAAAAGCTTCTATTTTATTAATGAAAAACAACAGATAGATAAATAAGATAGATGGGGATCAATGAAATAACATAGGATGTGATTAAGGTTTTACTGACTAACCCCAGCACTTTATCTACTGAGTCATTCTAGCTGATTCAGCATATAACATCTTCAGGGCACCGTATTGCGCTCTATGGGGAATGCAGAGAAGTAATGTCTTTTAACTCAATCTGCTTATCTTACTGCCTAGCTACCAACCTATTTTATTCCCTCATCACATTTTGCCTAGGCTACTACCATAACCACTTTATCGCCCTGCCTCAAATCTCTCCCCTGTCCAATCTGTCCTCCATATACCTTCCAAAATGAGATTAAGAACAAGTCTGTCCAGGTAACTCATGTGCAAAATAGTAATAATAAAATTTTTAAAATCCACCTTATTGGCTTTGTTTTTCCATCTGAAAAAATTAAAACTCTTTTGTAGGGAATTTAAAGATCATCTCAATTTGATGTCATTTAGTCTTTATGAAATAATTTTACATGGCTTACAGTGTTTTACTGTATAATACAGGCAAATTTCTTGCTTTCTACTCAATACACTGAAGATTTTGTCTCCTTCTTCCACAACTCTGCATGGACTATCCCTGGAATACTTTCTTCCTCTCCCTGTAGAATGACTAGTTTTGTTCAAAGTACAAGTCCTGATCCCCACTCCATTTCATATCTTCCCAGATAGTAGTGTTTTCCTTCTAAACTCCACATCCATATGTATTGACTCTGCATATATTTTGTAAATACTTATCTTTCTGTTGTTTTTCATTAATAAAATAGAAGCTTTTGGAATACAGGGGCTATATCATTTTTTTCATTGTAACCCAGTAAGTACTTAATATATGCTAAATACCTATGCATACTTGTTGAACTGAATTTCAATTTTCTTGTTTTTTTTTTTTTTAATCCATTGTATTTGTTTGCATTAGTTACTTCATGGTATTCCATTACATTAATTTACAACATAACTAACTTGACTACCTTTTCATTGTGGACCATTTAGGTTGTTTCTAGTTGTTTATTTGCTTTTTTTAATTACAAAATACCCTACTATTAAAAAAAATTCAACCTATAGGTATTTTTGTTCCTTTTTCTTTTCCAAAAAACTTTTAGGATTTATTTCCAAAAATAGATTTATTGAGTTTACTGTGCATCACCAAATTGTTCTTCAAAAATATTCAGCAATTTTACAATAAAGGATAACTTATACACTTTTTCATATCCCCAGATTCTACACACACACACACACACACACACATACACACAAAATTAGAATACACAGCAGTGTAGAATGCATTATAGTAAAACATTACAATTAACAGAAATAATATTACCCAGAAAACCTGTATATATACATATATGAATGTGTATACATAAACATATATGTATTCACATATTAATATGCATAAAACTTATATACATAATGGTTATATATGCATATATACAATTAATACTTGTTTGCTTACTGTCATTTGACAAATACCAAAAAAAGAGAATTACAGATTTTGAAAATTGGAAAAAATCCCACAAGCCATCAAGTTCAAGCTAAACATAAAAGGAATCTTCTTTATGACACATCCAATAAGTCCTTACCTTGTCTCTGCTTCAGGACCTCCCAGGAGGAGAAACCACCACTTCTTGAAGAAGATTAAACTTCTCTCAAGATCATGAATGTACAACTAAGTATTAAATTATTTGTTTAAGATAGAAAGGAAAAAAGTTTTCTTTTTTAATTAAATATTTTCTTTCCGCTGATTGCATTAAAAACAAAATTAGCATTCCTTTTTTTTTTCAAATTTTGAGTTCCTATCCCCATCCCCCCGTTAAGAAGGTAAGCAATATGATATAGGTTATCCACTTGCAATAATGAAAATATATTTCCATATAAGTCATGTTCTGAAAGAAAACAGAAAAAAATAAAATAAAGAAAAAAGTACGCTTTGATCTGCATTCAAAGGCCACCAGCTCTTTCTCTGGAAATGAATAGCATTTTTTGGCATATCTTTCACAATCATCTTTTATCATTTTATATATATATATATATATATATATATATATATATATACATATATATATATATATATACATATATATATATATATATTTTTTTTTTTTATTTCTGGAGGGCAATTGGGGTTAAGTAACTTGCCCAAAGTCACACGGCTAGGTTTTTGTTTGTGTATGTGTTAAGTGTCTGAGGCTGGATCCGACCTCAGGTCCTTCTGACTCCAGGGCCCATGCTCTACTCACTGTGCCACCTAGCCACCCTATCATTATATTTTTAAAAAAATATAAGTTATTCAGAGTTGATTGTCATACAATATTGCTTCTACTGTATGCTATGTCTTCGTAGTTCTGCTCATTTCACATGGCATCAATTCATATGTCTTTCCCATTCTTTTTGATAAGATCATCCTGCTTGTCATTTCTTATAGTATAATTGTATTCAGTCAAAACCATATACAACAACTTATTCAGTCATTCTCCGGTTGATAAACATCCCTTCAATTTCCAATTCTTTGCCAACTCAAAAAGAAGTGTGCATATCAGTTGTTTTTGCATTTGAAAATAAATTTGTTTGTGACACAGTGGTGGTGGTACTTCTTGGTTAAAGGGTATGCATGATTTTATAGCCCTTTTGGCATAGTTCCATAGGTCCAGAAGAGAATGATTGAATCAGTATACAACTTCACCCACAATGCATTAGTCTTAATTTTCCCACATCCCTTCCAATATTTATCATTTTCCTTTTCTTTCTTATTAGCCAATCTGATGAATATTAGTATTAATTTAATGCATATTATGAGGAATTAAAAGTTAAAGAGTATTTTCCTTTCAAATTCAATGTGTCATGATAAAAATCTGTTATGATCTAAAACTGAGGCACACAGTGTGAGCATGATCATTTATTAGCAAAGTTGGTAGTTGCCAATAAGTGGGATCCCAAATGCCTCAGTGGCCAGAGATGCATTTAGAGAAAACAGAATGGTCTTTTATACAATTGGTAAAGATATATTATGTGTTTACATTTAGCCTGATTTGTAGGAGTGCATTTCCAAGGCTTAGGAAAACAGTTAATCACATTCTCTGGAAGGTCTAGTGTTAAGCAACCTGTGAATTATGACTGACCAGACAGAATATGTTTGATTTACAGGGATTCATCCCCTGGCCCCCTAGCCCGCCTATCTGGAAAATGAATCCAGGCTAGCCCAGAAAAATAGGGGAGTTAAACTTTTACTAAGAAGTCAAACTACTTTATAGACCCTAATGTTAATTAGTCAAACTGTCCTTTAAATCAAGTTGATTCCCAAGTACTGATTTCAGTGATTAGATATAATTCTCAATCAATAAATATGGAATAAAGTGGGGTATCAATTTTCAATTTCACAAATAAAAATGCATGGAATAATAAGTAGTTAAATGTTCTCATTATTATCAACCGTTTTAGTTATTTGCCATTGAATTTATTGATTACAAGGGTGAATGAAACACAGTGTGTTCCAACCTAACAATAGCAGTCATATATATAATTTACTGTGGTTTGTAAAAGAAGGAAAATATGTGGCTAGTACTTCATCTGAAAAATATTTTAATTATGAGCATATGTTTAATGAATGTTAATACAATTCTCTGAAAATAGAAACTATGTGAAAGGTCTTTTTCTCAGAGCTATAAGGAAGGCAAGGTGACTGGAATCTCTCCCAGGGTTCTGGAATTTAGAGGTTACTGGCTGTACTTTAAATCCTTTACTGGTGTAGAAATAACTAAACTTAGCACCGAGTTACAAAAATCACAAGTTTAAAGAAACTGCTAGATGGGTTACTTCTCTCCAGAGTGAGCATAGCCTCATATTGCCCTAGGTTTTCTGTCATAATTCTCAAATAAGAATACATTTCATGCTGCTTGCCTTAGGCACAGAAATTGCTAGTTACGGCTCTGTTTTTGTTAAAGTCTTAATATATAGCCTATTTCTCCAAATAAGAAGCATACATCATAAATAAAATTACCCCACACCTCAGAGAATAGAGGAGAAGAATTCTTCATTTGACAATGAGCCAAAAACTTGATAAATGAATCAGTAAACTATTAAAACTTTGAGGATAACTTGGAAGCATGGACAATGATCCAGTAACCTGACATACAAATCTAGTCCTAAAAAAAAGAAAAGTCTCATGTGGTCCCAATCCAAGTAATGTAGTGAGGTGTTTAATCAAATTAAGAACTAATTCATACCCATAATAGAAGAAAGAAGATATAGCATTTATCATCATTAGTTTATAATTGCTATTTTGTCTACTGCCATTACATTAATAGGGAACTCATCAGAAGAGGCCTCATTTTTGTTAAGAGACAAATGATAATTTCCTATAAAATTGCTCTCACAAGATATCTTTATTAGTAGAAAAATTTAAAGGTAAGAGTTATTCAGCCTGCTTATATATATTATCCTATTAACTAATTTATTTAGTAAAATAACATCAATTTTGTTTAAACAACAGTAGTAACACTGAACCAATTGTTTATTTGTCATTATACAAATAAAAATAAATGATTTTTACACTGATATGGAGTAATTAAAATACAATAGTTTAAGTTTAGGCTCAGTCAATACCTAGTTCTATAATCTTGGTTTAGTCACTTACTGATCATAAATTAGTTTTCCTTATATCTTCCCTGCTTACCTGCATAGCTAATCTCACTGTATTTTTGAGATTTCATATGGGAAAGCTTTGTATACAATACAGCATTATGTAAAAATAAAACATTATAATGATTATCAATCGCATTCTTCTAATATTTTCAATGAAGTCCAATGAAATTATCTTGAGATAAGTCATTTTTTCTGTCTTTACTCCCTTTTGTTTCATTTACTGTACATTATTGAATGGGTGAATAAAATAGTTTTATGTAATTGAACAAAGCCGTTTTGCTATAAACTCATCTTCTGTGGGCAAAATAAAAGCATATTTAGGACAATAACCATACCATATTGGATGATTTGGTTATATATCACATCATGGTCCTGTGTGATTTCTTTTTTTCTCAAAGGTTTTATATTTTCAAAGATTTTCATTCCATGTAGCTTAGAGTTTATGAGGCAATCTGTGGCATCTTCACATTTTAACAGACATCTCATAAAAAACATTATTCATTAATTTTACTTCTTATTGTTATATCCTGGCAACTGTGGGAAACTGTTTTGTTTGTGATAGTGTTCCATTTTTGATACAGCTTATTTGTTGAATAATTTAATATATTTTCAGGTTTATATCTGTAGCATGGAGGTTTGTTTTCTTATAATTTATGAAAGGTAATGAGTTTCTGATACAAAATTCCTGCTACCATATTATGTCTTGCTAAGCATTCAAATTATGTTATATTTTCATCACCTTCTATCATTTTTGAAGAATATACAGTGATAAATAAATCTGACTTCCTCTATTATACCCCATCTTTAATTAATAAATAGGAACCATTAACCTTTCCACTTTTATAAACAAATCAACATGAATCAGTTCTTTATTCAACACATGGTTGGTTGTGTTCATTGGGCGTCTGACCATAAAGGCCCTCTTTTTTTCACTCTCGTATCTTATATATTTAATAGGATCCATCTGGAGATACAGAACTTTCAGTTAAATTTGCAAGCCCTTTGATGTTCTTATTGTCAGCCAAGGTCAACCCCTCTATATTCAAACTCAATCTCATTGCATCACGTCTTTACCAGATTGCATGCTCCATCATCACCCTTTTTCTCTCAAAACTCCCATTTCTCCCTATTAAATGACTCCTTTCATAGCTTCCTTCAAATGTGTCCAAGTCTCTGTAATCCTTAAAAAAAGTATTCATTAGGCCCTTCCATCTCCTCCAGCTAGCATCCATTCTATCCTTTCTACTTTTATGACTCAACTTCTCTGGCAGAAAAAAAAAAAAAAGATTCTCTGCACTCACTTCCCGGACTTACTCTCTTCTCACTCACTCCTTTATCCCTGGCAATCTCAATTCTGACCTCATCATTTAACTTAAACTCCTCTCTCTGAAGTTACTACTGATTACTTAATTTCCAAAATCGATGCCTTTTTCTCACTTTTAATTCTTTATTTCTATATTACATTTGAAATTGTTGACCAATTTACCTCTTAATACTCTCTCTTGCATGATATTTTGGGCCATTTCTCCTTCTTAGTTCTTCCTAGAAGTTTGATCACTTTGCTTTGTTGCTGTATCAGCACCTTTAATGTTTATGTTCCCCTAGTTTCTGCTTTGATCTTCTTCTTCTTCTCTCTTTCTACATTCTCTTTCTTTGAAATCTGATTTTCTCTAATGGATTTAAAAATCATCTGTGCAAATGACTCAGAGATCTTCTCTCCCTGTCTCTGTCTCTGCATGTATCTCCACTATCTCTTTCTGTTAGGGGCACACATTCAGAGAGATGAAAGTGTGCCTACATACCCTGATTATATCCTGACTGAGTCTAGCATTTGAAACCAGATGTCTTAGAGAAATCTTAAATGCAAACTCAAATGTTCCCAGTATTATTAGCTTTTCCCATCTTCTGAATATTGGAAAATTTCTTCTAATGTCATTGACATCTTGTCAACCTACTAGGTTGATAATCTTGTATTTTTCTGGACTTCTCTCTCTCCCTCAGCCCCCAAATCAAATCAATTCCCAATTCTTGCATTATCATGTCATGTTTCAAATGTTTCATTTGTTCAACTTAAATAACTATCACCTAAATTCAGGATTTAATACCTTTTTGTCTAGATTATTTTAACAGCCTCCTAATTGATATTTCTACCTCATCTTTAAATACTCCAGCCCAGGCTACACTTAGCTTCTACTGTGAGTGGAATCAAAAAAGGGTAAACTGAGCCAAATCTTGGAGTGATATCATTTATTAATAGGGCACTGAGCATATTGGTAAGTGGTCCTTATAGGATGCCTCCATTTCTTCTAAAAGACCTCAAGTGATGGCTGACAGGGTTTTTTAAACTTAGGTTGGTTTTCCTTCTAATTGTCTTGATAATACATCATTTAGACCACCCCTGGTAAAGGCAAAATGATCCCTATTGGTGTACATGTTAATGAGGAGTGGTCTAAGAGCTCTCAGCTCCTCCTTATTACTTCAACTGTGGGACAGGAGCAGGACTAATCTGTAGTTGGGGTAGGTGGATTGGTCTTCAGAAGTGGCTGATTATGCCTAATTTGACACTTAAGGAATACTAGTTGCTTTATTAGACCCATCTCCCTCCAGCAATCTTGTCTAAAAAACAAGACATCTCAATGAGATTCTGTCTGGGAGACTAGGTTAACCCCAAATTTTGATTAGGAAAAACAAGGACACAAGAATCATCCTCTTGGGAGGGCCTAGCTCTGGTTGCCTTCTATGCTTTGGGGGTTAGCAGAAGGTATAGGCCCAGACCAGACTAGTAAACAGGTGTCTTGGGGGTTGAGAGCAGTCATCTTATTCAATCACATCCTTCAGAAAGTTCCCACCCTTCAGAAGTGGGATCTGTTAAAATGAGGAAAGGATGGATCACAAAGAGATACTGGTTATTAAAAATACAGCACAATATTAATTTGCATCACCTCCTAAGAGATTTTCTAAACATATGACTCTACCCCTACTTAACCAACTCCTATTCCTTTGTATAGCTTCTATATTCAAATATAAATTCTGTTTATTTTTAAAGTGGTATACAAACTGACTCCAATCTATCTTTCAAGCCTTATTGGATACTACTTTCCTCTCACAGTCTACAATATGGCCAAACTGGCCTTCTCTCTGTTCTTCACACATTTCATTCTAGTACCCGTCACTGTACCTTTGTATTCACCATCTCCCACACCTAGAAGGCACCCTTTACTTGCCTCTTTCACATACAATCCATCTCTTCCTGAAAGCCACAGCTCAAGCACCACTGACATGAATCTCTTCCTGATATCTCTAGTGCTCTTTCTCTTCACCTAGTCCTATCTATCTATCTATCTATCTATCTATCTATCTGTCTGTCTGTCTATCTATATATCATCTATGTAATCTATATATAGTGGATATGTTCATTGCCATTAGAATGTAAACATTTTCTGATTAGAAAGTTGTACTTCTAGTATCTCTGAATGTCTGAAATGTATTAGGCGTTTAATAAATACTTGTTGACCGACTCTCCTCTCCTCTTCTTTCCCTCTCCTCTCTCCACATGGGGTATCTTGCCAAGAATACGTCCCTACCCAAGCATTACTTAATAGTTATTGTTTGGGCCTTTGCTGTCTCAGAGTGGATGCAAATACTCTTTTTTTCTCTTTTGGTTAGAAACCCTGAGGGTCTTCCCCTCCCAGTTTGACTTTTTGGGGGGCAGTTAAAGGAGACTTAAAAAGAGTGTTAAAAAGAGGCTAATCGTTGAATCATTTCTTACCTTTAAGAAAAGCATTCTACACAGTAGTTTATTGAGTTAAGAGCTGTTCACACATTCTAAAGACCAGAATTCAAGCCCTCCCTCTGACACAGTGGAATGTGTTATCATTTTACCTTCTACAGCTCTACAGGGAGCTATTTAAATTCCCTAAAAGAAGAAGGTAAACATTTATTCACCAGAGTTTTGCCTGTACCCCTATGCCAATGAAATCAAAGATTCTATTCCTATGTCATCTATCTCGAGCAGCTTTATCTACATTAGTCCTCGCTGTCATTTTTTTAAGAGAGGCAACTGGGGGTAAGTGACTTGCCCAGAGCCTGTACACAACTAGTGTCAAGTGTCTGAGGCCAGATTTGAAAACAGATTCTCCTGACACCTGGGCCAGTGCTCTATCCATTAAAAGGCCTAGCTGCCTTTCCTCCCCCTCAAAACAAAAGAAAAACAGTAAATCTTGAGACTTCTTAAAATATTTTCCAATGTTTTAAATTATATTTACAAAAGAAATTTGAAAATTATTTTTTATCGTCTTTCATTTCTAAGACTGTAACTATAAGGGCAGAAACATACAGTGATTTATCACAAGGCTTTTTTTTTTCTCTGCATGAAAAAAATGTCTACAGAATAGGTAATGGATTAGAATGAGAGAAAATATTATGAGGACAGCATAATACCCAGTGGGATTTGAATTAGGAATGCTCTGTTAATAGTCAGCTTTAGATGTATCATTTAAATACTAGATAATTAACAGAAATATTTATTGGGAAGAAAGGATGATAATGAGAGAAGGGGAAAAGTGTGACAAGATCTGGAGAAAATATATTCATAAGTCATTCTAATTTCAAGATGGTGATTGAACCTGAAAAGTTCAGGTACTGCAAAGGAAAATCAATTTCATATTAGTCATACTTTCCCCAAGGCCATTTACCTTCCTATCTACCTCATTTCCTGCATTCTGAAGCTTTCAGAGTTAGTCTTTGATCTTAAGTTTCTCTCTTTTGAATCTCAAGATGCACCCACTTAAAAAAATGTTGAGTTTTTAATGTGGTCATGGAAATATAGACAGCACTGAAGATACAAAGATGAATGGCTTGTCCTCAGAGAGCTTATACACTAATTGTGGAGATAATGTATATATGATGACGTTTCTACAATAGTAATATATGATTAATGTCTTGAGGGGTACGAACATAATTTTGTGAGAATTTTGAAGGGGACAAGATGACTTTGAAAAAGATGGAATCACAGAAGACTTTATAAAAGAGAAAACTAAATGCGATTTTGTTTGTCACCATTACACATATGAAAAACTAAGCCACTTCCCAAGTAACTACCAAAATTCTGGGTAAGGGTAAGTTCATCAAGTAGTTGGTCTTTATGAAGGTGAAATTCTTTAGCTGGGAGACAAAGGAAAAGATTTAAAGGTTTTGAAGTTGCCTGTGTCCTTCTCCTGGCTAGCACTAACCAGCTTACTGTGAGCTCTGCTCCACCCTTTAGGAAACTCCTCCCACCACAGGCTCCATGTGACTACATTCAGCCTATTAGGGGGCAGGGTTTATCTTCACAGCAGGGAAGCTTCCTGTGGACTCTGCTCCACCTTTCAGCAAATTTCTTCCATCACAGGCTCTGTGTGAGTACTCAGCCTATTAGAGGGCAGAGTTTACTTTCAAAGGAGTTTACTTTCAAACTCCCCCCAAGTCCTTTAAGGGGCAAGGAAAATCTTCAAATTCCCATTCTCATTACAAGAATCTATCACATAATAAGTATATAATAAACATTTGTTGATCTAAACAGAATTGAATTGAAGACCTTTTCCTGAATGACAATAATAAACTAATCATGGAGAAAATATTAACTAATGATTCTTGTACTTTGCCCTAACTAAGCATGAGCAGCCTGATTTCAATACATCCCTAAAATTTCTTTCTAGGACAATCTGTCTGTGTTGTCAGAAATACCTTCATATCAATGAATTTGTTCTTACCTACAACATATTTTGTTCTCACACAGAAACATGATACTTTCAAGTAGAAACAAGGATCAAAGTCATTTTTTTTTCACCCCTGGGAAGCTTGATTATCACTACTAATGCAAGGCAAATAAGGAATCTCTCCCCAAAAGTTCAGGGTTAAAAAATTAAAAAGACAACTAGAATATCAGATAATGAAGTAGTTAAGTGATTTGATTTCTTTTAAATCTCTGTTTGAAGAGTCCATAAAAGAAAGGCAATTTCACAACATTGCCTTCAATTTGCAAA
Source organism: Gymnobelideus leadbeateri (assembly GCA_011680675.1). Lineage (NCBI taxonomy): Eukaryota > Metazoa > Chordata > Mammalia > Diprotodontia > Petauridae > Gymnobelideus > Gymnobelideus leadbeateri. Next base: position 551,609 of record WOXC01008445.1, on the reverse strand, counting down.
ACCATTAATTAATCACAGGTGCAGTGCCAAAATTCTTGTAGAAAGAAAAGATTTTTCTCCTCTTTGAAGTTGTAGGTGCAGATTGATTTTTCTAAAATTATAAAACATTTACAAAACTTTGGCTTCCAGAGTACCTTTATAGATTTTTAGTTTGCACTATACTTTGCTGCTCCAAATATGAAACACAGGTTAAAGTAATGGGTGGTGATGGTTGTTCTATAATAAAGAAATCTGAAGAAAATGAGAGTCCATGTACACAACGAGTCTTATGATGAATAAAGATAAGGATATGGACTAAGGATAAGGCAAAAAGGGCTGTTTCTTTATTAACATCATAACTGAACAGAGAAATGGGCTACTAGATGATATTTTTAGTTGATTTCTAGTATCATTCCAGCCATATGAGAGTCATTTTAGGTTCTAGAAATCAAAGCCAAGTAAGCCAACAAGATGCCCTTACCACAAACTATCTCCTACTAAGGAGTATATCCTCCATGAAACCTTCTCTGATTCTCCCAACAGTAAATGTAATGATCCTTGCCCTCAAGATTACATTTTATTGAAGAATTTTTAAAATGTGCACAGATAAGTGAACAAATCAGTAATATTCTACTATACATTATTTACAATATACTGTAAACATAATGTAAACAATATACTGCATAGATACATCATAAAATTATTGTATGTGTTGTACAATCTATGCAATATTACCTATCTTCATAAAATTTCATGGAAAACTGAATCACAGGAAGATTAAATGACTTAGAACTAGGCTCAAATATTCCTTACTTTTTACCCAGTGTACTTTCTATTTCATGACACATTTTCATTCCTTAACTTATTTTCCTGTATTAATAACTCTATATAATCATTTGTTTCAATTATTAGAAAAACATAGAATTAAAAAATATAAAGTTTAAACTTGACCAAATTTCAATCAGAAAAAGTTGTGGGGAGCTAGCAATTTTCAACACAATGGGAAAATGCCAAGAATTAGGGCTATACAAAACAGTAAGTGAACACCACGATAAATTTTCCATTCTTGGAAGTCTTCAAACAGAGAAAGCTGTTAGATATGAGGCAGAAAAGATTCTTCCAACTCTGAAATGTTGTACAACTTAGCACATGTTGTTCACTGTTTTTGTTGTAATCTAGCATTCTGTACTCTAAAACTTTCATTAATGCTCCATTCCTTTTCAAATAAAATACAAATTACTTAACCTGCGCCACCTAGCCACCCCCTATTTAATTCTTTTAAAGCATAGTTGCTATAGCATTAGGCCTACAAGATAATTTGCTTCACTTCTTCCCTAAATGCCAAATGATAGTTGGTAATATCTCTTTAGATTCTTTTCTTTTTCTTTTTTTGATTTTGGAGGGGGGAAAGCAAGGCGATTGGGGTTAAGTGACTTGTCCAAGGTCACATGACTAAGACACGTTAAATGTCTGAGGCCAGGTTTGAACTCAGATCCTCCTTATTCCAGGGCCAGTGCTCTATTCACTGTGCCACCTAGATGCCCCTAGATTATTTTCTATGAAATTTGGTAAAGATAGGTAATATTTCATAGATTGTACAAAACATAAAATAATTTTATAATATATCTATATTAGTTCGTTCACTTATCTGTGCATTCTTCTTTATCCTTCAACAAAATGTAACTTTCTTGAGGGCAAAGGCTATTTATTTTTTGTTAATTTTATCTTTGCTTTCTCCAGGTGTAGGGAGGGGGCAGCATAATAAATGTTTATAAAATTGAATTGGATTAGATTGAAATATTTCTTTTCTTCCATGTCCAACTCCTGAAGCCATCCCTGATTCTCCAAACTATAAATGGCCTTTCTCTTCTCAAATCCTTTTCACTATATAAACTATTATATTTTGGCTATGCACTTATTATGGCTTGCATTATGGTTATTTGTTCCTTCCTTTTTTCTTTGCTTTTTTTTTTTTTTTTGGAGGGCAACTGGGGTTAAGTAACTTGCCCAGGGTCACAAGACTAGGTTTTTGTTTGTGTGTGAGTTAAGTGTCTGAGGTCAGATCCGAACTCAGGTCCTTCTGACTCCAGGGCCAATGCTCTACTCACTGCGCCACCTAGCCACCCCTCCTTCCTTTTTCCTTAACCATCTTTGTTAGATTAAAAGTTAATTGCATCTTTCTTCTTTGTATCCCAAATGTTGATTATCATTAAAGTGGTATGTGATTGATATGTGTTTGTTCAATTAAATTGGACTGGTTTATTCCGGGGGGCGGGGGGAGGACAAAGGAATCCTTTTTCCACTGGACAAAAAAAGAAAGAAAAATAAGCTTGCAAAATTATAGCAAAAATCACATGATTATAGCTGGCTAGCAGATTAAATGGAAGGTATTTAGCAGGAAATGAGTTGTAGCTAACAGAAACACTATAGATGGAAATACCATGGTAAAGTATACCGTATGACTGTGTGGGAGAGAAGTGTAATTATTTATCATTTGTGGTATACCAAAGTAGCCTTGCTAAAAACATAAGGAAGGCAAATTCTTCCCCTGGAGGCTTATTTACCATCTAATTCAGGTAAGTTTAATAAATACAGGAGTTGAAGAAGGAAATGATTGAAAAGAAATTTATTCCCTTTTCCCCATTAACTTAACCATCTGTTAAATTGGAGATTTGATGTAGCATTGGCTTTTAAGGAATGATGGGTTAACCTAGGACCTTGTTTCAATGGGGATTGGAAGAAAATTTGTGCTCAGTTAAAAGTGTACCCTTGAGCTAAAGGACAACATTTGGTGAGATAACATCTCTCAAAAAACCCAAGATTTTATGGTATTGATTTTTTTGGGAAACATTCAATGACTTTGAAATACACAATAGCTATAGCATCTTAGTTTTAGTGGACAGATTTGATTTTTGTACGATAATTAAATACAACTATAAGATTTCAACCAGAGAGAGAAAAAACAAACAAACTAAAAGCAGTCAAGGATGTAGGAGTCCATTTAACACTTGTTCCTGTGGAAAACACAAACGCACAGGGTAACCATTATATAGTTGGATCAGAAAAGACTGAAAGATATTGAACAACACATGTTTATTAAGTATATGCTATAAGCAAATTGTTATGCTAGGTAGCAGGGATGCAAAGACTGAGAGAATAATTTATATCATTTATCCCTCATATAAAGTGTGAATTATTCTGTTTCTATGAAACTGACTATTTGGCTGGCTAGTCAAATGATTACTGTAGCAATATATATTTTATTTTATGATAGTGAAAATCGATTTTTACTTTTTCTTCCAATTTGCCTGCAAACAATCGTCTGTACTTAAGTGCTAGTTGGAGTTCAGGCTTGGTAGTAGTCTAGAATCATAGCCTAATGGGACATGGGGGCTAAGTCAAGTAACATTCTTTTTTGTTTTTATTTCTATTTTTTATGTCACATACCAATTCTTGAAAAGAAAAGATTATAGTGTTCTTAAGAGAAAGTAAAGGATGATTTTTTTTTGAAAATTAGTATGTTAGGGCTACCTGAGGGACCAATATTAAAGAAATAGCTATTAAGGACATGTGAGTGTTAGAAAGAAGGATGGTCTAATTCAAGCTCAGTTTTAAGCAGAAAATGTAGCCAACTTTATGTTTATTTAATTTCAAAGAAGAGAGTATGGAACAAAAGATAATTTTCTAGTCCAAAGACAAGACCACAATTAATAGGAGAAAAAAATTGGAAAAAATTGAAAGGATGGCAGATTTTACTCAGGATTTTGCATATTCAAGTTAGAACTTTAACAGTTTCAATCATCTATGGTGGGGAAGTGGACAGTGCAGAGTGGCAAAGAGGTCTCTAACTGAGGAAGAAAATCTACATCAGGACTTTTGCTACCCATTGTGGTTCTGGATATTCAAGATGGCATTCTTTTGATTAAATAGCACTGGTACATGATTAGGCTATCAAAGATCTATAAAATATGCTCATGAATAATATGGGTGGAAACAGTCATACCATAGATTAAAAATTACTTTGTGTTTTCTATAGGAATCACAGGTATTAATAGAGAAAAGACTGGTTAGAAATTTCATGTTGCCATAACTGTCCTGATTCAACATAGTGAGCACACAGTAATTTTAAAACTAGCTTAGGCCTTTACTCCTCCAACCCTTGGGTTCTTAACAGCAGAGTTCTGTTGTTATTCTCTCAAAGATATAAAACTGAAGCAAGTAGTAAAATCTTAGGTCAGACATTGTGATGAAAGTTCCTTTATCTAAAATGATTCATTTGGTCCCCTTTATGGTTAAAAAAAAGAAGGGTTTGAAACTTTTCATTCTTCTAAGTAAGTATGATTTTTATTACTTCTCAAATGATCCCTCCTACGTATTTGGCATCTCACTAGGAAGGAAGGAAACAAGCTTTTATTAACCAGACAGTGTTCTAAATGCTTTAAAAATATTGTCTCCTTTGATTCTAACACCAAAAAATTAGGAGGTAGGTGCTGTTATTATTCCCATTTTAAAGTTTAAGAAATTGAGGCCAATAGAGGTTAAGTGACTTACTCAGGATCACAAAGATAGTAAGTGTCCGAGGTCAAATTGCAACTCAAGTCTTCCTCACTCCAAGTCCAATACTCTATCCATTGAACTGCAAAACCAGGAAGCCCTGCCCCGATTGATTCCTTTCTTGTCTAAAACTACCTTACTCACTCCTTTTCCCTTATTTCCATAATATAATGCAGACCTGAAGAAGAAAAACATTATATGCACCTTCTAACCACCAATTATTATTCAATCAATTGTCTACAAATATTTATTAAGCATCAGCTATATGTCATGTACCATAAAGATCCTTAATAAAACTTGGAATATTTTCTGTCATTCCTTATGTTACTGGGGACTGACAAATGAGGCCTAGTCCTGGGAGCTCTACCTGCTGCCAGCCCATACAGAGTTGTAGTAAAGCTACTTTCAGAAATTGGTGATGATGTAGAATTCAGGGGCCAAGTTCACCATTTCACTGCAAATACAGTTATGCAGTAATTGCTTCCTTTCTACTTCTTGCGTGTTAAAGAAAGGCCTTTTCCTTGGTTACTCAAGAGATCTTCTTGCCTCAGACTTGATAGTACCTGAGATCACAGGCACTTGCCACCATTCAGGCTATAAGATATTCCTTTCTTGATCCAATTAAGAGGAGTTAACAAATGCAAGGAGGAGGTAAGAACATGTCGGCTAGAGGGGTTATGGGGGAGGATATAAGAGAGATCAGATGGGGGAAAGGGTATTCAGTAGGCTTGCTGTCTTGTGGTGGGGGATAGGGGGAAGATGGGGAGAAAATATATAACTCGACATCTTGTGGAAATGAATGTTGAAAACTAAAAATAAATTTAAAAAATGAAAAGAAAAGATCTGTTGTCAACAGATTTTTATAACCTAGTCTGGTGATTGAACTATTAATTAATTGATTGAGGTGGGAATTTAGACCTGTCTTACATGGTAATCAAATAAAAAAATCCCAGCACACCGTAAGTTCTCCTCAGAAGACAATTAGCTTCTGGTTTCCCATTGACCTACAGTTCATGAGCTCAAGAAATCAGTTCTCTAAACTCTTATACTTTGGGGTTATTTTTGTGGGAACCCCTAAAACTTTTGCTAACAAAGAAATGTTTCTTCTTTTATTCTAGTTGCTTTGGAAACTTACACAAGCCTTCTCTATACATATGTATTTAGAATTCAGGAATACTGTCTATAAAGTACCCCCAGGAAGCTAGGTGTGTAAGCACAGATAATTGCCATAGACTTGGTCAGGACAGCCTTGCTACTCTACCAAGTACCTCAGCTCTACTCTCTCTTGGGCTGAGAGGTTTTCATCTAGGGAAAGGATACTGGCTCAGATTTTGTTTTATTTTGGCATCCCCTTGAGATCCAAAAACTGATGCTCTTGGATCATATGGATTCAAGCACATTCAGTTCACCATTTGCCACTGCCCTAAAGCACTAATAGTTTTTACTGGGGAAGGTGGAGGAGAAAATTCATTTTCTAAACTTGTCCCTTCCCCACAAACCCAAATATGTATGCTTTGGAAGAAAGATAAAAAGGAAAACTTAAAAGAGGGAGGGGAAAGGAGGCAGTAGTCTGTGAGCTGTCTGTGATAAGACAACACAGAAAAATGTCTCCTACCATTAAGAGTCCACCCTCCCAAGACTCCTAGGCAAGAAAAAAGTTTTTACATATATGTACAAATGTATGTATACATGTGTGGAAGATTAATAACCAATTATTGGTGTAATATTTATTTTAATTGCATTCTTTATTTATATGTATAGTCTAGTTCTTATATATCATAGTGGGTTAAGAAGTATGTAAGGGGTAGAAGGCAGAGTAAAAGTAGGGACTTGCTTAAGATCTCCCTGCAAACCCTTCAAATTCCTGTAAAAAATGACTAAAAAGAGTCTAGAGCTACAGAAACAACAAAACGACAGAGTGAAACAAATCTCTAGTCCAAGACAACCTGGAAGGTCAACAAGAAGACTATATTACACTAGGCTGAGAGCAGAGCAGAGAACAGTCTAGTGTGGGCCACACCAGCGCAGACTGGGCTGGAGCAGGCCTCAGGGCATTGTGGCAGCTGTGGTGATTTCTAGACTTTTCAACCCACAAACTCCGAAGAAAAAATAGGTTAGTGGAGAAACTCTGTCAGACCTGGATGAGGGAAGAGCCTGTTAAGACCCAACCTTAGGGTGGTAGAGGTGAGGCACTGGTGGTAGCAGCAGCAGCAGCAGAAACAGCAGCATCTGAGGGATCAAACTGCTGAACAGGGGGGACTACAAAGATGTCTTTGCTGGTGCTGAGGCAGGATACTCTTGTTTTGGCCTGCTTGGATCTGGGTCCCAGTCCTGGCTGGCAACCCTGGGGTGAGGAGAAGCACTGGCATGGCAGAGCTTGTGGTGGCTGTGGAGAGGGAATCCTCACAATTCCAAGGCAGAAAACAGTGCTTGTGGTCATTCACAGACCAGAGCACAGGCCAGGAAAGGAATAAACACCACTCCTCGGATCCTACCACTTTAGAAGAAGTGAAAATATAAAGGTGTCAAGAAGTATCTCTGAGAATAGCTGTGCAAAACCCCTGAAACTGAGACAGCAGAGCCAAGTTGGCAATGTAGAAGCAAGAAAACTCCCTGAGATCCCCCAATAACCACCTCAAATACCTATAAAATATGACTCTAAACAAACTTTAGACTACAGAACCCACAAAGTGACAGAGAGAAACAAATCTCCCACTGAAGGGCAGGCAGACAGAAAGGGTCCATCACTGCATGCTGGGAGTAGAGCCTAGCCCCATGTGAGCCTGTGGCTTTAGCCTCAGGCTGGCCCTGCCCAGCTGTGTCTGGAGGAATTTTGGGAGAGTGGATCACCAGTAGCTATGGTGGTTTCCAGAATTATCAACCCATGAATGCCAAAGGCAAAGCAAAAGGTCAGTGTGGACTCTGGGAAGAGGGGCATCGAGAGTGTTGTCCAGCCTCTACCCCCAGAGGGAGAAGTGACTAAGGCACAGCAACCATGCAGCTGCTGCCGCATGGCTGTTTCAGAGCTCCTGGGCTACCGATCATAGGGGGACCAAGTGACCATTCTGAGGGGTAATCAATCTTGCTTTAACCTGCTCAGATCTGGATCACATTCTTTGGTGGTGGTTCTGGGGTATGTGACCAGGTGCCAGAGCCTGTGGAGGCCTCAGAAAGAGCAGCTAACTAATATCTCTGTCAGCTGCAAAAACCCAGCAATTTGGGACAAAGCTCCCCTCTCTGCAAGCAAGAGTTCTATTGTGGCAAAAAACTCAAAAGTCAAGTAATTGAGTGGCAACATGAGCAAGCAAAGGGAGCAAAGCAACCACGGTAATCAAACCTTATAGTCCTTTTGGGGGGACAAAAAGGATCAAAGAATGGTATAGGAGTAAGACAACAAAGTCAGAACTCCTGCACCAAAAGTTTCCAAGAAAAATATGAATTGGTTACAGGCCATGGAGGAGCTTAAGAAGGATTTTGAAAACCAAATAAGAGAAGTGGAGAAAAAATTGGGAAGATAAATGAGAATGATGCAAGGAACTCGTGAAAAGAGAGTCCACAATCTGACTAAAGAAAACAACACCTTAAATAATAGACTAACTCAAATGGCAAAAGAATCTCAAAGAGCCAATGAGGAGAAGAATGTCTTAAAAACTAAATTTGCCAGATGGAAAAATAATCTCAAAAGCTCACTGAAGAGAATTATTCCTTCAGAATTAGAGTGGAGCAAATGGAAGCTAATGACTTTATGAGAAATCAAGATGCTGTTAAGCAGATCCAAACAAATGAAAGAATAGAAGGCAATGTGAAATATCTCTTTGGAAAAACCACTGACCTGGAAAATGGGTCCAGGAGAAAAAAAAATAAAAATGATTGGACTACCTGAAAGCCATTGTAAAAAAAAAAGCCTAGAAATCATCCTTCAAGAAATTATCAAGGAAAATTGCCCTGATGATTTAGAATCAGAGGGCAAAATAGAGGTTGAATGAATTCACCAATCACCTCCTGAAAAAGATCCCAAAAAGAAAGCTCCTAGGAATATTATAGCCAGGTTCTGGAGTTCCCAGATCAAGAAGAAAATATTACAAGCAGCCAAGAAGAAACAATTTGAATATTGTTGAAACACAATCAGAATAACACATGATCAGGCAGCTTCCACAGTGAGGGATCAAAGGGCTTGGAATATGATATTCTGGAGGTCAAAGAAGGTGAGATTAAAACCAAGGATCACCTACCCAGAAAAACTGAGTGTCATGTTTCAGGGGAGAATATGGTCATTCAATGAAATTGAGGATATTCAAGCTTTCTTTATGGAAAAAAAAAACAAAGTTGAATAGAAAATTTGACATTCAGGTATAAGAATTAAGAGAAGCATGAGCAGGTAAACAGGGAAGAGAAATCATAAGGAACTTATCAAAGTTGAACTATTTACATTCCTACATTGAAAAACGATAACTGTCACTTATGAATTTTTTTCTCAGTATAAGAATAGTTGAAGGGAATATAAATGTGTATACACACATATATAAAAGTATATGGGCATATGAATACATATGTGAGTGTGTTTATATATGTGTACAGATATACATAGACAGAAGGCACAGGACCAATTGAATAGGAAGGGATGACATTTAAAAGGTGAAATTTCGAGGTGAGAGAGGAATATAATGAGAGGAGATGGGGAGAGATAGAATGGGGTAAATTATCTCATATAGAAGAGGCAAGGGAAAATTGTTACAATGTATGGGAAGAACAGGAAGGCAAAAAGGAATGAGTCAACCTTACTCTCATTGAATTTGGCTTAGGGAAGGAATGACATACACATTAAATAGGGTATCTCACCCTACAGGAGAGTAGGGGGTAAGGGTATGAGAGGGGGAATGATGGAGGGGAAGGCAGGGTAGGTTGGGTGGTATGGAAGTTGGAAGCACATACTTGTGAAAAGGGACAGGGTCAAAGTAGAGAACTGAAAAAGTGGGGGGCAGGATAGGGTGGAGGAAAATATAGTCAGTCTTTCACAATATGTCCACTATGGAAATGTTTTGGAAAACATTCACATGTAGAACCTATATTGAATTTCTTATCTTCCTGGTAAGGGTGGGTGATGACAGAGGAAAGAAAATAATCTGGAATTCAAAGTTTTAAAATCAAGTGTTTATAAAAAATAAAAAAATAATAAATATACATCAGATTTTCTACTTGAGCTCTGGTCTCTCACAAGGAAGGTTTGGAAGACTCATATTTCATTGAATGTCCATCTTCTCCTTGGAAATATTATGCTCATTTTTGCTGGGCAGTTGATCCATTTTTTTTTGCTTTTTTTTTTGAGTGCATTTGGGGTTTCACATGGCTTGTTTTTGTGTTAAGTGTCTAAGGCCAGATTCGAAATCAGGTCCTCCTGACTCCAGGGCCGGTACTCTATTCACTGTGCCACCTAGCTGCATTGGATCCATTTTTTTAATCTAAGCTCATTTTCCTTATGAAAGATAGTATTCCATGCCCTCTGATCTTTTAATGTTGAAGCTGCAAGGTCCTGCATAATCCTGGCTATGGTTCCATGCTATTTAAATTGTTTCTTTCTGAACGTTTGAAGTAGTTTCTCTTTGATCTGATAATTTTGGAATTTGGCTACAATATGCCTTGGCATTTTCAATTTGAGACCTCTTTCAGGATGTGATCAGTGGATTCTCTTGAAAACTATTTTACCCTCTTGTTCTAGGACCTTAGGGCAATTTTCCTTGATTTCTTGAAAAGATGCTACACAGTTTTTCTTCTACCTCTTTTATTTGACTTTTAAAATCCTTCTTCAGCTCTTCCAACATGGCTTTTTGGGCTTGAAGCCAGTTTATATTCCCCTTTGAGGTTTCAGATATGGGTGCTTTGACAATGTTGTCCTCTTCTAAATTTGTACCTTCTTCCTCCCTGTCCCCAGAAGAATCTATGGTCACTGTTTTTGCTTTTTGCTCATTGTATTTGCCTATTTTCTTGCTTTTAAAGTTGAGCTCTTCTGCTTCTTGTGCTAGGAGCCCAGGACCTGATCATTTGTGCTTGGGTCTCAGGTGTTGGCAGCTAGAGGCTGTAGGATCTGGCAGCTCATATGTTGCTGAGCTTGGGTCAGAAATACTAGACTTATTAGGGTGGGAGTGGGGAATCTGGGCCCTGGAGGATGCTTGACCACGAGCACACATGGTAGTTTTCCTAGCTGGTGTCTACCCCTTTCCCTGCCTGTGCTAAGGGATTCAGGGGTCCTGGTGTTGGTGTTTGCCTGATCCACCACCCTGTGACTTAGGATCTCTCCCTTGTTTGTTGAGGTGAGGCTCATCGCTGACTTTCTGGAATGCCTCCCATCCTATAATGCTTTCCTTCTCCCAGAACAAGAAGGGCCTTTCCCATTAATCCCTCAAGCTTCCTGGGGAATAAAACTGCTGTACCATATCTTTCTGTCAGCCTAGCTGTTTCAGAGATTTTTTCTGATATTTTCTGGGAGACTGAGAGGAATTTACTTCTTACTCCACCATCTTGCCTCCCAGAAGTCGAAAAACTCCACTTATTTTAAAAAGTCAGAGCAGATAGTATTTGGTCCTAACGCTAAGTGGGATCTATTGCAGTTTGTTTAGAAGGGGAGTGATATGGTCAGACGTGCTTAGAGAATATTATTTTGGTAGCTGTATGGAGGATGAACTAGAGAGGTGAATGACTTGAGGCAAGGAGACTCATTAGAATGATAATCCTTTTATACAGAGAATATTGCAATGTATCATGTCAATGTAATAGCCTTTTGATGTATCTACCTATTTCTCTTACATGCTCATTTTAGATGACATTCTGTTAAAACTTTGTTAAAACATAGTCAAGAACCTTAGTTGACAGAGTCAATGCAAAGAGTTTAAATAGGAAATGAACTCACTGTAAAGACATATAATAGGAACTACTGATTCAAAGTATTTCTGACAATTTAGTGTTTGAAGCATTCTTTTTAACTTTTACCATCGTCTCACTAAGGTCATTCTATGTGAGGATTCATAGACTTACCAGTCTCTTTTGAATTAAAATGGCATTTCTTCACTCCAGTGTGACATATTATTAAAACCACACCAAAAATGATTTGAAAGGTATAAAGCTCTGTTTTCTAATTCTCAGGCCTCCCTCTAAAAAATCATTCTTCTCAGAGGATCAAGTGATATTTCAATTAAACTTTGCAAAATGTTAAATTGCTATTTGACTTTCTTGAGGGCATCAATTTAAGGGAAACACACTCACACATGCACATACACACAGACACACCCAGATGTGTGTGTATATTTACATACATATGTATATATTAAGGACTTACTAAGTTTTGAGATCTGTACTAATTGTTTGGTATAGAAATAAAAGCCAAAAGAAAGATAATCCCTTCTCCTGAGGGGCTTAAATTTTAATGGGAAAATGTGGCACACAAAAGGTAGCTAAAAAACTGGGTGGAGGCCAGGTGAACGTACCCACAAATGTCATGGTATTACAATCCTGAAAATCAGAAGCATAGCTAGGAGGGTAATGAAGATTGAGTGATCTACATCCTTTCATAAAATGGAAATTTTGGGAGAGGATAGGAAATTGGATAGCAGAAGGATTTTCTCCTGTATGAATTTTCCAGAATAAGGAGACCGAATGTGTTAAGGAAGGTTTTAGGGGGAGACTTCAGTTGAGGCAGGGTACTGAAGTCTAAAAAGCCAGGAGCAAGGTTAAGAGAAGAATAAAGTCCTAGGAATGTCAGCCAACAGAATGTTATGCTTCTCTTTAATTTCAAAGAGCATTCAGCAAAGAATTTGGACAAATTTTCTCTGTGTTGGTTGATGATAATGAGTTCAATGATAAAGAAAAGCTATATTATATTCTAATATAAATAACATTGCTATTTTTCATCCAAAATTACAACTATTAGGAAGACAAAAAAAGGACTTAGAACCTACTTTCTTACTTTTCTTAATATTAAAATTCTGACACAATGCCTTATACACACTGGGAAGTCAATACATTTTTATTACTAATATAATAAGCCTCCTAATTGGCCTCCATATCTCTAGTCTCTCTGCTCTCCAGTCCATCCCTACACAGCTGCCAAATGATATTTCTCTTGTATGTGCCTTACCATTTAACTACCCTGGTCAGAAAGTTTTACTCTCTCCCTTTTGGCATCCTCTCCTAGTATATAACACAAACTTGTCAGCTTGATATCTGAAGCCCTTCATAGTCTGACTCCCGTGTACTGTTTCAAGCTAATTGCTTAATACTCCCTTTCATGTTTAATACTTAATACTACTTCTGAATTCTAGTCAAGCTGGCTTGCTTGCTGCACTCTGTGGCTGACATTCTTTAAACTATTTCTATGTCTTTACTCTGCTCCCAGAAAACTCTCTTTCCCCACTTCTGCCTCTTTGAAGTTTCTTTCAAGACTCAGTTCAGGTACCACCTTATGCAAGAGGCATATTTGTGACTCCTTTGTGCCTTATGCCAAGCAAATTCATTCATATTTTATTTTATATACATACACATACACTCAATTTGTGTATATATTTTATATGTATGAATGAATTGATGGATGTATAAATGTTTTTTTCTGTTTGTTTATTTATTTGGGTGCATATTGTTTCTACTTAATAAAATGTAGGTGCCTTAAAAATAGGGACTGTCTTTTTCTTTGTTTCCCTAGTCTCTAAAATGGTTCTTGAGGATATAGTAAGTGCTTAATGACTGCCCATTGAAGAAATAAATGACTTATGATCTTGACAAATTATATAATTATAACAAATAATACATAGCAAAATATAAAACACTAGAACTTTCAGGATACCATCCCAATACCATCCCAATGGTCAAATTATGGTTTTCTCTTTAAAAAAGAGTCACATACAAAATCAGTCACATGAGAGTTCAAAGGCAGCCTGCCATAAGTTGCTGGGCTCATATTCAGAAAAACATGAATTTCAAATTCATACACTAACATATACTGGCTTTGTGACCCTGGGCAAGTCACTTAAACTCTCAGGCCTCCAAGCAAATTTCTAAAACGTAAATTCCAGGACAGTTGTTAATCTGCCCTAGTAGAAAGAATTTTCTCATCAGGATTTCTCTAACCAATGAAATAACCAAAACAGATCCAAACCAAGACCAAACAACAAATCATTACACACACACACACACACACACACACACACACACACACACACACACTGTATATGGGTATATACATGTAGGTGTATGTGTATGTGTCTGTGTCTATGTCTATGTCTATGTCTACGTCTATTTCTATGTCTATGTCTATGTATACACAACTAAATGCATATGAAAACATATGTGGGAAGTAACATAACAAGTGGGAACCAGTAAATGGACCTTCCAACTTATTTTCCTGATTTCAAATTTCTTCAAATGTCCAACTCAGAATCCTTAAACTTAGTGGTCTCAATGTGTGTATGGAAATATAAATGGTGATCAGAAAATTGTCAATTTTGGTAACTAGTGTGTCTATGCTATAATCACATTAAATGGGGAATGGTATGGGTGTATATGGCCAACTATGGCATATGTTCTCAGTTTGAGGGAGATAATGCCCATTCAGTGAATAGGCCTCTTTAAGTAGTTTTCAAGGGATGGTCCCTTTAATAAAAAATAAATTAAAAAAAATCAAATTGGGAGGTGAAAACCCTCAGTGTTCCTGGCCAAAAGGGCAGGCACCTATTGTCCTATCTATGCCTCCAGAGTGAATTGTGTTTAAGGCCTCGTCTTTGAGAAAGAAATCTAGCCAGTAAACTGAAAGGAAAAAATGTAGCTTTAGGCCTTCAAAATGTCCCTTCCCAGGCAGAACAACCCCAGTTAAGGAAGGAGAGGAGAGGACAGGAGGGGAGGTTAAGGGAGAAGAGGGGAGATACTAATGGCTCACAGGTTGTGTTTTTCCTTCTTTTTCTAAGAGGATCATAGCACCAGGGAGATGATGGCTTGAGTGAAGGAGTGAGGGAGCCTTAAACCCAGTTGACTTTGGAGCTCATAGATTGGACAACAGGTTCCTGCCCTCCTAGTACAGAGTCAATGTAAATACTAAATAGTAACTGTTTATCTTTAGGCCAGGAACCCTAAAGGTCTTCCCCTCCCAATTTTGTTTTGTTTTGTTTTGTTTTAATTAAAGGGACCATCACTTATTTTAACTACTTAAAGAAGCCTATTCATTGAATGGGCATTATCTCACAGTGAGAACCTGCAAAGCCCTTAGCCTAAAAGGGTCTCCCATTCTATCCTGAGCCATCTCCAGTCATTCTGATAAATTTCTGGCCACTGGACCCAGATGACTCTGGAGGAGAAAGTGAGACTGGTGACTTTGCACAGTCCTCCCTCACTCAAATCAAAGGCAACTGCAAGTCATGTCCTCATGTCCCTGATGTCAAGGTCCTCTTTGAGAATTAAGGACAAACACAACAACAATACACAATGGTATATGTATCTATGTGCAACTATGTGTCTATGTATATAATCGATATATGTTAAATATGCCCTAGTAACAGTTTTATAGACAGAATATGTGTGTATGTGTGTTTTGGCATGTGTGTATTACCAACAAATATATTATTCATATAATCTTCCACCTCCTTCTGAATTCTTACTTTGGAGTCTACATTATGCTTTTGAATTCACTATTTAATATCACTAGACACCAAAACTGACAGTTTTATAATTACTATTTTGCATTTCTATATAAACTTTGAGACCACTCAGTTTAAGGATTCTGAGATGGACATTTGAGGAAAATTGAAATCAAGGAAAAAGGTGGAAGGCCCATTTATTTGTTCCCACTTGGTATGTTACTTCCTTTATATATATTTACATGGTAAATTATCTCTAGGGCATCTGGCACTCATTGATTTTCTGTACTTCATTGTTTCTATTGGTTGTTGCAAACTTTTGATCTTTGCTTTTTTGTTTTCTCCCCCAAATCTCTGCCTTTAGCCCCCTTGTCTGGTCTCTTTTGTAATTAAAAATTATTTTTAATTCTGAACTTAGACATGCAAACAAAATATTTCCATTTGCAGAGCAAAACATAAAAATAAGATTATGCATAAATTTATGAAACCTTCATTTCATAGTCTTTGTTTTAAATATAAAATAAATATGTATAGGTATGCATATATATGTGCACATACATGCACATGCATGCATGCATACATACATACATATATACATACATACATACACACATTTTAGATATTATTTCCAGAACTGGGGCAGCTACATGGGAAGATAGATGGAGCCATGGGTCTATAATCATGAAACCCAAGTTCAAATTCAGCCTCAGACCTTTACTAGTTATGTGATCTGTACAAATTACTTAATTTCTGTCAGCCTCAGTTTTCTTAATTGTAAAATTAAGATAATAATAACTTGTCACTTAAAGGATTGTTGTGATGACCATATAAGGTAATAATTTTAAAGTGTGTACCACAGTGCCTTGCAGTAGATCCTTAATAAATTCTTATTCCCTCTATTCCAACTGACCTGCTTGTCTGTACTTCTTTGTAATATCTATACATGTAAAGCCAAGAAAGAGCAGCTTTCCAGATGTTTTCCAGCAGCTTTTGTGAACAGCTTTAAGGTTCTGATCAAGTAGTTTAGTGAACTCTCTATTTATTCAGCAGTAAACTAATGCAAGACATTCACAGAAACCAAAGTACAGCATGCACAATGTTATAACATAACAACTTATCACTAAAGTGATCACATAGTTTTCACCAAAGTGGCCACATAGTTTTAAACAAAAGATATCATTCAGTAAGCCCTTAACTTCATCATCCTTAAGGAGCAAACCTCCTTAAGGGACACAAAGCATAAAAATCAAAGTTCTCCACCCCTAGGTCAAAGCAAAACATGATCTTCTCAGTCACAATTAAGTATGCAAGAGGAGGTCTTTTCATCTTGACTCAAGGCTGGCTCCCAAATTCCATGGTTTCTCTTCCACAGTCCCAGCTCCTGCCTGAATCTCCCCAACTGTCACCTGGATTCAAAGGTAAGAAGCTCTCAGCATCTCGTCCAGTTCTTCATCCAGCTCCCATGCCAAATTGAAGCTCACAGTGTCCACTTCAAGTCCTTCACAGTTTCTGTTTCTGGGAAGACAAAGATTAACAGAGCCAAAACAATATTCACATTGGCAGCGCCAACATCAATTCACTATCTGCCTGTGAAATCAACACAGACCCACATACAAGGTCTGAGAAATCAACACAAATCCACAAACAAGATCTGAGAACACAACAAAAATCATCAGTATAGTCCTATAAAGACCTCTGAAACCCTCCTCCAGGACTTCTGTAAACAAACAACAAGAAAATTCTCTTTCAGGGCTTCCACTAAGGTCCCAGGGATTCTGTACAAAGTACCAAAAATAAAAATCAACACAAATAGAACAGACAAACAGAGTGCTTGGCCACCACCCTTTCTCAATTCTGCTCTTTTCCAGCTTGGGCTTCTCTTTATATATGGTCATTAGTGCCTTCCTGTTCTGCCCCTTCCTGTTGCATAAGCAAGTTCCTCCCACTTTGGGGTTTACAAGTTCTATTTCATAACAAATATCGATATAATCATGGGCAAGGCTCAAAAGAAACTTGAACTGAAACAAGGTGCTAAATAATTAAATACTGAAACAAGGCACTAAGCACTTCATTACACTATCTTCTGATTTCTTCTGTGCTTTTTCAAAGAAGGGTAAGAATGACTCTCTTGGGGTGGCTAGGTGGGGAAGTGAGTAGAGTGTCGGCCCTTGAGTCAGAAGGACCTGAGTTCAGATCCAGCCTCAGACACAATGCACACACAAACAAAAATCTAGCCATGTGACCTTGGGCAAGTTACTTAACCCCAATTGCCCCCCAAAAAAGCAAAAAAAAAAAGAAAAAAAAAGAATGACTCTCTTTTATTGACATCACTATTTTTAACCTCTAGCCTTCCTACCCCAACCTCTCTTTCTTAATTCACTAAAATGGGAACCTTTCCCCAAAAACACCTTTATAGCTAATAAGCATAACTAAAATCAAGCAAAATGAATACATATACTCATTATGTCCAAAAATGTATGTTTCTGTACCTTGTTGTCCAACTTTCTTTTTTAAAAAATTATTAAATTTTATGTTTGTTTTAAGTTTACACCATTCATTTCCACAAGATTTTGAGTTACAAATACTTAACCATTTTCCCCTACCCACCACCCCAGAAAAGCAATTCCATTGAATACCCTTTCCATCGATCTTCTCTGTCCTATATCCTCCCGCGTTCCCCATACATTTTTTCAGTAAGGCAAGATGGATCTCCATACCCTAGTGCCTGTATATCTTACTTTCCAGTGCATGTAATAATAATAATGACAATAAAAATTCTTTTAAACCGTTGATTTTAAAACTTTGATTTCCATATTCTTTCCCTACTTCCTTCATCACCCACCCTTACTGGGGAGATAAGCAATTAAATATAGGTTGTACACATATAGTTACACAAAACATTTCCATAGTGGATATATTGTGAAAGACGGAGTATATTTCCCTCCATCCTATCCTGCCCCCCTACTTTGACCCTTTTCCTTTTCAAAAATGTTTGCTATAACTCCCCTCCCCACATCTGCCTTCCCTTCTGTCATTCACCCTCTCATATCCCCTTCACCCCTACTTTCCTGTAGGGTAAGATACCCAATTTAGTGTGTATGTTATTCTCTCCTTAAGCCAAATTCAATGACAGTAAGGTTGACCCATTCCCTATTGCCCGTCCTGTTCTTCCCTTCCATTGTAACAATTTTCTCTTGAGATAAATTATGAGATAATTTACCCTATACTATCTGTCCCCATCTCCTCTCATTATATTCCTCTCAAAACTCTTTTTTTTTCATGGTCAAAATAGATAAACCTTTAATTTTCTTGCTTTTTTGTTTTTTCAACATGGCTAATATGAAAATGTATTTTTCATGATTGCACATACTTGATCAATATCACATTTTTGCCTTTTTTTTATATTTGAAACATTTAATGTTAAGACCTCGAATTTCAGATCCATTTCCTTCCTCCCTTGTAACCCATTCCCTCTGGGGAGATAAGTAATTCAGTATATGTTGTACATATCTAGCTATGCAAAACATTATCATAGTAGATATATTATACAAGGCTGCTTATAATTCCCTCCCACTTATCCCACCCCCCACCTGGTCCATTCCCTACATGATCCTGTCCCTCTTCTATAGTGGGTACTTCCAACCTCCCGTCCTCCCAAGAATGCCCTCCCATCCATCATCCCCCCGCTCATCCCCCTTCCCCCTATTCTGCTGCAGGTTGAGATATCCCATTTATTATGTATGTCATTCTCTCCCTGAACCAAATTCAATGAAAATGTGGTTTTGCCTTTTCGCCTTCCTATTCTCCCCCTCCCTTGCAACCACTTCCCCTTGCTTCTTCTACATGAGATAGTTTACTCTACCCAGTCTTTCCCCATCTCCTCTTGCCACTTTCCTCTCTCACCTCATAATTTCATCCCTTGAGTATTCTCCCTTCCCAACAAATTCAACCTATGCCCTCTATCCATATATAATTGTAACCATATACACACACATTCACACATGTATTCATATGACCACACACCCTTCTTCCATTATTTTCATGGTGATAAAGATATCATCAGTCACAGTTATTGCTTTTCCATATAGGAATGTAAATAGTTCAACTTTGATAAGTTCCTTTTGATTTCTTTTCCCTGATTACCTTCTCAGGAATCTCTTCCTTCTTGTGTCTAGATGTCAAATTTTCTATTCAATTCTGGTTTTTTCCTCAAGAATGCTTGAAAGTCCTCTATTCCACTGAATGACCATATTTTCCCCTGAAACAAGATACTCAGTTTTGCTGGGTAGGAGACCCTTGGGTTCATTCCCAGCTCTTTTGCCCTCTGGAATATCATATTCCATGCCCTTCGATCCCTCAGTGTAGAAGCTGCCAGGTCCTGGGCTATTCTGATTGTGTTTTCACAATATTGAAATTGTTTCTTCCTGGCTGCTTGGAGTATTTTCTCCTTGATCTGGGGATTCTGGAACCTGGTTATAATATTCCTGGGAGTTTTCTTTTTGGGATCTTTTTCAGGAGGTGATCTGTGGATTCTTTCAACCTCTATTTTGCCCTCTGGATCTAAAACATCAGGGCAATTTTCCTTGAGAATTTCTTGGAGGGTGATTTCTAGGTTCTTTCTTTGATCATGGCTTTCAGGTAGTCCAATAATTTTTAAATTGTCTCTCTTGGATCTATTTTCCAGGTCAGTGGTTTTTCCCATGAGATATTTCACATTGCCTTCTATTCTTTCATTTGTTTGGATCTGCTTAACAGCATCTTGATTTCTCATAAAGTTATTAGCTTCCATTTGCTCCAGTCTAACTCTGAAGGAATGAATATCCTTAGTGAACTTTTGAGATTCTTTTTCCATCTGGCAAATTCGACTTTTTAAGGCGTTCTTCTCCTCATTGCCCTTTTGGCCCCCCTTTGCCATTTGAGTTAGTCTATTTTTTAAGGTGTTGTTTTCCTCAGTCAGGCTGTTGACCCTCATTTCATACTTTTCCTGCATCCTTCTCATTTCTCTTTCCAATTTTTTCTCCACTTCTCTTATTTGATTTTTAATGTCCTTCTTAAGGTCCTCTATGGCCTGCAACCCGCTCATGTTTTCCCCTGGGGCTTTTGGAGCAGGACTTCTGACCTCACAGTCCTTTTCCCACTCTATGCCCCCAAAATAGGAGTCTAGAGTTGCATTTTTCTGTTTCCTTTGCCTTGGCATGTTGCCACTTAATTATTTGACTTTTGGGCTTGTTGCCACACTATGGCTTTAAGGCCAGATAGAGGAATTTTCATCCCGAACGTGTGGGGGACAACTTCCGTTTCTGGCAAGCTGCAAACCCACCCACGACTTCCACCCTAGATCACAATTCAGATCCAGGGAGGTTAAAGCAAGAGCGTGTCTCCTCAGTGGCTTCTAGCCCCCAGGGGAGGGAGCCAACGCATTCCCCGAATACTGGTCCCAAATTCCATAGGACACTAACATATTACTTTGTCCTGGGCATGTCTATGTTGATAATTCTGGAGTCGCCACAGCTGTTGGTCTTCTGGGGTTTCTCCAGCTGGCTGCTGGCCCTGCAGCCCTGGGGCTAAAACCTCAGCTCACGAGGACCTGGGCTCTGCTCGGCTGGGCTCCCCACACGCTGCACACTGCTGGCTCCCAGACCGCTGCTCTGGTCCTTCCTGCAGGGCTGCTGGGCTGTCCTCAGTGGGAGGTTAGCTTCTCTGTGTCGTTCTGTGGATGCTGGGGCTCTAGAAGTTGTTCAGAGTACCCTTTTACATAGTTTGGGGTGAATCTGGGGGCAGAGTGGCTTGAATGAGCTGTTTCTACTCCACCATCTTGGCTCTGCCCCCTCTCAAAACTCTTTATTTTTTTAAATATCACCCCTTCCTATTCAATTGATACTGTGCCCAATGTCTATGTATACCTGTACACACATATACACACAGTCACAAAAGTATTCATATGCACATATAACCTCCTATATAGACATACACACACACACACACACACACACACACACACACACACACATTTTTATTTCCTTCAACTATCCTCATGCTGAGAAAAGTTTCATAAGGTACAAATATCATTTTTCCATGCAGAAATGTAAATAGTCCAACTTTGATACGTTCCTTATGATTTCTTTTCCCTGTTTACCTGCTCATGCTTCTCTTGCTTCTTGTATCTGAATGTCAAATTTTCTATTCAACTATTGTTTTTCATCAAGAATGCATGAAAGTCCTCTATTTCATTGAATGACCTTATTTTCCCCTGAAACACAATATTCAGTTTTACTGAGTAGGTTATTCTTGCTTTTTATCCTAGTTCCTTTGACCTCTGGAATATCATATTCCAATCCCTTCAATATTTTTTTAAACAAATGCTTTATTAACTTCTGGTTTACATCATTCATTTCCAACAGATTTTGAGTTACAATTTTCCCCCATTTTTCCCTACTCACCGCCCCAGATTAGCGGTGCCACTAGATATCCCCTCATCCAATCTGCTGTCTCCAATATCTTCTCCCACATCCCCTTTGACTTTGCCATTAGGGCAAGGTGAAACTCTGAGCCCCAATGCCTGAACATCTTACTTTCCAATTGCATGCAAAATAGTATTAATAATAGTATTTATATATATTTGAAACATTTAATTTTAAGACTTTGATTTTCAGATTCTTTCCCTTCCTCCCTTGCCATCCACTCCCTCTGGGAAGATAAACAATTCAGTATGTGTTGTACATGTATAGCTATGCAAAACATTACCATAGTAGGTATATTGTAAAAGACTGCTTCTATTTCCCTCCCACCCATCCCATCCCCCACCTGGTCCATTCCCTACTTTGTTCCTGTCCCTCTTCAATAGTGGGTAATTCCAACCTCCCCTCCCCCTAGAATGAGCTCCCCTCAATCATCCCCCCTCTCATCCCCCTTCCCCCTACTCTCCTGCAGGGTGAGATATCCCATTTAGTATGTATGTGATTCTCTCCCTGAGCCAAATTCAAAGAGAATATGGTTTTGCATTTTTGCCTTCCTGTTCTTCCCCTCCCCTGCAACTACTTCACATTGCCTCTTCTACATGAGATAGTTTACCCTACCCTGTAACTCCCCATCTCCCCTTGTCACTTTACTCTCTCACCTCTTAACTTCACCCCTTAAGTATCATCCTTTCCTACCAAATACAACCTGTGCCCTGTATGCCTGTAAACATTTATACACACATTCACATATAAATTCATATGTCCATATACTCTTCTTCAATTATTTTCATGAAGAGAAAGGTTTCATGAGACACAGTTATTGTTTTTCCATGCAGGAATGTAAATAGTTCAACTTTGATAAGTTCCTTTAGATTTCTTTGCCCTGATTACCTTCTCAAGCATCTCTTGCTTCTTGTGTCTGAATGTCAAATTTTCTATTCAACTCTGGTTTTTTCCTCAAGAGTGCTTGAAAGTCCTCTATTCCACTGAATGACAATATTTTCCCCTGAAACAAGATACTCAGTTTTGCTGGGTAGGTGACCCTTGGGTTCATTCCCAGCTCTTTTGCCCTCTGGAATATCGTATTCCATGCCCTTCCATCCCTCAGTGTAGAAGCTGCCAGGTCCTGGGCTATTCTGATTGTGTTTTCACAATATTGGAATTGTTTCTTCCTGGCTGCTTGTAGTATTTTCTCCTTGATGTGGGAGTTCTGGAACCTGGCTATAATATTCCTAGGAGTTTTCTTTTTGGGATCTTTTTCAGGAGGTGATCAGTGGATTCTTTCAAACTCTATTTTGCCCTCTGGGTCTAAAACATCAGGGCAATTTTCCTCCAGAATTTCTTGAAGGGGAGCGGGGGGGACAGATCCAAGATGACGGAGTAGAAACAGCGAGTCCAAGCCACTCTCCCCACCAGACTACCGCCAAACTATGTAAAAGGGGACTCTGAGCAACTTCTGGAGCCCCAGCACCCACAGAACGACACAGAGAAGCTAACCTCCCGCTGAGGACAGCCAGGCAGCCCTGCAGGAAGAACCAGTGCAGTGCCAGTAGGACAACATGCAGTGTGCGGGGAGCAGAGCACAGGTCAACCTGAGTTGCAGTTTTAGCCCCAGGGTGGCAGGGACAGGGACCAGCTGGTGGGACCACAGAACACCAGCAGCTGTGACAATTCCAGAATTTCAACATAGACGTGCCAAGGACAAAATTACAGGTTAGTGTCCTATGGACTTTGGGACCATTATTTGGGGAATGTGTTGGCTTCCTCCCCTGGGGTCTAGAAGCCACTGAGGAGACACAACATTTTGTAGTTGCCAGAGGCAGCTCCAGCTCCAGTCCTGCAAACTGTAGGGAGATCCATCGATCAGTCTTGGGGGATAATCGCTCTTGCTTTAGCATCCCTGGATATGGATTGTGATTTGGGGGTGGACGTCGTGAATGGGTTTCCAGTCTGCCAGAAACAGAAGTTGGACCCCCCCACATGTTCAGGACAAAAGTTCCAGTCTGACACCAGAGCCATGCTGTGGCAACAAGCCCAAAAGTCAAGTAATTAAGCGGCAACATGCCAAGACAAAGGAAACAAATTAAACAGGAAAATGCAACCTTAGACTCCTACTTTGGGGGCAAAGAGGATCGAAGCATAGAGTGAGAGGAGGGCTGTGAGGTCAGCAGTCCTTCTCCAAAAGCCCCAGGCGAAAACATGAGCACGTTGCAGGCCATAGAGGACTTTAAGAAGGACTTTAAAAATCAAATAAGAGAAGTGGAGAAAAAATTGGGAAGAGAAATGAGAAGGATGCAGGAAAAGTATGAAATGAGGGTCAACAGCCTGACTGAGGAAAATAACGCCTTAAAAAATAGACAAACTCGGGGGCTCACTTTGAGAAGTGTTGTGTGATTTGACCAGATGAGACTCTGGGAAGCTGTTGTTGAGAGCCCCCCGGCTTTGAAAACCCAAATGTTGATGCTTCCCTCTCTGGTAACTGTGATTTGGTATTGATGCATGTAATGTTGGGACAGTTTGGAAGCCTGTCTGTTTGATCTGTAAGTTCTGTAACTCTGAAGTTCGGGGTGCTGACCTTTTCCCCCTGAACTAAATGATATATGTTTGTTTGATTAAAGTAAGCTTGTTAACCCAAAAAAAAAAAAATAGACAAACTCAAATGGCAAAGGAGGCCCAAATAGGGCAATGAGGAGAAGAATGTCTTAAAAAGTCAAATTTTCCAGATGGAAAAAGAATCTCAAAAGTTCACTGAGGAGATTCATTCCTTCAGAAGTAGACTGGAGCAAATGGAAGCTAATGAATTTATGGGAAATCAAGATGCTGTTAAGCAGATCCAAACAAATGAAAGAATAGAAGGCAATGTGAAATATCTCATGAGAAAAAACACTGACCTGGAAAATAGATCAAGGAGAGATAATTTAAAAATTATTGGACTACCTGAAAGCCATGATCAAAGAAAGAACCTAGAAATCACCCTTCAAGAAATTCTCAAGGAAAATTGCCCTGATATTTTAGATCCAGAGGACAAAACAGAGGTTCAAAGAATCCACTGATCACCTCCTGAAAAAGATCCCAAAAAGAAAACTCCCAGGAATATTATAGCCAGGTTCCAGAATCCCCAGATCAAGGAGAAAATACTACAAGCAGCCAGGAAGAAACAATTTCAATATTGTGGAAACACAATCAGAATAGCATAGGACCTGGCAGCTTCTACACTGAGGGATTGAAGGGCATGGAATATAATATTCCAGAGGGCAAAAGAGCTGGGAATGAACCGAAGGGTCACCTATTCAGCACAACTGAGTATTTTGTTCCATGGGAAAATATGGTCATTCAGTGGAATAGAAGATTTTCAAGCATTCTTGAGTTGAATAGAAAATCTGATATCCAGACACAAGAAGCAAGGGATGCCTGAGAAGGTAATCAGGGAAAAGAAATCAAAAGGAACTTATCAAAGTTGAACTATTTACATTCCTATATGGGAAAACAGTAATTGTGACTGATGCAATCTTCCTCAGTATGAAAATAATGGAAGAAGTGTGTATGGTCATATGAATACATATGTGAATGTGTGTATATGTTTACAGTTATACATGGAGAGAGGGCAGAGGTTAGGTGAGAGAGGAAAGTGGCAAGAGGAGATGGGGAGAGACAGGGTAGGGTAAACTATCTCATGTAGAAGAAGCAAGGGAAAGTGGTTGCAAGGGAGGGGAAGAATAAGAAGGCAAAAAAGGCAAAACCACATTCTCATTGAATTTGGTTCAGGGAGAGAATGACATACATACTAAATGGGATATCTCAACCTGCAACAGAATAGGGGGAAGGGGATGAGAGGAGGTATGATGGATGGGAGAGCATCTTTGGTGGGAGGGGAGATTGGAAGTATCCACTACAGAAGAGAGACAGGATCAAGTAGGGAATGGATCAGATGGGGGGGTGCGATGAGTGAGAGGGAATTATAAGCAGCCTTGTACAATATATCTAGATGGTAATGTTTTGCATAGCTAGACATGTACAACATATACTGAATTACCTATCTTCCCAGAGGGAATGTTTGACAGTGGAGGATGGAAATGGATCTGAAATTCGAGGTCTTAAGATTAAATGTTTCAAATATATATAAATACTATTATTAATACTCTTTTGCTTGTAATAGGGAGATAAGATGAGCAGGCATTGGAACACAGAGATTCACCTTCCTCTAATGGAAAAGTCGAAGGGGGTATGGGAGAAGATATGGTAGAGAGCAGATTGGAGGAACTGATATCTTCTGTGACTGCTATTCTGGGAGGGTGGGTAGGGGAAAAACAGGGTGGAAAATATTTGTAACTCAAAATCTGGCGGACATGAATGATGTAAAACAGAAGTTAATAAAGCATTTGTTTAAAAAAAAGAAAAAGATAAAATATACCTTTTTTCATTTATCAGCTAAATGAATGTTTAATTTAGTCAAATGATAAACATTCACTAGATGTTATACACACACACACACACACACACACACACATATATATATATATATATACACACATACTTTTATGATGATGGACAAAATAAACTTCATATTTTTGTTCATTCAAAAAAAGAAGAATTTCTTGAAGGGTGATTTCTAGGTTCTTTCTTTGATCATGACTTTCAGGTACTCCAATAATTTTTAAATTATCTCTCCTAGATCAATTTTCTAGGTCACTGGTTTTCCCCATGAGATATTTCACATTGGCTTCTATTCTTTCATTTGTTTGGATCTGTTTAACATCTTGATTTCTCATTAAAATCACTAGCTTCCATTTGCTCCAGTCTAATTCTGAAGGAATGATTCTCCTCAGTGAGCTTTTAAGATTCTTTTTCTATCTGGCAAATTCGGCTTTTTAAGGCATTCTTCTCCTCATTGCCTTTCTGAGCCTCTTTTGCCATTTGAGTTAGTCTATTTTTTAAGGTGTTATTTTCCTCCGTCAGGCTGTTGATTGTCATTTCATACTTTTCCTGCATCCTTCTCATTTCTCTTCCCAATTTTTCCACCACTTCTCTTATCTACTTCTAAATGTCTTCTATGGCCTGTACCCATTGTGTATTTTCATTTGGGGCTTTTGGTGCAGGAGTTCTGACCTCACAGTGCTCCTCCTGTTCCATGCTTTGATCCTCTTTGCCCCCAAAACAGGTGTCTAAAGTTGCGTTTTTCTGTTTATTTTGTTTCCTTTGCCTAGGCATATTGCCACTTAATTACTTGATTTTGGGGCTTGTTGCCACAGTAGGACTCTGCCACCAGACAGGAGGGCTTCCGTCCCAAACTTAGGGTCTTCACAACTTTCACAGGTTGGGTGGCCTCTGTAAAGCCTCCACCCACTCTGGCAAATTGGATACCCACCCCAAACTTCCCCCTAAGACCACAATCCAGATTCAAGCAGGTTAAAGCAAGAGCGATTAACCCCCAGACTGATTGCTGGATCTCTCTACAGTTCAAAGACCAGTAGCTGGAGCTGCCACTGACTCTGCAAAATGGCCTCTGTGCTGCATTTCCTCAGCAGCTTTTCGCCCCCAGGGGAGGAAGCTGATGTGTTCCCCATATACTGGTACCAAAGTCCATAGGGCCCTAACCTCTCACTTTGTCCTAGTCATATCTGGGCTGATAATTCTGGAATCGCCACAGCTGCTGGTGTTCTGGGGTCCCTCCAGTCAGCTGCTGGCCCGGCAGCCCTGGGGCTAAAACCACGGCTCATGTGGGCCTGGGCTCAGCTCCCAGAGCACTGCGCTGTTGGTTCCCAGTGCCCTGTCCTGCCCGCCCTTAGAGCACTGCACTGGCCACTCCCTGCAGGGCTGCTGGGCTGTCCTCAGCAGGAGGTTAGCTTCTCTGTTTCCTTCTGTGGGTGCTGGGGCTCCAGAAGTTGTTCAGATTCCCCTTTTACATTGTTTGGAGGTGGTGTAGGGCAGAGCACCATGGAAGTGCTTTTTCTACTCCGCCTTCTTGGCTCCGCCCCCAGCCCTTCAATATCTTAATGTAGAAACTGCTTAATCTTGGGTTATCCTGAATGTATTTCCACAACAATCAAATTCTTTCTTCTTGGCTGTTTGCAATATTTTCTCCTTGACATGGAAGCTTCAGAACCTGGCTATAATATTCCTAGGAGTTTTCTTTTTGGGATCTTTATCAAGAGATGATTGGTGAATTCTTTCAATTCCTATTTTGCCCTCTAGTTCTAAAATATCAGGGCAATTTTCCTTGAGAATTTATTGAAGGATGGTTTCTAGGTTCTTTTTTTTTTTTTTTTTTTGATAATGGCTTTCAGGTAGTCCAATAATTTTTAAATTATCTCTTCTGGGTCTATTTTCCAGGTGAGTGGTGTTTTCAATGAAATATTTCACATTGCCTTCTATTTTTTCATTTGTTTGGATGTGTTCAATAGTATCTTGATTTCTCATAAAGTCTTTAGCTTTCATTTGCTCCAATCTATTTCCGAAGGATTTATTCTCTTCACGGAGCTTTTGAGATTCTTTTTCCAATTGGCAAATTTGGCTTTTTTAAGGAATTATTCTCCTCATTGGCTTTTTTGGGCTTTTTTTTTTTTTACTATTTGAATTAGTCTATTTTTAAGGTGTCATTGTCTTCAGTCAGGCCATTGACTCACTTTACTTGATTTTCTTCGTTGTTCTCATTTCTCTTCCCAATTTTTCCTGCACGTCTCTTTCTTGGTTTTCAAAATCTTTCTTGAACTCCTCCATGGCCTTTAACCCATTTATATTTTTCTTAGAAGCTTTTGGTGTAGGAGTTCTGACTTTGTTGTCTTCCTCCCATTCCATGCTTTGATCTTTTTTGTCCCCAAAAAAGGAATCTAATATTTGACTACCATGCTTGCTTTGCTTCCTTTGATTGCTCATGTTGCCACTCAATTTTTTTGATTTTTGAGTTTTTCTTTTTTTTCTTTTTTCTTTTTTTTTGCTTCAGTAGAACTCTGTTTCCAGAGAGGAGAGCTTTGTCCCAAATCATTGGGGTTTTTGCAGCTGCTGGAGCTATTATTTGGGTGCCCTGTCAGAAGCCTCTCTGTGTGGCACTTGGTCACACAGACTGGGACCTCCACCCATGACAGTGATCCAAGTCCAAGTAGGTTAAAGGAAGAGCAATTACTCCTCCCACTGGTCACTTGGTCCCCTACAATCTGTAGGCCAGGAGCTATGAAGCAGCCACATGAGGCCGCCGCCAGCACCACCACACCTGCGCCACTTCTCACTCTGGAGACAGAGGCCTGACTTTGCCTTCCCCCTGCGACCCCCACCCCCCCAGTTCCAACAGAGTTCTACACTGACCTTTTGCTTTGTCTTTGGGATTTATGGGTTGATAATTCTGGAAACCACCACAGGTGCTGGTGATCCACTCTTCCAAAGTACTGCTGGTCAGGGCCTCCCTGGGGCTAAAACTGTGTGCTCATGCAGGCCTTGGCTGGGTTCCCAGCATGCTGTGATGGACCCTTCCTGCCATCCTGCTGGGCTGCCTTCAGTGAGAGATTTCTTTCTCTCTGTTACTTTGTGGGTTCTATAGCTCTAAAATTTGTTTAGAGACCTATTTTATAGGTATTTGAGGTGGTTATGGTGGAAGCACATGAAGTTTTCCTGCTTCTATGCCGCCGTCTTGGCTCTGGCCCCTCTTGTCCACTTTTCTTTCAAGAGATATGTAACATGTGTCAGTATAGATTTTCTGGGATTGTTAATTATTGTTTTCCTTAGAGATCTTAAATCATTCTAAGTTACTTTTCTTTACATTGTTATTGCATTTGTATAAATTGTTCTTATTTTGCTTATAGCATTCTGCATCATTTCATACTCCCTAGGATCCTCTAAAATTGTCTCTTTTGTCATTGTTAATAATATAATACTACCCCATTTGCCAAAATTTGTTCAGCTATTCTACCAGTGCCTAAGGAAAGAAATCTAAGGCTTTCCCACCCCTTAGATTCTACTTCTTTTCTTTTTATTTCCCCCTTCTAATCTCTTCACAATAAGAAACCTTGTTTTACTTTTCAACATCCCCTTGACAGTATTATTCTTCCTCTGGACCCCAGTCTCTCATCCCTGTCTGTTTTCCTTACAAATTTGATATATTCATAAAACATTTTTTTCTGTGAACTTGGTTATATTTAACCCTCTTTTATTCATTTCAGATAAGAGTGAGAGTGAGTTTCTTCCAATGTTCATTCTTGACATTCCTATTTTGCATATTATTTTTATGTACCCCAGTTATGAGGAATATCAAGTCATGTGCTCTTCTTCCCTTTTTTTCTAAACAAGTATACTCCTCCATTTACCCTTTATTTTTTCCCCCATCATAAAACATTCAGAACAGAATCAATCTACACTTAGGACATCTGCTTTTGTTATTTAGCTAAATTGATGCTTTCTAAAGTATGGATATTTAGAATGATCATTTGTTTCTTTTTCCACATTTAGAATGTTAGCATTAGACCCTTCCAATTTTTACTTAATCACTTAAATAGATATATCCTCATATTGTTTCAAAATTTTCTGGAATCTTCACTCTTTCATTTAGAGCATCAGCTATCCGCCCAAATTTTGTGTCATCCAAATGTTTGATGAGAATAATATATATATTACTTTATCTAAATTATTGATAGACAATTTTAATTCCATAGGACCAAGGACAGATTCTGATTCTCTCCATTTGAAACCTTCAAAGTTGATGTTCAACTATTAACAGTTAATGTTTGTTTCACCCTTCAGCTAATTCAAAATTCATGTAGTTATATGTGGATTGATTCTGTCACTCCCTTAAAATTTTTTAGTGGCTCCCTGTTGACTTTGAGAAAGAACTTAAGCTTTTAAGCCTGATATTTAAGCTTCTCCAAAATCTGACACAAAATCTTGTATTTTTTTCCAATGAATCGTATCTTGATTCCCTCAGACGAAAAGCGTTTTTTCTTCTTCAGGTTTTTCATGGAGGATTTCATAAGGATTCCTTTTTTTTAATTGGTACATTATAATTTCTCCTTCTCTCTCCTCTCTTTCTCTTTCTTCACATACACATGTAAATATGCACATATATGTATATACATGCATATACACACACATAGTTATGTGCGTACACACATATCATATTTTAATGTTTGTATTTCTTCTTATTATTTCTTACATGCTATGAACACACATAGATGTTTGTACATATGTATGTATGTATGTATCTATCTTGCTATCTAGCTAATATGTCTTTAAACAATTAGCTTAAAATCGTGCTGATTTTGTGATATCCTGTTTATACATGATTGTGTGAATGTATGGATAGGTAGAGAGAGACAGAGAGACAAACAGATAGACAGACAGACAGATAGATGGAAAGATAGATAGATTGATAGAGGTTTTCTATTGTAGTCTTCCTGGCTACCTCATGCCAAATTTGATCATTAAAACCAGATTAGGAGATGAAAAAGGGTAGATTAAAAAAGTATTCCAATTAATTTGCCATACTCTGTTTAAATTATTCTTGGAGAATTAATGGAGAGGAAGAAGAATTAAAAAGAATATGCAGATTGAAGTTTAAGGCATGTCTACAAATAATAATTGTCCATGTGAATCTTGGCCTTTGGGGCTAAATCTTATTTTCCCACATTTAATTATTTGGCTTATTTTTTGCAAATCAGTGCACATCCTCCAGATATAAATAAGCAGAAGCAAGAAAATTGAAAGTAATTAGCAAGGTATACTTCATCTTGAATGTGGGAGTTTACTTACTAAGACCTAGAGCCTAAAAGATGATAATGCATGCTTCCTTATAAGACAACAATGAATTATAAAGATAAAAATCTTTCCAGAGTTCAGTTTCTTGGACCGTTAGTATCTTCCTATGTTGTTAATGTATAAAAATAGAATGAGATAGTTGAGGTTGCTAATAAGCTGACAAGATGTTGAATTGGAAGAACAAAGATCATATCTGTTATGCCCACTACACATACCATATCACATTGGTCCTAACTTCTTATGCATATTATTACCATAGCTTTTAGTTAACCTTTAAGCATTTCAAACAATATAAACAAAACATATTTTTTTTAGATATCTTTTGGCTTGTTCACTGAATATGAACAAATTATGTAGTTATCTTCCCTTTATGCTCATTATTCCTCATTCTATTAAGGATGCTAAAATTTTTCATCAATATCCAGGTTTATAATCTTGGGGTCATATCTGACTCTTCATTCTTTTATCAATGATACTTTTACAACATTTTAAAAAAATCTGCCTCCTTTTTTCTGCTCGCTTGATGCTCAGCATAATTTGTGACCTCATTAAGTCTTTCCTCCACTACTGTGACTGTCTCCTAATCAGTCTCTTTAACTCTAATCTCTCCTTTCTTCAATCCCCCTTCCAATCATTTGCCAAAATAATCTTCCTGAACCATCAATCTGTCTATGTCACTCCCTTGCTCAAGAAGTTTGCTGATTCACCATTGCCTCTAGGGCTGGGAATCTTAACTTTTTTTTTTGTATCCTGGAAATTTTAGCAGTGATGAGTGGGGCTCCTTCTGAGAATAATATTTTAAATAAAAGAAACTCAAAAGATTACCAGGGAAACTAGTCTCCATAAATGCAATATAAGTATTCCATCTTTCCTTTTCAGAATCAATGCCTATTGTTCTGCATCATATGTTTAATGTTCCATATAAAATGGCCTGCCTATTTCCAGAACTTATTACTCTTAATTCAATTCAATAAATGTTGACTATGTGCCTACTATATGCCAGACAAAGTGCTATTGTTGTGTAGCTGTTTTTCAGTCCTATCTGACTCTTTGTAACCCCTTTTGGGGTTTTCTTGGCAAAGATACTGGAGTGGTTTGACAATACTTTCTCTAGCTAATGTTATGGATGAGGAAACTGAGGCAAATATAGTTAAGTAACTTGCCCAGGTTCTCAAAGCTAATCTGACTCCTGACTAACACTCTACCTTAGAGATATAAATAAGAAAAAAAAGTCAGTCCCTACCTTAAAAGTGTTTTCAATCTAATGGGAAAACAACCAACAAAGGAAAGCCAGGTAGTTGGTGTGTGTGTGGGTGAGGGAGGGTGGTAGAGTGAAGGTTCTAGATGTTGAGTCTAAGAAGAGGTACAGATAAAAAGGGTAATGCAATGGAACCCTTCCATAAGACTTTGGAAAGTATTTAGTGCTACACCTTAGTGTACATTCTAGTCAGAGGGGAGAGGAGGCTGCCAGATGTAAGAAGGTATAGAGTATCCAAGTTTTTAGTTAGTAGCAAGGTGATGAGATTAGAAGTGATCAGTTTATCCTTTTGTCTATACATAATCTAACCTTTGATATATACCTTTGATGAACTCCCACCTTGACTAGTCTTCTTAGAATTCTTAACTTTTTTCAACATTTACATAATGTCCTACTTTCTAAGGGAAACCTTTTCTGATTCTCTCAGTTGTGAGCTTCTTATCTACTTGTTAAATTATGACATATTTTCTTATCTGTTTATATCTTTAATTCCAGCAGAATGTAAACCAATTAAAGGCAGGAATTGCATTTCATTTTGTCTTTGTTTCCTCAGTGAGTAGCATATTTTCAAATACAAGTTGTTGTTTCTTTTTATTTTTTTCCCCAATTTATTTACTTTTAGTTTTCAACATTCATTTCCACAAGATTTTGTTACAAATTCTTCTCCCCATCTTTCCCCTACCCCTCCAACACAAAATACAAAGCCTACTGAATACCCCTTCCACTAATCTGTTCTCTCTTATATCCTTCCCCATAGTCCCCTAAATTTCTAGTAGGCCAAGATGGATTTCTACACCCCAGTGCTTTTGAATCTTATTTCCCAGTTGCATGTAAAAAAAATTTTTTTAAACATATGTTTTTAATCCTTTTAGTTCTGGATTTTTTCCCTTCTTCCTTCCTCACCCACCCCCACTGGGAAGATAAGCAACTTTATATAGGTTGTTCATGTGTAGTTATGCAAAACATTGCCATAATAGTTATATTGTGGGGGCGGCTAGGTGGCTCAGTGAGTAGAGCGCTGGCCCTGGAGTCAGAAGGACCTGAGTTGGGATCCGGCCTCAGACATTTAACCCACACAAACAAAAACCTAGCCGTGTGACCTTGGGCAAGTTACTTAACCCCAATTGTCCTAAAAGGGGCGGATAGGTGGCGCAGTGTGTAAGAGTGCCGGCCTCAGAGTTGGGATGACTTGAGATCGAATCTGGCCTCAGAAAATGAGCACCCACACACAAATAATGACTAGCCATGTAACCTTGAGCAAGTTACTTAACCCAAATTGCTTAAAAAAATAGTTATATTGTGAAGACTAAGTATAATTCTCTCCATTTTATTCTTCTTCCCACTTATTCTATTTTCTCCTTTGTCCCTGTCCCTTTCCAAAAGTGTTTGCTTCTAACTACCCTATCCCCCAATATGGCCTCCCTTCTATAATCCCCCCAGTTATCCCCTTCCCCACTATTTTCAAGTAGGGTAAGATACCCAATTAATTGTGCATGTTATTTCCTCCTTGCTTGAAAATCCTCTATTT
The DNA here is from genome assembly GCA_011680675.1 of Gymnobelideus leadbeateri. Taxonomy (NCBI): domain Eukaryota; kingdom Metazoa; phylum Chordata; class Mammalia; order Diprotodontia; family Petauridae; genus Gymnobelideus; species Gymnobelideus leadbeateri. Next base: position 517,481 of record WOXC01008445.1, on the reverse strand, counting down.
CATTGAATGACCATGTTTCTCCCTGAAGCATTATATTCAGTTTTGCTGGGAAGGTGATTCTTGGTTTTAATCGTAGCTACTTTGACCCCAGAATATCATCTTCCAAGTCCTTTGATCCCTCAGTGTAGAAGCTGCTAGGTCTTGTGATATTCTGATTCTATTTCCACAATACTCAAATTGTTTCTTTCTGACTGCTTGCATTATTTTCTCCTTGACCTGGCAACTCTGAAATTTGGTTATAATATCCCTAGAAATTTTCTTTTTAGTATCTTTTTTCAAGAGGCAATGGGTGAATTCTTTCAGTTTCTATTTTGCCCTCTGCTTCTAGAATATCAGGGCAATTTTGCTTGATAATTTCTTGAAAGATGGTGTCTAGGCTCTTTTTTGATCATAGCTTTCAGATAGAACAATAATTTTTAAATTATCTCTCCTGGATCTATTTTCCATGTTACTGGTTTTTCCAACGAGGTTTTTCACATTACCTTCTATCTTTTTCATTTGTTTGGATCTGTTTTATAGTATCTTGATTTCTCATAAAGTCATTAGCTTCCATTTGTTCCAATCTAATTTTGAAGGAATTATTCCCTTCAGTGAGTTTTTGAAATTTCTTTTCAATCTGGCAAATTCAGCTTTTTAAGGCATTCTTCTCCTGATTGGCTTTTTGGGCCTCTTGCCATTTAAGTTAGTCTATTTTTTCCCTATACAAATCATATTTTAATGTCAACTTGTACAGAAACAAGCTGTGCTCATCAGTTTGGTAGAGTCACAGGAAAAGGGGAGAAATTGTAACCATAGCTCATCTGAAACCATTTGGCTTCAACAAGGATAGGAAGTTTTGCTGTTTGTGTCCTGTGGAAACTCCAGTTTCTTCACCTTCCCTGGCTGCTTCTCCAGATTTTGGTAAAGCAGTGATTTCTGAGCCTTCAAGAGGCAGGCCAAGGACAAGAAAATTGACTCCACATTTTAGCTCTCTTTGGGGTCCTTGGCTGATGTTTCAAACAAGAGCATGTTGTGAATATTGGCAAACTTCAAAGCCAGGCTGGAGGGCACCTGGATCTGTCCCCTCAAGTCACACTTGTTGCCCACAAGCACCCTGGGGACAAGTGGGGAGACAGCATGCCCATTGCATTCCTGGATCCATATTTTCAGGTTGATAAAATAATTCATTTTGGTGACATCATAGACAAAGACCACAGCATGCACATTTCAGTAGTAATGTTCCACCATGCTCTTGTGGAACTGTTTTGGCCTGCAGTATCCCAGACTTGCACCTTGATCTTCTCGCCCTCAATATCCACCATCTTCTCCTTGAAGTCTACTCCTATGGTGGCTTTGGTCTTGTTGGAAAAGGTGCCGCTGCAGAAGCAGAATGTCAGGCAGGTCTTGCCCAAGTCCAAGTCACAGATCACGATGATCTTGAAGATGTGGACGTGCAGGTAGTGTGGTGGCAGCAGCATGATGTGGTATGGCCCCATGCGGCCAGAGGGTGTCCTTGGCCAGAGGGCTGGCTGCAGCCACACAAAGGAGAGGGGTCATAGTTTCTTCATTTGTAAATTGAAAAGTTTGGATTAAATTTTTTTAAACAATTGGGGTTAAGTAACTTGCTCAAGGTTACACGGCTAGTCATTTATGTGTGGGTGCTAATTTTCTGAGGCTGGAACTGATCCTGGGTTCTCCCGACTCTGGGGCAGGTGCTGTTACTCACTGTGCCACCTAGCTGCACCTAAATTATTTCTAAATTCTACAAAAATGACATTATACTGTAGTCTATTCAAGCAAAAGACACATAATTGGTAATAAAGAAATCATCTTTAGAGAAGAAGTAAAAGGAGAAAAAATATGAAAGTTTCTAATTTAAGACTTCTCTAGTGAAAACCCATGGTTTTTAAGCCACAAGAGTGTGTGGTTATATAAAAAAATTGTTATTATATTATTATTTTTCAGAGCAATAATCTCCCTCTGGGATTTAGGATTTAATTGAGCTCTTAATTGGTATAAAATGTGCTTCTTCCTTGCAATTAGAAAATGCTTCAGGAATTTCTCCAAGAAGTATCTTTTTAAATTGCTCCAATGTACAATTATTGCATGTTTTTTTCATGTACAAATAACTAAGGCCATGTGTTTGCTAAAAATTAAATGAAAGCAACAAACATAATTTAGGAAAATCTATGACATCTCAATTATTTTTCAATCTTGGAAGGATCAATGTATCATTATCAAGTGGCATTTATTGTTATGTAGTATAAAGAGCAATGGACCAGGAGTCATGGGTAGAATCACTCTCTGACATTGCTTCCAATGAGCTGTGGGATCTTGGGAAACTTCCTTAACTTTTCTGTACCTAATTTTCTTTCTTGTTAAAATGGCAAATTGGATCTGAGAGTTAAAACTCCCTCTACTTATAAAATCAAAAAAGCTGTTTGTATGTGTGTGTAATACTTTAAAAAAAATCAAACTTGTTTTATTAAAGTTATGTGTAAAAATGATAATTTTCTTTTTATAAAAATAAAAAATTAGTTTACAAGAGAAAATGATAAACCATTTTGTTCTACACATTTCAAAGTATGTTAGGTCAAATGAGATAATGTTTATACAGCTCTTTGGAAACATCAATATGACACAAATATCATCTATCCTCATCATTACAATTTCCCCAAGTTAATTCATATAAAATGTACCAATTGTGGCTGTCATGATGTTAAATTTAGTGCTTCAACCTCATCAAACTAGTCAGTGTTGTAGTTTTTGTTATCTTTATGATCACTGGAAAAGCCTAGTGATAATAATAAATGGCATTTATGTAACAATTTAACATTTGGAAAGCACTTTATTTGTGTTATCTCATTTGATCCTCACAGCAGTACTGTGAAGTAGGTGCTATTATTTTACTCATTTTGCAGATAACAAAACTGAGACCAAGAGCTATTAAGTGACTTGCCTTGGTTCCCAGAGCTAGCAATTATCTGAGACAGAATTTGAACTTAATTAAGTCTTTCTGCCTCTAAGTCTACCAAGCTATCTACTACGCCACTGAGTTGCCTACATTCATTAATATGCAACAAGTCATTTGGGAAAATTAATGTCAACTTCTAGCTCTTTTTTTAATTTAATTAGTATTTACCCCAGTAGATTTTAATGTATTTTCTGATTTTCTTATCAATTACTTATAGGCTGCTAATATTACAAATAGAGCTGATAGATATTTTTCCAGAGCCATTTTTTTTCTGGAAAACCTGAGAATATTTATCATTTATAGTTTTATTTATTATTTTTTTTGAGAGAAGGCAAGGCAGTTGGGGTTGACTTGCCCAATGTCACATAGCTAGTAAGTGTGTCAAGTGTATGAGGACAAATTTGTACTCAGGTCCACCTGATGACAGGACCCATGCTCTATTCACTTGTGCACCTAGCTGCCAGATATACAGTTTTGTGATCACTAATATGTATGAATCTTTGTGTGATTAGTCTTAGAACAATCTTCAAAGACAGTTCATTTGTTGACTTTTAGGGAAAATGAACTATTCCTCATGAGTTGATTTATTTTAAACTCAGTTCAAACCATTAATTTTGATACAATGCGGAAAAAAGGTTTTATGATTACCCATCAGTATTTTATAAGCCACACATATGCATTCAGATAGCCATAACTCACATTTATATAGGGCTTTAGCATCTACAAAGTGCTTACTAACAAACTTTTAAGATAGAAAAATGAGTATTACACTCTCTATTTGACAAATAAGGAAACTGAAGTACAATCACAAAAGTCAAGAGACTGAATCACAATCATACAGCTAGTAAGCACTGGAATTAAAATTTTCACCCAGGTTTTTCTGAGAGCAAGTTTGCTATTATTTTCTGTATAAAATCTTTCCTTTATAATCAACACTCTTAGAATCATCTTTGTATAATCTCTATCATTAAAATCTACCTGGAACTTTGTACTTCTCAATATATTACATAAAGCCATGCAGGAGCACTTTCCAGAAGATTACTGCTTTGAACAGCTTTCAAGGTTCTGCTTACATAGTATAGTGAGCTCTCTCTTTATTCAATGAAAAATCAGAGCAAAACATTCATAGAAAATCAAAATACAGCATTCACAATATTACAACTTATCACAAAAAATCAAAATATAGCATTCATCATTTCACAACTCAACAACTTATCATTAAAATGTCAACATAGTTTTCACCAAAGTGGTCACAAAGTTTTAAGCAAAGTCCATTCATTTAGTCAATCACAAAATCCTTAATTCAATAACAAAGTACAAAAGTCAATGTTCTCCACCACTAGGTCACAGTAAATCATAATTTTCTCAGTCAGTACACAGTATCCAAGTAAAGTCTTCTTTCAACTTGACTTGAGGTTGGCTCTCAGCTTCCATAATTCCTCTTCCATGGTCCCAACTCCAACTGTCACCTAGGTTCAAAGACAGATAGCTCCCAGTTCCTTGTCCAGATCCTTGTCCAGTTCTTCATCCAGTTCCCATTCCACATTGAAGTATACAGTGTGCAGTCTACCTCAAGTCCTTCACAGTTCCTGTGTCTGGGAAGACAAAGCCTTCCAGAGCCACAATAATATTCATGTACGTTGCTGGCACCATCATCAATTCACTATCTGCCTGTGAAATCAACTGAGACCCACCAACAAGGTCTGAGGACTCTACACAAATAATCAACATGGAAATCAACACAGACCCACTAACAAGGTCCAAGAGGTCATCATAAATCATCAGTAAAATCGCAGGACCTCCAAAACCCTCCTCCAGGACTTCTGTAAACATACAACCAGAAAATTATCTTTCAGGACTTCCAGTAATGTCTCTGGGTTCCTGTACAAAGTATCACAAACAAACATCAACACAGACAGAGCAGACAAACAGAGTGCCAGTATACCACAAATTTTCTCTATCTTGACTCTGCCACCTCAAGAGTCCACTTCTCAGTTCTGCTGTCTCTAGACTGGTACTCTCCTTATATATGCTCATTAGATCCTCCCCTTGCTGTTGCAGGAGTTCATGAGTTCTAGGGTTCACAAGCTGTGTAATTCACACATTCTGTTTCTTAACAGACTTGATAAAAGGCTCAAAAGAAACTTGAACTGAAACAAAATGTTAATTCAGTAGTTGAAACAAGGTGTGAACTTCTGTGCTTGCCATTACAATTAATTTTTCCACTATTCACATCTGGAGATAATTAAAAAAAAGATCAAAAAAGGAAATGATTAAGAAGCTTACCATTCATGCTTGTTATGAAGTCATAACCAAACACATGCAATCACATATACACAGATACATCCATTTACACACATAATCAAATGTCCCAGGCTCCTGTGCACTTTCAGAAATAACTGAGTGAATAATGAATTCAACCATCTGGCTCTATCTGAGCAAATTTTTACCTATGAACAGATACATAAGGTATGTATCTGTTTACCTTCAACAAAACAATTTTCTTTCTCCTCCAAATTGGTAATTCAAAAAGTAAGGTATAGCTTTAATTGAAGAACATTACAAATTAGATTAGAATTCAATGATATCAGCATTGTAGTTGTGTTCGGTGGTTTAGCTTAGCATGAAATGAAGTGTCATCTAGAAATAATAATTTTATGAACAAATAAAAGCCCTGTAGTTGCTCTTAACCTTTATTTATTTACTTTGAAAAAAAAGTTATAATTTATGCAAGACCTGAGTTCAAATCCAGTCTCAGATTTTGCCTAGTTGTGTGACACTGAGCAAGTAAAACAGACTTGCAAATAGCCTCAGTTTCTTTATCTGTAAAACAAGCTGGAGAAGATGGCAGAAAGGAAGCAGTAACCTCACTGAGCTCCTCAGTCACTAAGGCACAAAGGGTGAATCTGAGAGGAATCCGGAGTGACGGAGCCCACTGGGAGATGAAGTGTAGCAGAGTCCAGCCCAGGAGGTTGCCCAGTGTGTCCTGGATTGGTCGAGTGCAGAGCGTGTGGGGTCTGCACAGCCCAGACCTAAGAGCAGACAAGCAGACTACACCAGAGAGAGCAAAAGCCCCAGCCTGCAGACTTACCTAGGAAGAATCACACTCATCTCTCAGACGGGTAGGATCATTAGAGAGAGGTAGGAGAGTTGGGCCCTCAGTGGAAAGAGCGGCTTCTCTGGCTGCATTCGGCCCCCAGCCTGGAAGTTTAGAAACTGCCTGCCTGTATAATACAGGGGCTCGAATGGCAAAGTAAATTCTAGCTGCTCTGATCCTCCCATCCCTCCTTCATGAAGCAGAAAACCCAAAGATAAGTCTCCCACCCAGATTGAAATCCCAAGTTAATGGAAATAGCCCCAGGCCTGAGAGTCTCCAAAAAGGGGTGTAACTAAGACAGCCAGGAGTCTGAAGAGAAGAGAGGGTGGGGTCCCAACAAGCCCCACCTCAACTCCCCAACAAAAGCCTACTTATAGCCCAGGGGTATAGAGGCAGAAATCTGAAGTGGTCAGACTCACCCCCAGCTACAAATCTACATCACTCATTCACTTCCCTGACTTAGCCATAAACTAGCCACCCAGAGGTATTCAAAGTCAAGGATCAGGCCCTAAACTCATAGCCTGAGAAACTAAGAAACAGGAAGTCACAATGGGAAAAAAAGAAGCTGAGAAGGAGAAGGGGAAGGCAAAAAAGTCTATTCGAGCATACTATGCAGGGCAAGAACAACAAAACACACAGGACAATATAGACTCTCTACCCACACCTGAGACCACAGAAGGAAACATGATCTGGTCTCAAGCCCAAATAGCATTCCTGGAGGAGCTTAAGAAAAATTTTAAAGGGAGGCAGTGACCAACTTGGAAATACATCTCAGTGAAGTAATTGGAGAAAATACCTCCCTAAAAAAGGAACTTCAAAAAATAACTGAAGACTGTAATTCGATAAAAATTAGAAACAATCAAATTGAAGCTCAGAACTCTATGATGCAGCAAGAGTCAATCAAACAAAACAAGACGATTGAAAAATTGCAAGAAAATGTAAAATATTTCACTGGAAAAATAACTGACCTAGAGAACAGATCCAGGAGAGACAACCTAAGAATTATTGGTCTACAAGAAAGCCACGATGAAAAAAAGCAGCCTAGACAACATCCTCCAAGAGATTGTCAAAGAAAACTGTCCTGAGGTCCTGGAATCAGAAGATAAAATAACTATCAACAGAATTCACCAGACTCCTCCTAAGAGAGATCCTAAACTGAAAACTCCAAGAAATATAGTAGCCAAATTCCAGAATTACAAGATTAAAGAAAAAATTCTACAAGCAGCCAAAAAGAAACAATTCAAATATCGAGGAACTACAGTTAGGATCACACAGAACCTAGCAGCTTCTACATTAAAAGAGCGGAGGGATTGGAATTTGATATTTCGTAGGGCAAGAGAGCTAGGACTACAACCAAGGATTAACTACCCAGCAAAACTGAGCATAATCTTCCAGGCAAGGAGATGGTCGTTTAATGAAATAAGGGACTTCCAGATGTTCCTGATGAAAAAGCCAGAGCTCAATGGAAAATTTGATCTCCAATTACAAGACTCAAGAAAGACATAAAAAGGTAAACAAGAGAAACACAGACTCACACATGCATAAGAGCACACACCCACAAACACATGCTCATTACTTGGGATGCAACAAGAGCAAAATGTTCACATCCCTATATGTGGAGCTGATAACTGTCAATATTCAAAATCTTTATGATTATCATGACCTTCAAAAGGGTTATACTTAGATAGAGGTTGTGGGTATGAATGCACTAACCTGATGTCTAAAAAAAAAAAACTATTAAGGGGATCAAAGAGACTGTAATGGGAAAAAGGAAAGGATTAGATAGGAAAAGGTAAAATATGCCATCTGAACAGGCATTAAAACACAATATAGAAGAGGGGAAAGAAAGAGGGAGAGGAACATCATTTAAACACTAATCTCACTGGTTCTGGTTCAAAGAGGGATCAACTTAAATCAGTGAAGTTTAAGATTTTAATGTGAATAGACACATAAATTCATTAAGTAGAGGAAAAGGAGGGAGGGAGAGGAGAATTGTTTGAAATTGACTTTCATTGGTTTGGAATCTAACGGGGAGTAATTCACTCTGATAAGTATAAAAACTTATTGCATCCTATAGAAAACAGAAGGGTAAGGGGGGGTGAAAAAGAGGAGACTAAAGGGGGGGGATTAGAAGGGAGGGAAACAGTAGTAAGGGGAGAGGGTAGGTTAAGAAGAGGGATCACTGGGTGGGAACACTGAGGGAGGGGGTGGTCAAAAGGGAAAACTTCAAGGAGGGGAAGGGAGAAGGAAGAAACAAAAACATAAACAGGGGAGGGAATAGGATGGAGGGGAACAGACAGATAGTCATTATTACTTTGAATGTGAATGGGATGAACTCTCCCATAAAACAGAGGCAGATAGCAGAATGGATTAAAAACCATAATCCCACAATATGCTGTCTACAAGAAACACATTTGAAACAAAGAGATACCCACAGGGTAAAGGTAAAAGGTTGGAGTAAAATTTATTATGCCTCAGCTAAAGTAAAAAAAGCAGGGGTAGCAATACTTATCTCAGATAAAGCAAAAGCAAAAATAGATCTAATTAAAAGAGATAAGGAAGGAAATTATATCCTACTAAAAGGCACCATCAAGAATGAAGCAATATCACTACTTAATATATATGCACCAAGTGGTATAGCATCTAAATTCCTAGAGGAGAAGATAAAGGAATTGGAGGAAGAAATTGATAGCAAAACTATACTAGTGGGGGACCTTAATCTTCCCCTCTCTGAACTCGATAAATCTAACCTCAAAATAAACAAGAAAGAAGTTAAGGAGGTGAATAGAATCTTAGAGAGACTAGATATGATGGATCTCTGGAGAAAACTGAATGGGGATAAAAAGGAATTTACTTTCTTTTCAGCAGTGCATGGTACATACTCAAAAATAGACCATGTACTAGGGCATAAAAACCTCACAATCCAGTGCAGAAAGGCAGAAATATTAAGTGCATCATTCTCAGATCATGATGCAATAAAAATTATATGCAATAAAGTGCCAGGGAAACATAGACTTAAAAACTAATTGGAAATTAAACAATTTAATCCTAAAAAATTGGTGGGTCAAACAAGAAATTATAGAAACAATCAATAATTTCATTCAAGAGAATGATAATAATGGAACAACATAACAAAATTTGTGGGATGCACTAAAGGCAGTTCTCAGGGGAAGTTTTATATCCCTGAATGCATACTTAATTAAAGCAGAGAGAAGGGAGGTCAATGAATTGGACATACAATTGAAAAAGCTAGAAAAAGAACAAATTGAAAATCCCCAATTTAGTACTAAATTAGAAATATTGAAAACCAAAGGTGAGATTAATAAAATTGAAATTAAGAAAACCATTGAATTAATAAATAAAACTAAGATCTGGTTTTATGAAAAAATCAACAAAATTGATAGACCTTTAGTCAATATTTAAAAAAAAAGAAAGAAGAAAACCAAATTATGAGTATCAAAAATAAAAAGGGTGAATCTACCTCCAATGAAGAGGAAATAAAAAAAATAATGAGGAATTATTTTTTCCCAATTGTATGCACATAAATATGACAATCTTAGTGAAATGGATGAATATTTACAAAATCACAAGTTGCCCAAATTAACTGAAGAGGAAGTGAATTACCTAAATAACCCCATCTCAGAAAAAGAAATCAAACAAGCCATCAATGTACTCCCTAGGAAAAAATCTCCAGGGCCAGATGGGTTCACTAGTGAATTCTATCAAACATTTAAAGAACAACTGATTCCAATACTCTACAAACTATTTGGGAAAATTAGTGAAGAAGGAGTCCTACCAAACTCTTTCTATGACACAAATATGGTACTGATTCCTAAATCAGGAAGAGATAAAACAGAGAAAGAAAATTATAGACCATTTCCCTCATGAATTTAGACGCAAAAATTCTAAATAAAACATTAGCCAAAAGACTCCAACAACTTATCACAAAAATAATACACTCTGATCAGGTAGGATTCATTCCAGGAATGCAAGGATAGTTTAATATTAGGAAAACCATCAGTATAATTGAGCACATCAACAATAAAACTAGGAGAAACCACATGATCATCTCAATAGATGCAGAAAAGGCTTTTGACAAAGTACAACACCCATTCCTATTAAAAATACTAGAAAGTATAGGAATAAATGGAGCCTTCCTTAAAATAGTTGTTAGCATCTATTTAAAACCATCATCAAGTATTATATGCAATGGGGATAAACTAGAAGCCTTTCCAATAAGATCAGGAGTGAAACAAGAGTGTCCACTATCACCCCTCTTATTCAATCTGGTACTAGAAACAGTAGCAGTAGCAATTAGAGAGGAAAAAGAAATCAAAGGAATCAAATTAGGTAAAGCAGTGACCAAGCTATCACTCTTCGCAGATGATATGATGATATACTTAGAGAATCCTAGAGTATCAAGTAAAAAACTACTAGAGACAATAAATAAATTTGGCAAAGTTGCAGGATATAAAATAAACCCACATAAATCCTCAACATTCATGTACATCTCTAATGAAACTCAACAGCAAGAGATAGAAAGAGAAATCTCATTTAAAGTCACTGTAGACATTATAAAATATTTGGGAATCTACTTGCCAAAACAAACCCAGAATCTCTATGGTCACAACTACAAAACACTTCTCACACAAATAAAAGCAGATCTAAATAGTTGGAAAAATATCAATTGCTCATGGCTGGGTCAAGCTAATATAATCAAAATGACAGTTTTACCCAGACTAAACTATATATTTAGTGCCATACCAGTCAATTTACCAAAAAACTACTTTCTAGAGTTAGACAAAATAATAACAAAATTTATTTGGAAACAGAAACGGTCTAGAATATCAAGGGAATTAATGAAAAGAAATGCTAGGGAAGGTGGACTAGCTATGCCAGATCTTAATCTGTATTATACAGCAGCAGTCATCAAAACTGCTTGGTACTGGCAGAGGTGTAGAGTAGTGGATCAATGGAATAGATTAGGTGCAGGAGACCCAGCAGTTAATGAATATAGCAATCTATTGTTCGATAATCCCAAAGACCCCAGTTTTGGGGATAAGAATGCATTATTTGACAAAAACTGCTGGGAAAACTGGAATACAGTATGGCAGAAACTGTGCATAGACCATTATCTAACACCATATACCAAAATCAAGTCCAAATGGGTGCACGATCTAGGTGTAAAGGATGATACTGTAAGCAATTTGGGAAAGCAAGGAATAGTTTACCTGACAGATCTGTGGAGAGGGGAAGACTTTAGGACCAAACTAGAATTAGAGAGCATTATAAAATGCAAAATGGGTAATTTTGATTACATTAAATTGAAAAGCTTCTGTACAAACAAAGCCAATGCAACCAAGATCAAGAGGGAGGTGGGAAATTGGGAAAGAATTTTTACAACTTGTGTCTCTGATAAAGGACTCATTTCTAAAATTTATAGAGAATTGAGCCAAATCTATATGAATACAAGTCATTCCCCAATTGATAAATGGTCAAAGGATATGAACAGACAGTTTTCAGATAAAGAAATTAAAGATATATATAAGCATATGAAGAAATGCTCTAAATCACTATTGATTAGAGAAATGCAAATCAAAACAACTCTGAGATACCACATCCCTCCAGTCAGATTGGCTAAGATGACAAAACAAGCAAGTGACAAATGCTGGAGAGGATGTGGACAAATTGGAACACTAATACGTTGCTGGTGGAGTTGTGAAGTTATCCAACCATTCTGGAGAGCAATCTGGAATTATGCCCAAAGGATTATAAATAATTTCATACCCTTTAACCCAGCCATACCACTTCTAGGGTTATATCCCAAAGAGATCACAGACGTGGGAGGAAGACCCATATGTACAAAAATATTTTTAGCAGCCCTTTTTGTGGTTGCAAAGAATTGGAAACTAAAGGGGTGCCCATCAATTGGGGAATGGCTAAACAAGATGTGGTATATGAATGTAATAGAATATTATTGTGCTATAAGAAACGAGGAGGTGACAGATTTCATAATTACCTGGAGAGACTTATACAAACTGATGCTGGGCAAGAAGAGTAGAATCAGAAGAAATTTGTATACAATCACCAACATACCATATCTGTGATGACCAACTATGACAGACTGGACTCTTTTCAGCAATGCAGTGATATAATTTAATCCCAAAAGACTCAAGAACGTGAGAAATGCGCCATCCAGAGATATAACTAGAAAGAACTGAGCCTGAATCCTGATGGAAGCAAACTAAATGATCTTGTTCTTTTCAAGGAAAAAAAAAAAACAAGCTGGAGAAGGTAATGTCAAATCACTCCAGTATCTTTGCCAAGAAAACCCCAAATGGAATTACAGAGAGAAAAATATAGCTGAACCAACTAAACAACAAAAATGAATCCTTGTTTGGTCACTTACTACCTATATGAGTTTAAGCAAATCACTTCCTTTCCTTTTCAGTTTCCTGGAAACTTTCCTTAGTTAAATTGTCAACTCATCAACTCTCATGGTTTTAATTATTATCTCTATATTAATTAATTAGATTTATACATCTATAGATTTAGCCCTATCATTTCTATGAGTTTTAGTTCTGCATTACCAATTATCTTTTGAACATGTTGAACTCAATATCTCTTGAAGTAAACTCAAAATTTATTTTTTTCCCTTCTAAAACCTTTCATTTTCCAAACTTCCATATTCTTTTTGAAGATAGTACATCTTTCAATCTCTTGATTCATGACTTTGACATTATCTTTACTTCCTTTCTTTTGCTTATCCCACAAACGTAGCCAGTGGCCAAATATTGCCATTTTACTTTCATTTTTTTTGTATATGTTCAGACATTCATGACCTTAATGAAGAAATCAAAAACAATTTATAGTCCTATGAAAAGCTCTGAATTATTTTTGCTAAGAGAAAGGAAAATTAAATCTTGCCTAGATTATTGCAACAGTCTTATAATTGCTTGTCTTATCTCCATTCACACTCCAACTTCAGTCTATACATGTAAAAGTAATTTGTCTTTATTTATCACTGGGACCATGTTACTCCCCTAGCAAATCAATTCTAGTGGTTTCCTATTGTTTCAAAGACTTTTTGACTCCATATATAGCACCATATTCACTACACCATGGTATCTGCTTTATAGTGGATGTTCTGGATAGACAAAATATTGCATAAAGTTACTGACTGTCTGGGCACCAAAGTTTTTGGAAGTGAGAAAAGGATACATAAATGATATGTGGATAGTGCAAAAGACAAATTTCACCTTCTTTACAATTTTTCCTAGGTCAGGTTCAACCAAAGCCAGAGGACCCTTTGCATCTTCTGTCTTACTAGTAATGAGACCCTAAAATATTGTTCAGTGCAGAGGTATCACACTCAAACTGAACAAGAAATGGTTCATTCATTCCCTCTTGCCTCCCCACTTTTCCCCTCCATTGTGAAACTTTTTACTTGCCTCTTTTAAGTGAGATAATTTACCCCCTTCTATCTTTCCCCTTCTCTTTCTCCCAATATGTTCCTCTCACCCCTTATTTGTATTTTTGAGATATCAGTACTTTATATTCAACTCTATCTATCTATCTTTTCTCCAACTACCCTTATGTTGAGAAAGGTCTTGTGAGTGACAAGTATCATCTTTCCATGTAGGAATGTAAATAGTTCAACTTTAATAAGTCTCTTCTGGTTTCTCTTTCTTGTTTACCTTTTCATGTTTCTCTTGATTCTTGTATTCAACTCTAGTTTTATTTTTCACTGAGAATGCTTGAAAGTCCTTTATTTCATCAAATGTTAACTTTTCCCCTTGAAGTATTTTACTCAGTTTTGCTAAGTAGGTGATTCTTGGTCTTAATCCTAACTCCTTTGACCTCCCTAATATCATATTCCAAACCCTTTGATCCCTTAAGGTAGAAATTATTATATCTTGTGTTATCCTGATTGCCTTTCCACAATACTCACATTGTTTCTTTCTGGATGCTTGCACTATTTTCTGCTTGACCTGAGAACTTGTAATTGTAATGGTAAGTTGAAGATCTTCCCTGCCATTTAATGGGCCAGATGTAATCATATGGATCCTGTAGAGGGTGGAGTTTGCTGAAAGGTGGAACAGAGCTGAGAGAAAGCTGGGAGTCAGAGCAGTTAGAATGATAAGAAGAGATTTAGGATGCAGGCAAGTAGACAGATAGGCTTATGAGTGTTTGTGGGAAGGTTTGGGGATAGTGTTCTCTGCAATGTTTTGTGTATATATTTATTGTTGTTATGATGAATTCAGTTTTCTGGTGAGGGAGGTTGGCTTTTTGGTATCTGATAAACGTTTTCCTTTTGTTTTCTATTTTGAGAATCTGTTATAGTTTGTTATTTATAATTATGCTGGTATATTCATGGTTGCTATTGTTGCTGTGACTATTGTATTATCACTGCTGATGCAGGAAAAAGCTCAGATGGAAAGGAAGTTAGCTGATTTGCATGAGAAACTTTCTGTGTTACAGAATTCAGGCTCTCCTTCAGAAAAGCAAGCTGGAGGGTCTCACATGGTGGGAGAATAAATTATTGTTTTGGAGTTGACTAATCTGCATGAGAATATTTCTGTTCATTTAGCTAGAAAGAAGTGAAAACCTAGCAAAAGGAAGGTGCATATAGCTCTGGCATAGGTAGGGCCTAGTTGTCCCAACAACTACCAGGAGAATATGTAGGAGGAAAATGAAAACCATATTAGATAAGGATTCTCTGGTAGAAGTTCATCCCATACTAAGAAGAAAACAAAAGAACCAGGGGGTAAACACAGTCTTCAGGGAGATAATTGAGGATTTCACTCAGCAGGAGGTAATTGATATATTAAGTTGATTTACCCAAAGGATGGGAGAATTGTTAGTGTGTTGGATAATGAGAATCAGCAATGAAGGGGCTGGAGGAGTATTGGTAGATAACATAGATTACTTGAAATGTATAGGTACTAGTCAGAATCCTTTTGTGCAGCAAATTTTTAGGGATCATCGTATGCTAGGAGGTAACAATATGACCAATCTGTTAGCTTTAGCAACAGATAGATGCAATAAAATGTATCCTACTGATTCTTCATGGCCTAGTGGAGAGACACCCTGATATTCACTTAGGCACTAGATGAGGAAGTTAAAAGAGGAGGTAATGAAAACTGTTATCGTGAATGCAGATACCAAGGCCTATCACAATAATCCGTTAGCAGTTTCTCATAGAAATATCATAGTGAAGATGGCTCTTCCTGTTTATAAGCAACTAATTCTGACTCTACTAATTAGTAATATTGGACACTCTCTTTAGTAGGTGCTGGATAAGATTTCATAGCTAAGTGACTTGGGGGAATGGGAAAAAGATAAATTTCCTCAAGAGAGAAGAGTAAATAGCCAGTGACTGAAAGTCAGAATTGATCGACAAGAAAAGAATTGTTCACTGCTCTCCAGAGAGCAGAGGTGGATTTTAGAAGAATAGACAATATACCAACTAAAGAACTATAAAAAATATATCAAGAAAATGGGATTAATATTAGACTAAGCAGGAAAGTAAGAAATGCCCTTTTAGATCCTCCTGAAACATTTTATTCAAGTTCATCACACCTGCAGGGAGAATAGGAAATTGACCAGATCCCAGCTCAGATTAAAAAAAGTATATCTCTGGCAAGAATGATGACCCCAAAACTGAAAATTAGAAAACAGTAAATAATAATGAATAAGCATATGGCAGTGTGTTTATGAACTTCAGAAGCATGGCTGATCCTATATTTATCCTGCTTCTGGTTATTGTCTCCTTGTTTCTTTTTGGCATTTTACCTGTTGAACTTTTTTGCTAGATTTGTTTTCTGCAGGCTAAATGCCTTCCACCTGCAGATGGCTAATTTTTTAAGTCAGATATCACCCCCCCCCCCATACTACTACGATGTGTCACCCTTGTCCCTGGTGTCAACCAAACTCTGGATGCCAGGTAAAGAACTGACCTCTCAAATGGTACCTCTTGGGGCAGGGACAGCTCTACATCCAATTTCAGCAGGAAATAGTTATGGGAAAAGAGACTTTCACCTCTTACCCTATTATTGTGGGCCCCATTCATTTATGTGGGGAATGATGGGATGCTTGTGCTCAACTTCAACCCTAAGATATTATTTTATGTGTTTATTTTCTGTTATCACTGTTATATTGTTGTAAAGTTCTCTTGTTGCCAGTTACCCCTAGAGTCCAATTGAACTATGTAAGGGACATGAAAGATCTTGGAGCTGAATGTAATGGTAATTGGAATTTGAAGATCTTCCCTGCCCCTTAAGAGGCCAAATGTAACCACATGGAGCCTGTGGAGGGAGGACTTTGCTGAATGGGGGGAGGAGAGAGAATATAGACAACCAGACAGCTAGGCTTGTGATTGTATTTGGGAAGGCTTTGGGATGGTGTTGCTCTCTGCAGTGTTATTGTGTATAGATTTCCTTCTTGGTATGATGGATTTAGTTTTCTGGTGTTGGGATTTGGTTTTCTGGTGGCTGAATAAGTGTTTTGCTTTTGTGTTCTGTATGGAGAGTATGCTATTTTTTATGATTCAGATTAGGATGGCATATTCATAGTTGCTGTTGGTGTTGTGAATATTGCATTGGCACTACAAAACTATGTAATTTAGCTATAACATTTCTAGGAGTTTTGCTTTAGTGATCTATTTCAAGAGGTGATAAGTGGATTCTTTCCATTTCTGTTTTCCCCTCTGGTTCTATAAGATCGGGGCAGTTTTCCTTGATAATTTCTAGAAAGATGATGTCTAGGCTCTTTTTTTGATCATGACTTTCAAGTAGTAAACTAAGTTTTAAATTCTCTCTCCTAGATCTATTTTCCAGTTCAGTGGTTTTTCCAATGAGATATTTAACATTGTCTTTTTATTTTTTTACATTCCTTTTGTCCTGTTTTATAATTTCTAAAAAAGTCATTAGCTTCCATTTGCTCCATTCTAATTTTTAAGGAATTATATTCTTCAGTGACCTTTTGGACCTCACTTTTCATTTGGCCAATTCTGCTTTTTAAGAAATTCTTCTCCTCATTGGCTTTTTGGAACTCTTTTGCCATTTGAGTTATTCTATTTTTAAGGTGTTATTTTCTTCTGGTTTTTTTTTTTTGGGGGGGGGGGTTCTTTTGCAAGCTGTTTACTCATTTTCATGATTTTTTTGTATCACTCTCATTTCTCTTCTCAGTTTTCATCTGTTTCTCTTACCTGGTTTTCAAACTCTTTTTGAGCTCTTCCATGACCTGTGACCAATTCTTTTCTTGGAGGCTTTGGATGTAGGATCTTGACTCTGTTGTCTTTTTCTGTTTGTATGTTTTGATCTTCTTTGTCACAGAAGTAAGATTCCATTAGTCTGAGGCTTTTGTACTATCCGTTCATTTTTCCAGCCAAATATTGTAATGGTAATGGAATCTAAAGATCTTGGTTGGCTTGGTTTTTGGGTTAAGTATTAAAACTCAGACGTTGTGAATCCCACCTGTGGGATGGACTTGTTGAACTGAAGAGAAGGTGCTGAATGGGGAGGAGCTGGTGCAGTGGATTTAGAGAGAGGCCCAAGCAGAGAGAGGCCAGAAGAACCTTGTAGAGAAGCATCATGGAGGTAGAAAGAGAGAGAGAGAGAGAGAGAGAGAGAGAGAGAGAGAGAGAGAGAGAGAGAGAATTGCTGGGGGCCAGAGTTGCTGAGAGAGAAAGAGAGAACTGTCAGCCAAAGCACTTGGACTGCTGAGGGCCAGTTGGAGCTGCCCAGGACTTTTGAAAACTGCCACCCAGATGTGCTGAGAATTGAAGAGGCATGACTGTGGTGCTGGTATTTTTTCTGTCTGTTTTGATGTCATTTTGCCAGATTAGTCTGCTGGTAAAAGACAGTGTTGTTGTTGCAGAGGTCCTGGAAACTTGCTGTTGCCCTGAAGGAGGATTTTCTTGTTGTATATTTACAGAAATCATGGCGGAGGGTCTTGCTGATGTTTTCAGGGGTCCTGAGACTGTTCTGCAGGCAGAGAGTGAATTAATGAGGAAACTGGCAATGTATATTGTGGCTTTGTTAAGTTTTGTCTTCCCAGGAAAAGAGATTGCTGAGAACTTGCCTCAGGTCAAGATGAAGAAAAGACCTCTCCTTGGGTTTTGAATGCTGTGATGATATTGTAACCTTGTTGTGGCTTAAAGGGTAGATGGCCTTTATGCTCTTCCCTGCCCCTTTGAGAATGTCCTTGGTGGTAACTGATGATAATTGTAATTCAGTTTTGATCCAGGGGTGGAGTATTTGATTTTGTGGTCACATGTAGCCTGTGGGGTGAGGCTTGTTTTTTAGGAATGCCCACACCTTTTATTTAGTGATTGGGTCGAGAGGTTTGTGACATTCTCTGACCCAGGAGGTATATATATATATATATATACCCTGATGTGAGATTTTGCTCTGGGTCTCGCTTTTGGAAGAGTTGTGTGATTTGGCCAGATGATACTCTGCATAGCCGTTGAGCCCCCCAGATTTGAAAAGCCAGATATTGGCACTTCCCTCTCTGGTAACCAACTAGATATGGATGTAATGGTCAGGAAGCCCTGTCTGCTGAATTGTGTTATGTATTGTTGTAACTTCTGTTTGTATTCTCTGAAGTTCAGAGAGATGATTTTTCCCCCTGAACTAGATAACTGATATACATTTGATTGATTAAAGTAAGATTGTTAATCCATTTTGAGTTGCTTTCCTTTAGAAAAGTGGACCTAAGAACCTGCTAGCAGTTATTCTGCGTATACTGGGGTGCTTGCTGCTACAGATTGGAACAATAAGCTACAGTATAAAATAGGAGCAGAGAGCTGCCTACCTGTGAGTCCATGTAAGAGTCAGGTGAGTCCAGACAAGAATTGTGTGAATCCAGGCTACAGCTGGGAGTAGTCAATTTGTGGAAGAGGAGCTGTGAGGTTTGGAAGCCAGCCTCAATTTAAGATGAAAGAAGACTTTGCTGTAGTATTCTGTATTGACTGATGAGATTGTGACTTACTATTACCTAGGGGTGGGTGGTGTTTGTACTTTCTGCTACCCCTTAAGGATGATTGACTTAAGGATGATTACCCCTTAAGGATTCTTGGCTTAAGGATGATTGGAAGCTAGCCTTCAAGAATCAAGATGAAAGAGGACTTTACTTGGAAACTGTATTGATTGAGTTGGTTATGGCTTACTGAATGATGTTTTGTTTAAGACTATGTGGTCACCTTAGTAATGAGTTATGATGTTATATTGTTGTGAATGTTGTGCTTTAGTTCTTGAATATTTTGCTTTAGTTTCCTGCTGAATAAATAGAGAGTTCACTCTACTATTCACTTAGATCCTTAAAGTTATTCACAACAGCCATCCTCAGGAGAGCTGCTCATGAGTGACTTTAGAATCCCACTGAGTTTTATCACTGACCTTTTATGCTGTCTTTGGCATTTGTGGGTTGAGAACTTTGGAAACTGCCACAGCTGCCAGTGATTCAGTCACCTGAGGTCCATTCCAGTCCTGCCTGCATGGGCGCAGCTCATGCAAGACTATATTCTGTTCCCAACTCTGTGTGATAGATCCTTCCTGTTGACTTTCCAGGCTGTCTTGGATTGAAGATGTGTTTCACTCTCTCATTTTGTGGGTTCTAGCTCTAGAATTTGCTTAGAGTCATTTTTACAGGTATTTGAAAGGGTTTGGGGGAGATCTCAAACAAGTCCCTGCTTTAGTAAATTCCAGAGTGATTATCTAATAAAATTGTGGTGATATTGGTATCTGCTGAAATCAGCATTAGAAAATTGTCATTAGTTTTAGTTATAAACATAGGTATGCAGAGAATACACCCAGTAAGCTGAGAAACATCATATAAGTTTATTTTCATGATTATCATCACAGCATTTGTGCTATCAATCTCTTCTCTCTTGTTCTTGCTATGTGAAAAGTTTTCTTCTTCAATAATTGTACATTTCCTTCATAGTATCACTTACATTAAAATTACATATATATATATATATGTATATGTATATATATATATATATATATATATATATATATATATATATATATATATATATCATTACATTAGGGGTTAAGATAGATAAGGTATCTGTAATCATATTTGAAGAAGGAACTCTAGGTGAGAAAACACCCTCTACCAGAGTAGGTTGACATTTTCTCTTCAGTTTATCCATAATAAAACATTTAAAATATTGCAAATGGATAATTTGCTGTCTCAGATATTTAACACTTACTAGCTGTGTGACCTTGGGCAAGTCACTTAACCCCAATTGCCCTGCCTTCCTCCTCCAAAAATCAAACCAAAAAAAAAGAAAAGAAAAGAAAAGAAAATGGATTATTTGTCATTTAATTCAATTCGCCTTAGGGAGTTGTGTAGAGGAGTGAGAGGTTAAATTCATATGGTCCATGTTATAACATGGAAGGGTCCACAGAGGTCAGCTATTTCTAACTCATCATTTTATAAAAACAGAAACTGACACCAATGTAAATTAATTAGCTGTCTCAGGACTGCAGGGATCTATGTATCAAAGGGAGGTCTTGAATCAAATTTTTCTTACTTGGATTTTTTCTTGCCAGCATTCTATACTTCCCTTCAGTAGGTTCTTTTTGAAAATATTCTGCAGTCTATTCCATACTAATTCTGTTCCACTATGATAATTCCCAATGTTTAAAGACTGACATATGACACACATTCAATTTCTAGAACTCACTTGTATCCAGAACATTTTCATTATTTGATTAAATATTTTTTAAAATTCTTGTTTGTTATGTAAACAAAGAAAGATCATGGATCAATAACATTATCAGTAGGATTATACCATAGTTATTTGGAGTTATTAAGGAGAGCTAGATCCAAATTTGTTGAAAATGAAGGCACAATGAAACATTAATGTATTTAGACTAGCATTATTTGGAAGGGTTTATGGATAATAATAATTATTAAGTAGAAAAGTTATAGGAGTTATAGTAGATAAGCTTAAAGGTTCATTTTCATTAGTAATATTCTATGAAATATAACTAGAAAATTAAAGCCAGTTAAAAGTTTAATTCATAGATGTTATTTGTAACTTAATAAGTACAATGTAGAAAACTTTATTGATGAAACAAACAAAAGGACCTATAATTACTGACATTAAATATATTATTATGTAGGCATAGCACTTCATAGAACTAGTCAACTTTTAATAAAAAATATATAATAAAATGACAAGTTACATTCATACCTAATGAGTTTTATAAAGTTCAGAATAAATGAGAAGAACATATGAGAGTGCCCCTAGTGTTTTATGCTTATTTTTTTTTGCTTAGCAAATATTTCCAATGCAAACTTCATATAGCCCATGAGCAATGTGGATTTAAAGGCAAATGAATTTTCATTGACATTCTTTATAATATTACTTTATTTAAGCTCCATGAATTTCAATTGAGATGACATAGGTAAAGTTCATTTTATATTTTAAAGCAGTAAGTAAATGTCAGTTATTTCTCATTTGATAGCTAAATTAATCTATAATCTCCTCAATATGGGAAATCCTCCCACTAATATTGATATCCACTGCTTATGGCTTATCTCCAGGTGATTCTTGCCCATATTCTTTTTTATAGTTTTTTTTTTTTGTCAATTAGCATCAATTAGCATTTTCCCCTTGAATTTTTCCCCTTGCTAGGGGCAAAAATTAAAACAAAATGCCTTAACAAATACAGAGTCAAGCAAAACATATTATAAAACATATTTCCCCAGTTACCATGTCTAGAAATTCATGTCTCAATAGAATTATCCAGTCCCTCACCTCTCTGTCATGATGTGAGAAACAATTTAAACCTTGAATCTTGTGGAATCATGCTTGATCATTACACTGATAAGAGTTCTTAAGTATTTTAATTCTTCATCTGTATAATGTTTTTGTTATGTCATTTTTTCCTAATTCTGTATACTTTACTCTTCTCCATAAATGTTATTGGAGTTCACAGTCCACTGTTATTAATTTAGCTAATACTCATTTGTAGATCAATACAATAAAGAGGAATTAGACTTACAACACTGGCAGTTCATAGTATTATTTGAAAGTTCAGAGCATTACTTTGACCACTTTCTCAAAGTTAACTTCTTCTAGCCTATGAACTCAACAGTGTATAAATTTCCATGAGGAATTACCCTAAGCCAACAGTTCTTTTGTATATTTTTACATATATTCATTTACTTTTCTCCTATAAAAAGAAAGATCCTAGAGGGCCAGGATTTTTGTTTGTTTTGGTCTTTACGATTCTATCATGTTGTTTTGGGAGAATAACATAGTATGTGCTTAACAAATATTTGTTGATTTATTAATTGATTAAACTTTAAAGAGTTGACTGGGACAGTAAGAGGTTGAATGACTTATATAAGGTTAAACAGCATTGTAGACAGTGAGTGCTTAATATATACTTGTTGAATTTGTTTATTGAATTGTCACTGTTCAATAGAAAAAAGTGTTAAATCATTAGAAAACTTTTGCATGGAATGAAAGCCCAGTTTCTGAAAGATTATTCCAATCCTAGAGTTCCTTTAATTCACTGGAAATGTAAAAGTCAAAATTCTTTTCAAATTCATTTGCTGTATGAATCCTAAAAAAAGTCTATTTCCTTATTTTATTAGGAATAATTGTACTCTCACTTGGAAATAACACGATTCAATAGGCAAAGCAATGTCAATAATAGTTGCTTTAATTTCTATGTAAGAGGTGACTCACCCTATTATATTAAAAATGATGTACAGTTACAGTTCCACTATGTAAAAATGACTAAGAAAGTAATTTCAAGTGATAGGTAATCCCATTTGTATATCTTCAATTACATTTTATCTATGCTGTTCATTTTGCTATATTAATCATTTCCTGACATTAGTGAAGCTCAATGTTTGCATGAGCTGGCTAATAATAGAGAGGTCCCACAGAGCAAAGTCATATATGATGAACCTTCTGAGACAAAGGTAACATTTACTAAATATTTAATTCCATGCTTTTCTATTCCTATTGAGACTGGCATGTAAAAACCAGACACAGGAAAGTTAAGGCAGAAAGAGGAATAGCAGCAGAATATTGAATGCCTATCTGATAGGCAGAAAGAATAACCCTGAACTTCGAGGGTTGCCTTGATGTATAGATAGATGCAGAGAAATAAGAATGAACCAGCAACAAATGTCTGACTGAAATCTCAGAAGCCCTGATCTTGATACCTTGAACTCAGACACCTTCTGCCCTTCTGCCCTGTAGAAGCATGCTCAGAAACAAAGGGGAAGAAAAGAAAATGGAACACAAGAGGAAAAAAATAAAACAAGAATTCAAAGAAACTGTATTCTTTGTGTTTCCTATCTCAGGTTTTAAGAGATTATGGAAAAAGTAGCTTTATGCATTTTGCTTAAAGGAGCTTAAAAAGGATGACTCAGACCTAGTTTTGCTAAATTTTGCCATTTCACTATGGTTTTATTTTGCTGGGGTTTTTTGCTTTTTTTATTTTTTAAGATATGACATATATGATATTCATGATGTTCTATAGGTTCTTAGAAATATTTTAAATTGATAAGATTTTATATATTATATACACATATGTATACATAATTTGTATTAGCTATATAAAATAAAATGGAGGAAAATTATAGAGGCTAACTGACTCATTAGGTAAAAAAAAATAAAAGGAAATAACTTTAAAGAATTTGGAAACCATTGATGAATTACCATTTACAATTCTTCCTTATGGCTTAAAGTTTGAGAATATTTTCATCCACTTAATGAATTTAAATAAAACAAAACAACCAATAATTGCTAGAAAAAATATTTTGTTAAAGTTATATGATAAGGTCTGATTAAATACAAATGTATTTAATTAAAGGACTTTAATTAATTAAAGGACTAACATATGCATATCAGGGCTAGCTAGATGGCACAGTGAATAGAGCACCATCCCTGGAGTCAGGAGGACCTGAGTTCAAATTTGGCTTCAGAAACCTAACACAAAACTAGCCATGTGACCTAGGGCAAGTCACTTAACCCCAGTTACCCTACCTTGCCCCCACCAAAAAGCAAGCCCCCCCAAAAAACCACATATCAATTCAAGTTTTACATATATATGCATGTACATACATACATATGTGTGTATATATAAATATATCAATGTATATGTGTATATACATATATTCTGTCTCTTACATATGGTAGACATAATATATATATATATATATATATATATATATATATATATATATATAACATCTACGATATATATATTACACACACATAGTGTGTGTGTTTGTGTGTGTGTGTGTGTGTGTGTGTGTGTGTGTGTGTGTGTGTGTGTGTGTGGGTGGGTGGGTGTATAATGTCTACCATATGTAAGACAGAATCAGGCACTAGAGATTGAGGAAAAAAATTATCCTTTCCCTAAATAATAAAATTAGACCATATCTATATCTATATCTATATCTATATCTATATCTATATCTATATCTATATCTATATCCATCTATCTATCTATCTACAGAGAGAGAAAAAGAGAGTTCTTTAATTTTTGCAAAGCACTCCATGCATATAATCTCATTTTTTCCTCACAATTCTCTGAGGGAGGTATTATTATTATCCCCATATTATAGAAGGAAAAAACAAAAACAACAACCTCATACTGAGGGAGGTGAATTACCCAGAGTCAGACAGCATTTAATTGCCTGTGCAAAGATTTGAGCCCCAAGGTCTTCCTCATTTCAAGTCAACACTCTGTATACATGTGCAAACATTAAGTACTTACCAAGTACCAGACACTGTGCTATGTATTGAGGAAACAAATGCAAACAAGAAGAAAGATGGCTAATGCCCTCAAGGAGTTTACATTCCAAGAGGAAAGACATTATAGAAAAAGAACTTGGAAAGTCAGGAGGGGAAGAAAAGAAAGCCTGGTGGCTTGGTTTAATAGTCCAGAAGTCATATACATAGCCAGGAGGAGAATGGAGGTAGGATATTAACCCTTCCACAAAATGAAAACTCCTGGAGGAATTCACCATTGTTAGATATGGAGAATACTTTGGGTAGGAATATTCCATGGTGAGTGGACTGTGGGGTAAGAGGCTATTTTAGACTTCAAGCATTGAGGGAATTTTGGGGATAATCCAACAGTAGAGGGGGCATGTTTTTGAAGTTCAGAGGAAGTCAAGAACAAATTGGGGGAAGAAGTTCCTTAGATCTTATCTGTGTAGAACTGGAAACAAATGAGCCCTAAGTCTTCCTGATTACCCAAACCAAAGAGATAGTGACAATCCTCAAAGTAGAAACCACAGAGTCACAGGAAAAAAAAATTTAGCATTCAAAGAAAACTCAACATTCATTAAGACCAAATTGTAACTGACCGGGAATTTTACTTGCATCATATGTGACAAGTTGTCTCCTCTCCAGCTTATTTTTGAAGATTCCAAGTGATAATGAATCCCTGGTCTCCTACAGCTACCTAATTTACTTATGGGTAATTCTAATCGGAAGTTTTTGGGTTTTTTTCCTCCTAATAATGAGGCAAAGTTAGACTCTCTAACTTCCATGCCTTGCATCAATCTGCGCTCTTTGTGACCAAGAGGAATGCCTAAACCAGGGGTGGGGAACCTGAGGCCTTGAGGCAGCATGTGACTGTCTAGGTCCTCAAGTGTGGCCCTTTGACTGAATCCAAGCTTCACAGAACAAATTCCCTTAATAAAAGTATTTGTTCTGTAAAACTTGAACTCAGGCAGAAAGCCGCCCGTGAGGAGCTAGAAGGCCACATATGGCTTCAGGACTGCGTATTTCGCAGCCCTGGAGGATAATGATGCTCAGTTCTTTCATTCAGTCCTGAAAATACATTGGAAAGGAACTATAAGGGGAAAAAATGACGTATCATCATTTTGGTTCTACTTCTGGAATATAGAAGCTTGCCAATGTCCTTCCTAAAAATGTTATGCCCCAAAATGAATATTGGACTTCAGAAGTGGCCAAAGTAGGAACTGTACAGCAGATGCATCATTTTCTTCATTCTTCATAATATATCTCTTTCTTACAAGCCATACTGTGTTATCAATTTTGGTTGCCAAGCCATACTATTGAACATGGTTTCCAAGAATGTACCCCTGTCTTTTTTTCCCACATAAACTCTTGTGTAGGTATGCTTTCTCTTCCTTGTATTTATTCAGCTGCTTTTAACACATTTAAGATTTTTCATTTCAACTATTGAATTTCAATTATTATATTTAGTTCAACATTTTATACTACTGAGATATTTCTTTTTAAAATCCTGATTTGATTATTGCATTAATCACTCATAATTTTGTTACTTGTCTACAAGGATTTTTTTTAAATATAATTTTTATGAAAGTCCTGAGAAAAGTATTCAGGAAAAAAAGAAAAACAGAGCCAAGAACAAATTCTTGGATCTCCTCACTAGATAGCCCACCTTCAATGTTGAAGTTAATTAAAGCATGTCTATAATTTGGTCTAATCATCAAGCTACTCAGAAATCTGGCCAGCTGTAGAAACATTTAGGACAAACATTTCTTCTTGTGCACAAGGGTATTATCCTATCAAATATCTTTTTTTCTTTTTATTGTTTGGTTTTATTTCCTCTTTAGCACTTTTTCAACTGCTTTATTAACTTCTGGTTTACATCATTCATTTCTGCCAGATTTAGAGTTACAATTTTCCCTAATTTTTCCTGTACCCACCATCCCAAAATAGCAGTCCCATAGGATATCCCCTAATCCAATCTGCTCTCTCCCATATCTTCTCCTTACCCCTTCAACTTTCCCAGTAGGGCAAGGTGAATCTCTGTGCCCCAATGCCTGTAAATCTTATGTCCCAATTATATAAAATAGTAGTAATAATAGTATTTATATATTTTTAAACATTTGATTTTAAAGCTTTGAATTCCTGATTCATTTCCTTCCTCCCTTGCCACCCACCTTTACTGGGAAGATAAGCAATTCAGTATATGTTGTACATGTATAGCTGTGCAAAACATTAACATAGTAGATATATTGTAAAAGACTGACTATATTTTCCTCCCTCCTACCTCACCTCCCACTTAGTCTATTCCCTACTTTGATCCTGTCTCTTTTCAAAAGTGGGTGCTTCCAACTTCCTTCCCCTGCTTCCCTCCCACCCTCCCTTCCATCGTCCCCACTATCATCTCCTTCTCCTCTAGTCTCCTGTAGGGTGAGGTAACCTATTTAGTATGTATGTCATTCTCTCCCTGGCCAAATTCAATGATAATAAGTTTTTGCCTTTTTGCCTTCCTGTTCTTCCCCTCCCTTGTAACCATTTTCCCTTGCCTCTTCTATATGGGATAGTTAACCTCATTCTGTCTCTCCCCATCTCCTCTTGTTATATTCCTCTCTTGCCTCTTAATTTCACATTTTAAGTATCATCTCTTCCTATTAAAATGGTACTGTGCCCTCTATGTATACCTGTAAACATATATACACACATTCACATATGTGTCCATATGCCCATATACCCTTCTTCAACTATTTTCATACTGAGAAAAGTTTCATAAGCTACAATTACCTTCAATTACATGGAAATGTAGGAATGTAAATAATTCAACTTTGATAAGTTCCTAATGGTTTTTTTTCCCTGTTTACCTTCTCAAGCTTCTCTTGCTTCTTGTATCTGAATGTCAAATTTTCTATTCAACTGTTTTTTTCTTCAAGAATGTTTGAATGTCCTCTATTCCACTGAATGAACATATTTTCCCCTGAAACATGATACTCAATTTTTCTCTATAGGTGTTTCTTGGTATTAAACCCAGCTCCTTTGCCCTCCTGGAATATCACATCCCAAGGACTTTAATCCCTCAGTGTAGAAGCTGACAGATTCTGAGCTATCCTGATTGTGTTTCAACAATACTGAGATTGTTTCTTCCCAGCTGATTGTAATATTTTCTCCTTGATCTGGGAACTTCAGAACCTGTCTATAATATTCATAGGAGTTTTCTTTTTAGGATCTTTTCCAGGAAGTGATTGATGGATTCTTTCAACCTCTATTTTGACTTCTGGTTCTAAAACATCAGGGTAATTTTCCTTGAGAATTTCTTGAAGGATGATTTCTAGGTTCTTTCTTTGATCATGGATTTCAGGTAGTACAGCAATTTTTAGATTCTCTCTCCTGAAACTATTTTCAGTGTTTTTTTCCCATGAGATATTTCACATTGCCTTCTATTTTTTCATTTGTTTGGATCTGCTTAACAGCATCTTGATTTCTCATAAAGTCACTAGCTTCCATTTGCTCCAGTGTAATTCTGAAGGAATGATTCTCCTCAGTGAGCTTTTGAGATTCTTTTTCCATCTGGCAAATTTGGCTTTTTAAGGCATTCTTTTCCTCATTGCCTTTTTGAGCCTCTTTTGCCTTTTGAGTTAGTCTATTTTTAAGTGTTATTTTCCTCAGTCAAGCTGTTGACTCTCATTTCATGATTTTCTTGCATCTTTCTAATTTCTCTTCCCAATTTTTCTTCCACTTCTCTTATCTGCTTCTAAAGGTCCTCTATGGCCTTTAACCAGCTTGTATTTTCATTTGGGGCTTTTGGTGCAGGAGTTCTGACCTCCCAGTCCTCCTTCTCTTCCATGCTTTGATCCTCTTTGCCCCCAAAATAGGAGTCTAATGTTGAATTTTTCTGTTTATTTTGTTCCCTTTGCCTAGGCATGTTGCCCCTCAATTACTTGAATTTTGGGTTTGTTACCACAGTAGGACTCTGCCACCAGACAGGGGAGCTACTGTCCCAAATGCTGGGGTTTTCTCAGTTGCTGGACGTATTAGTTGGGTGCCCTCTCTGAAACTTCCACATGCTCTGGCAAGCTGGTCACACACCCTAAGACCTCCACCCCAGACCACCTCCAATCCAGATCCGAGAAGGTTAAAGCAAGAGCGATTATGTCCCCTCGCCCCCCTCCCCAGACTGGTTGCCAGATCCCCCTACAATTTGCAGGCCAGGAGCGGAAGCTGTAACATGGCTGGCTTCTGGGCTCCTCAGTAGCTTCTGGCCCCCAGGTGAAGAGGCCAACATACTCCCAAATGCTGGTCCCAACGTCCATACTGCACTAACCTCCCACTTTGTCCTTGACATCCATGTGTTGATAATTCTAGAAACGCCACAGCTGCTGGTGTTTTTGAGTCTCTACAGTGGTTTGCTCCTCTGGCTGCCCTCAGGCTAAAACCTCAGACTCACACAGGCCTGGGCCTGTCTCACAGAGCACTTTGCTTGCTGCTCCCTGTCGGGCTTCCAGGTTGTCCTCAGCAGGCAGTTAGTTTCTCTGTGTCGTTTTGTGGGTTCTGTAGCTCCAGAGTTTATTCAGAGTCCTCTTTTACATAAATTAGAAGTGGTAGAAGCCAGAGATGTGCCGAAGTGCTCTTTCTACTCTGCCATCTTGACTCTCCTCCCTTCTCCACCACCACCGGTCAAATATTTTTTGTAGTCCAGCTAAAATGGAAGGGCATTAATCTGAATGACCTGTTATTAAGAAATACTCAATGGTTCTTGGTGACCACTGCTTTACTTTCTAAAAATAGACAAATAATCTCTTATAATAATGTCTTTTTGAATTTTACCTGTAATAAATATAAAGTTCAGTGGTCTATGGAGTCTGAAAAATCTACCTTAATATAATTTTTTTAATTAAGAAAAATAATTGCCTACTTTTTGTTTTGCACCTTTTCCTATTTCTTCCAATTAAAAAAAATCAATTACACTAACTAATTCTATAAAGGATTCATAAAATCTCCAAAGCAGAAAATAATTCAAAAACCATCTTATCCAACTTTAGCTCAACAGGATTATCAAATGCAGATATCCAACATTTTTGGGTATCCAATCTATGTTTTAAGAGTTCTTGTTTGAGGGAACCTATTACTTCCTCAAGCCCTTTTCTTTTGGTATATAGGGAAATTTTCTTCACACCAGGCTGTCTACCTCTTTACTAAATCCAGCCATCATTCCTAAGTCTGTCTTCTGAAGTCAGTATAATGTTTTAATTCCTCTTCCATATAATAATCTGAAAGCAATTTTGTGACTTCCCAGGGTTAAAAAGGTGAGGCAGGATTTGAACTCAGTACTTTGCAACTTCAACATTTATCCTCTCCATTACTTAGCAGCTGTTTTAGGTAGTTTCCTACTTTTATTTCATCTACAAAGTGAACATTGGCTTAAGAACCATTTTTATGGTCTGAAATGACACTGAGATAACTACTCATTCACTTAGTTAAATTGTTGAGAAAATGATATAAAACCATAAAATTGTGTGAAGTTTGCCTGACCTTTCATCTTTGTTTAGGAAGATGCTGACATTCCTAATCTGTAGATAATACAACAATTCTGCTTCATTTGCATGACTAAAAGAAAGTAAACATTTCGACCAAGTAAGAAGGTAATTCAGTTAATAAAATTTTGATTCTCTTAGGGAAACTCACCAAAAATAATTATGGAGATTAGTTAAAAATAAAATCATGGATATTTTGGGCCTAGAAGTGTTTGTGTGTGTGTGTGTGTGTGTGTGTGTGTGTGTGTGTGTGTGTGTGACATAAAATTATTCTGATCTAATCAGCCTTCTCTTCCTTCCTGATTCCTTTTCATAGTCATAGCCCTGGAACTCTACCATGCTGCCCTGCCACCCTCCATCAATAATTTTCCTCCATGGAAACGTCCTGTTTCCAAGACAATTGGCAATTCCCTACCTGTGACATCAGAGATAGAAAATGAATCAGTATCCAATGTCTCCATATAAAAAACCTAACATTTCCATTACTGTGGCCCATGATATCTAGGACAACAAAGCTGAGTCTGCTCTGAATGAGGAGAATTGTTGAGAGCCTAGAATAATCTAAGTGCCAAAGCTTAAGGAGACCTTTAACATTATTGTGAATTCCTTGTCATAAAGCCCTAGGGGTTGAAGATCATCTCACCAATAGTTGTGACTCCCCTGATGGCTATCATGGGTGTATACTGACCTTGTGGAGACCCAGTTATGTGCTTGTCTCTCTGCGGACTGTGATCTTGATGCATCCTTTCTTTGTATTCCCTCACTATTCTCCCCTACTTCACTTACCTGCATTCCCTTGTGTGAAGTAAAATATACCTTTAACAAAGGGTTATTTCTTTTACTATCCTTAGTCCAGTCTGCATCTTCACTGGAAACCACTGAGTCCTAAACAAGGAGCTCTAATAGACTAAGACAATGTGTTATCTGTAATCATCATGTTATTGCTGAATGGATTTCATGCAGCATTTTAAGTATATTTTTATTAAGGATCAAATTACTAATCATGAGGTTCTGTCACAAAACTGAAGGAAGAATGAGGCATCATAATAAAAATTACTTCTACTTAGATAATGCTTCAAAATTTTCAAAGTATATTTAATATATTTTCTAATTTGAATAATTATAATTAAATAGTCCTTTTAATTATACTGATTGGATTTGCATGTTTGTAAGATTGTGTGTGTGTGTGTGTGTGAGTGTGTGTGAATGACCTGGATTTGTGATTTTGTTGGTGTAGGGCATTTTGGGCAGAGAAACCCCTTCTAGCAGGTCATGTTAGCAATTCTTCTGAAATTTATTTTCTTAGAGAGTTGCAGGGAGTCCTAAAAGGTGAAGCAACTTACCCAGCCAGTATATTTAAGAGGGTAAACTTGAAGACTCAAACCCAAATTTTCTTGCCTTTGAGACCAGCTCTTTAGCTACCTTGCCACTTTTATTTATTTCTAATAAGAGCTTTTACTCAGATAGTACCTGTATATAGGTATGATGAAATGTGAGCTGAGCTATGAGGAAAGAAAGAAAGAAAGAAAGAAAGAAAGAAAGAAAGAAAGAAAGAAAGAAAGAAAGAAAGAAAGAAAGAAAGAAAGCTTTCATTTAGACCCTAAAAGTTACTATGAAAGCTTGGCCACTTATTCTCTAAGTACCAGTTGGTTTCACCATAAAATAGGGGTAGGATAGAGTCTGGATTCATGGTTTTATTGGTATCTAGAGTTTCCAGTGAGGAGTGAACTCTAACAATGTCAGTGAAAATATTTTCTTCAGCTTATAGGCTCAGGATAGTTAGGTGGCACTGAATATAAATTTGTGGAGTCAGGTAGGACTGGGTTTGAATCTTGCCTCAGCTACTTGCCCTGAGCAAGTCATTTAACCTCTATCAGCCTCTGTTTTCTTATCTTTAAAATGGGGGTAACAATAGTGCCTACCTCCCTGAACAGTTGTTAGGGTTAAATGTGAAATGCTTTGTAAACCTTAAACCACAACAGAAAGGTTAGGAAGTATTATTATTTTGGAAAGTTGCCTGGAAAATTCTCAGGTTAAGTAACTTGACCAATGTCACAAGCCAAATAAGTAATAGACATATAACTGTAAAATGAGCTGTTGCATGTGACTAAAAATATTTGCTATTCCCACCTAATAATATTGTGAGAATCAATTGAAAATGCATGAGGAAAAATACTTTTCCAAAATCATTTTTGAAATATAAGATATCATTATTGCTTCCTTTCAATAGAGTAAGGCACTTTGCTCAGCACTTTGGTACATACAAATCTGAATAAAATTCTTTCTTTGTCCTTAAAAAGCTTTCAAACTATTTAGGGTGAGGGTAATCATATGCAAATACTTATAGTACAAATTTTAAATAAAAAATAATAGGTATTGATGAGGTACAGGCTCTGGGAACCCCATGGAGCTCTCCTTGAATCTTCCCATTGAGGCATTTGCCTGAGGCCATAAGCCTTGCATTATGGCTCTGCCCAAATCTTTAGCCCTCCTTTTTCCAGCAGTTTCCCACCCTTGTTCCTCCCAAAACATCCATACCCAAATCAGTTACACCTTTGAACTGGCCTAGCCCACCATTGTCTATCTCCAGATAACCTCCAGCAACTTCCCACCCTTTATCACTCATTACTGGAGTCTGACCTCATTGACTCCTCCTGAAGACCTCCCCAAACTCCTCCTCTAGACCACCCCCAGACACCTCCCACAACCTTTCTGTATATGAGACCCCCAGCTGGCCTCTATGAGAAGAGGAAGGCCAGAGAATGATTTAGTGCAGAATCACTCTGTGTCAGGTGATTCTGCCCTCCTTATCCAAAGCAAGCATCACAGATAACAAGGCTCCTTAAGAGTCTACCAATTATGTCAAACTTTTAGTAAACTTTGCTTTTCTTTGGCTGAGAAAAGACGAGTCAAATTCATTAGGCAGGACCCAGTTTGTTGGTATTTTGGGGTCTCGTACACCCCTAGCCTTAAGCTCATCATTTTTTTTGCTTTTTCTTGGGGGGGGGGGGTAAGGCAGGGTAATTGGGGTTAAGTGACTTGCCCAAGATCACATGACTAGTAAGTGTTAAGTGTCTGAGGCTGGATTTTAAGTCAGGTCCTCCTGACTCCAGGGCCAATGCTCTATTCACTGCACCACCTAGCCACCCCACAGTTTCATATTATAAACAAATTGTTACATGCATATATCCAGCTGATACATACATGCAGGACTTCCTGATAATGAGTGAAGCACTTGTCTGCCAACACTTGCTTATTTAGACCTGTTGGTGGATTTGACTACTGATAAGTTATAACTTGCATTTGGTGTGGTTATTTGGAAAATAATGTAATCACTATGACTTTGACTCTTTTATACAACAGATGAAACATGTAAGAATGGTTTTTCAAAATCCTCTTCTTATGTTTCCACTGACCCCTTATTTTTATTCAACATCCCCCCAATTGCACCTGAAGCTACTACTGCCCCCCTGGATAGTTCCATCACCCCCAAGGTGGCAGCATTGGAAATAATGCATTTATTTCAGTAACAAGACTTTGTAAGAAGGAGAAGGAGGAGGAGGAGGAGAAGAGAGGAAAGGAGGAATAGTAAAAGGGGGGAAGGGAGGAAAGGTGGAAACAAATATAAAGATAAATCAAGGAGCAAGGAAGCAGAACAATTTGCTTCAGTTATGGTCCAATTATAGAGGAAAGATTTTTGGGGGGAACCCCAGTGTCTGATAATTTATCTCCCACTTTATGTTGACCAGAATAAAACTTCCACACCAATTCCTAACTATCTCTACACCATGTCACCTGTTTTGGCGCTATCATCCCACTTTTTCCCATTACAAAGTCTTAGAATTCGATTTAATTTGGGGTTCTAATTGGTGAGCATTCATTTTATCATTCCCAGAACCAGACAGCCATGCCACTTTCTTTTTTCTTTTTCTTTAATTTAAAGCAATTGGGGTTAAGTAACTTGCTCCAGGTTACATGGCTAGTCATTTTTATGTGTGGGTGCTAATTTTCTGAGGCTGGAAACAATCCCGGGTCCTCTCGATTCCAGGGCCAGCACTCTTACTCACTGCTCCACCTAGCCGCTCCTAGCCATGCCACTTTCTAACCATCTCCATATCATTGTACACACCCATTCTTCCTTAATCTTTGCCCACTGCTTGGTGTTTCTTTGCCTAATTACAAAGTGAACTTCTTGAGGGGAAAAAAAATTCATTCTTGTTTGATTATTTTTATCTTGAGATCTTAGCACAGTTCCTTTAACATAAATGTCTTATTTTACTTGTATGCATATATACTTATTTTATTATTATTATTATTTTTATTTTAGTGTGTAGACCAAGTTTTAGATTCCATTATTCTTAATGTATCCTGGAACAACTTAAAATTGCTAACTAGTTTAGGTAAATTCTGATTTATAGATCACTGGGCCCAAGTTTTGTCTCTTAAATATTATAACATACCAAAAATAATCAGTACCCTAGTTCCATTAGAAAATCCATGCAGTGTCACTAACTGGAAACAGGTATTGATTTGAGCACTTTGCTCTGAAATTACACAACTGAAAGGGGCCTTGTTCTTCTGACTCTGAACCGATGACCTCATTGATTTCTGCCTGACACCTGGAATCTATGCATGTTGCTCTGTTAAGATTCCTCTGCCAGTCTCAATTCTGGATAAAATGCTTTCCTCTTTATGAAGCCATTTCTTACCTATCCAGTTCCTAGAAGCAAGGTGATCCCAATATCACATTTAACAAAGCAAACAATCCATTTGTTCTGGCATTTTTATCTTCCTACATTTTTGGTACTTATCATAGATTCTGATTTATCTTGTATAGATAATTGCCAATTATATGTGTACATGAAAAGTGACATGCAAGATGACATAAAGGCCTTCATGATAGGGCAAAGATCATGTTCTGGGCATTAGAATTAACAGGTGGACAACCTGATTGATATGTTTATGTGCATAAGTAGCAGAATACCTCTTGGACATTTATTTAGCATTTAATTTAATTTAATTCCAATCTTTTTTTTTTTTTTTCCAGATTGATGTCACATTATTCCCCTTCACTTACTCTACATTCTGGCCAAGTGCTGACCTGCATGACTTTTGAACTCCCATTTCTCTGCATTTGAATGTGTTTTCTTTGTTTTGTCTGCATCTTGGAATCCCTAGACATTTTTATTCATTCTGGGTGCTACCTCAAAACAAAGTCTTTCCTAATTTTCTTCAGATTTTAGTGCTCTCTCTCCTCCACAAAATTATATTTCTTTATCAATGTATGTGTTCTACTCACATAGAATTTTATCTTCTTGAGGGCATTTTTGTCTTCTGTATCTCCCTAATATGGCACTGTATCTTAAAATAACATCATATATCTAGATTTGGAAGGAACATCTAGAAACACTTTGTCTAATCCCCTTGTTTTTACACATGAAGAAATCAAGGTTGAGTCACTTGCCGGAAGTCAGAAAGAAGAAAGGGGCAGCCACAAAATGCCTGGCACCATTGGGTAACCAGGAGATATAGTGGATAGAGCCCTAATCCTGGAGTCTGCAAGACCTGAATTCAAATCTTGCCTCAGCGAGTGCTATCTGTATGACCATGGGCAAGTCACTTAACCTCTGTTGGCTTCAGTTATCTCATTTGCAAAATAGTGATGATAATAATAAGACTTATTTTTCAAGGTTACTGTAAATATCAAATTAGAAAATACTTGACGAGTGCTTAGTACAGTGCCTGGAAAACAGTAAGTTCTATATGAATGTTAATTATTGTAGCTGTTGTTCTTATATTAGTAAAGAAATTGCACTGGTATTTTGTCTTCTTTTGCCTAGTTAAAACGTTGTTATTTTCCATTTAAACTTTTTATTTTATTTTTACCATTAATTAAGCTATAGTATGAAAATAAAATAGTCATTAGGCTTACTTGTTTTGATTTCTTCAAATTAGTCTGAAAATGTTTACTTTTTGTGATGAGTCTGTTTGTAAGATTCAATAATAATTTCATAGCCATGATGATTGTTAGTACAAAGAAAAATACCACAGCATGTAGAAATTGTCTCTCCAGTCATATTGGTACCTAATCCGTACATCCATTAAAATGAATTTGAATATTAAAGATATCATCACAGCTTCCTCAGTGTTAAAAGAAAATTCTAGGCCATTCCTCACCCAATTTCCCAATTTCCTTGGACCATAAAAACTTGGAATCTGTTCTTTGTTCCTCCTCTGATTATTGTCTTTGAAGAGTTCGTGACAAAATCATAAAGATCATCCCAAGTCAGACTATGGGATAAAGAGTATATATGTATATTGCCATACATTAGATTTTTCCTAAATTAGCACACTGACCAACTTTCTGACTGAGTAAGCTAGGTTGCATAGTGGATAGAGTCAGTCTGAGACTTAGCCTTAGGAATTCCTGAGTTCATATCTCGCCTGATATACTTCCTCAATGTATGTTCTGAGGCAAGTGACTTAACCTTTGATTCTGATTTAGCGTCTACAAAAGGGGACAATAATAACACTTACCTCACAGAGTTGTTCTGAGGATAGAATGACACCTACTTATAAAGCACTTTGGGATCCATAAAGTGCTATATAAATGCTTCTGTTTTTTTTTTCTTCTTGCTATTATTATTATTATTATTATTATTATTATTATTATTATTATTATTTTACAGAATCTCTCATATTCTTGAAAAATGTCTTTTTAACTTGCAGTTTGCATAGAAAAAAATTACATAGTCACAAGAAGCCAATGAATCAATGGCTTGCTGGAAAATTCAATCCAAAATATAATTAAGATTCTTTTAGAAATGATATTTTCTAGAATGATAGTTGAAAAGGGGTTTGTATTCTACCTTCTTGGATGCAGTTAGAGCAACTTTTCTGTCAGATGAGTATGCTATTTTGGAAGGCCAATTATTGCATATTACAATATCAAGATGAAAATCTTTGTTTCATATTTGACAGTAAAAACAAAACAAAGCAAAAACAGACCTCATTGTTGCAAAAGAGTTTAGAACGCAATGATTTAGATTTTTTTGTGATTTGGTTTTCAGAACTGTGATGGAGAACTGCATGATCAGGTAGAAACAATAGTAGACTATGAGACTTCTTCCCCACTAATTGGACTTCTCACTAACTTATTGTATAATTTGTGGTAAATAACTTCACTTCTGTTTCCTCATTTGCAAAATGAGGAAAATGATACCTCTTTTACTCCCTCACAGAGCTTCAGTGAAGACCAATAAGATCATATTCACAATAGTACATTGGAAAAAAACATGGATGGAGGGAAAGACAGATGCTAAAGATATTGGATCCTTGCCACAAGGAAGGAGAAGAGGTCAAATTCACATTTATGATTTCTCCTCATTGCTTTCAGTGGCAGAAAAAAAAAGAATAGAAAAATAAAAAATATTAAAAAAGACCCAGATATATGCCAAGTTTCGATTTCTGTGGCCTTCAGATATGGTATAAATGTGAAGCAAACAAGAACCTTAGGTCATACAATGCATGTCAGATAATACAGAACAAAGATATTCATAAGTTCCCAGGAAAGTAGAATTTAATGGTTAGTTTTTGACTATAGGAAACTAAAAAAATATATTTTATAAAGAAAGGAGTTTAGAGTCAACTCTTTGCATAACTCCATTTACAACTTGGTTTCTTGTAGTGAAGGAATTTTCCTTTCCCCTTAAGCTGGAGAGATTCTTACTTAGACTTTTGGCACTTATGACAAATGATAATTTGATTAAACAAACAAAAACCATGTTTCTACTATGTATTATAATGACTTTTTCTCTGAACAAAAAAAGATAAAATCTCTATATCATGGAACACATTTCATTTGAAGACATAAGAAATAGATACATATATAGGATAACTGTTGAAATTCTGTCTTTTTGCATCTATCTTGATTTCTCTGTTTTTGTAAACTTGTCTATCTCTGCTTCTTTGTCTCATTGCATATCTCTATTTTTCTTTTTCTCTTTTATTTTCTCATCCCCTGACCTGTAGTTCCCCTATAATATATAATACATATTATCAATATAGTATATAGTGATATTAGCACTGACTAGAGAGTACAGTCAGTAAGAGAAAAAAAAAGTTCTTAGAAAAAAAGCAAAGTAGATCAATGTGAAATGGAAAATATTAGGGGTAGATTAATAGAAAGGCTGGTATTTGAAATGGAATCATGATAATAGGTAAAGTATGGACAGTCAGGAATGAAAACATGAGAGTAATTCAGGGCAGGGAAGCATCATCACAACCATAACTTACACTCACATCATAGCACTTTATATGGCATTTTCATATTCAATATTTTATTTAGTAACTATAAAACCCCTTCATGTTGATAGGAATGTTATTACCCCTATTTTACAAATAAGGGAACTGAGGTTCAGAGGAACTGAGAAACTTATCTAAAATTGCACATATTGTGAATGGTAGAATCTAGGTTAAAACACTAGGTCTTCTAATTCCCAAGTTCTTCTGTTAGACAAAGGTAATGTGATTATAAATGTTCTGGCCTTTGAAAGCTAAGGACAATGTAAATTTTTTTTTTGCAACCAACAAAACCAATCCCAATTTTTTTTTCATCCAAATACTTGGGGTGATTTTATACAAATGCATATATGTGCATGCATATTCCTGAGAAGAGAAGTTATATTAATTAATTAGTCAATAAGCAAATGCCTACAATGTACAATTCCTGGGTTAGGTTGAATATAATATTAGAACATAACACATTTAAATTATTATATTAGAAAATAATAGAAAAGAATAGATAATAGGAAAATAGATAATAGAATAGAAAGATAAAAATTAAACAATTTCTACTCTCAAAGAGCTTATATTTTATGCACACACACATCCAAAAGTATATATAAAATGAAAATAACATGTTTTTAGAAAGATGGATTAGTTTTTAGGGGGTTCAAGAAAGGTCTCAATGAAGAGGGAGGGCTCACCTTAGGAATACTATATTCCATTCCTATTATTCCCTCAATTCCACCATTTTCCATTTGGAATTTTCTATCAAAAAGTGGTTAAACCTATTTTGAGCATAAGATAAAAAGTCAAAAGTGAAACAGTTACTACTATTAAGAAATTTTTAAAATTAGCCAGGAGAGACAACTTGACCATTTATAGCTCTTGGAAAAATAGATAGAAGGAAATTTGAGGAAGGGCTAACCTTTCTAGCAGCTGAGTGGATGAAAAGAGGCATCATGTAGAAGGTTGA
Organism: Gymnobelideus leadbeateri; assembly: GCA_011680675.1. Taxonomy (NCBI): domain Eukaryota; kingdom Metazoa; phylum Chordata; class Mammalia; order Diprotodontia; family Petauridae; genus Gymnobelideus; species Gymnobelideus leadbeateri. Next base: position 477,890 of record WOXC01008445.1, on the reverse strand, counting down.
ATTTAACCTAAGCCTAATAGTCAGAAGGTGCATTTGAGGCTTGGGAGTCAGTCATAGCATGGGATACAGGAGATAGAGTGTTATATATGTTTTTGAAAAATCTGCGAGGTAAAGGAACCAAATTTATCTTTGACTGATGTAGCAGCAAGCACCCTAGCTTACCCAGGATGGCTGCTAGCACAGGCTCTTTGATCTGCTTTTCTAAAGGAAAGCAACTCAAGAAGGGATTAACAGTCTTACTTTAATCAAACATATATCATTTACCTAGTTCAGGGGAAAAAGTCAGCACCCTGAACTTCAGAGAGTACAAACAAGCTACAAGCAGACAAAAAATACAGACAGAGAAACAGACCAGCAGACAGGGCTTCCAGCTGTCTGACCATTACAGCCATACCTATTTAGTTACTAGAGAGAGAAGCACCAACATCTGGGTTTTCAAAGCTGGGGGACTCAATGGCTGCCCAGAGTCTCATCTGGCCAAATCATACAACTCTTCCCAAAGTGAGCCCCAAAGCAAAACCTCACTTCAGAGGTATATATAATCTTCTCCAGGGTCAGAGAACATTACAACCCTCCAGACTCCCTTGACTACAAAGCAACAAAAAATTGTGCCTTGCTGAAAAAAATGTCCCACCACAAGGTCCATGTGGCTACATTGTCTATTAGGGGGTAGAGTTTACTTTCAAATCAGGAAAGGTCCTCAAATTCACCTAAGCTTACGAAGGGGCAGGGAAGATCTTCAAATTCCCATTACCATTACAAATGTCTACCTTATGCTTTTCATCTACTGCTGGGTACAGCCTATAAAAATGCACAGAAGGAGATGGAAATTAAATCTCTAAAGCAGGAGAAAAAAATCCAGTCCTCCAACAGCTTTCCTCTGCTGTTTCCATCAAGGCATATTTACAGCAGGGAATGGAAGCCCTGAGGTCAAAGGTAAGGTTGCTCCTTTTTGCACTGGAGATTTTCCATAACCACCACCTTCAACCTTCCCATCGCATGGATTCAATCAAACACTACCCTGCCATCCACAATGCAATATCCATTCCATTGACAACAAACTTCCCTTCATCCTGAATCTTTTCCTTTACCACTCCTTCTACCAACTCATTATTATTTAAACCTGCTTTCCCCTGATGATGCATTCTTGCTAGCAATGCTTTCCATTACTGGTTTAACTTTTATACTTTTCCCTGAGCTCACTGTTCTAGGTAGGGGAGTTTAAATACTCCTTCCTCTCTCTTACCACTCCCAGGTTTCCCTCCTACCTTCAGCATTCAGTGACTTCTCCCTGTTATGTTATTCATATCTACTATACAATCAAAATCCTGGTAACTCTTGTCTACAGGTCTCTAGGTCATAACCCTTCCTTTGTCAATATATTTGATATATGGTCCACAGTTTTTTCTCTTCCTCCTTCCTGTGCTCCTGCTAGAGGGATTCAACATACATGTAGGTTCTCCCTCAAATACCCTAACTACTCACTTGCCATGACCTTTTGCTCCAATACACTTTAACCACGTAGTAAGTTGGTACTAACCTTGATGTAGCCATCACCCACAAATATACCATCTCCATGTTTAAGAACTCTGAAATCCACTTATCCAATCATAAACTATTGTCTTTTCACCTCCTCCTTTGATATCTCTTACAAAATCCTATTCTTCATCTATACTATGATCTTTAACCCCTTGACCTCACAGTTTTCTCTAAGGCTTGATCTGCTCCACTAGCTATTCTCTCCTCTTTTTCACATCTTAACACCTTGGTGAACCAATTCTATTTTACACTGCTCTGCTCTCTTGAATCCTAAGTCCCTTTATTATTTCATGGTATATGCCATACTAAGACTCAACTTTGGATCACTCCAAGCATTTAACCCTTTAAGTGATGAACAAAGGCAGAAAAAAAACCAACCAAACAAACAAACAAAAAAACCAAACAAACACAAAAACATGCAACTGTTTTGACTGGGTCCACTAAGAATTTGTATTTCACAATTACACCTGGGGCCTCAAAGAAGCCTCAAAGCTTCAAAGAAATCCTTCTATCCCCAACTTATCAACTTACTATCTCACTCTCCATAGCAGTTCTTTCAAAGCATTTCATCTCTCCTCAATACTCCCCTGATTCCCCCTTCTCCCCACCCTCTCAGCTGAGGAACTTGCCTCATATTTTACAGAAAAAAGTTAAGGCCATTCTCTGTGAGATCCCTCACATTCCCTATCCTCTTCACCCTTCTTTCACATGATAAGGTGGCCTTATCCTTTACAAAGGCTAATTCCTCTTCCTGCTCAAGTGATATCATTCCCTTCTGCCTCCTCCAACAGAATGCCCCTTCTGTTATTCTATACTCTATAACTTATTTTCAATGTCATCCTGTCTTTGGCTTGTTGTTTATTGCCTAGAGATAAGTTGATGTCTACCCTATTCTGAAAAAAAAAAGAGCCATAACTTGATCAATTAATTGTTGATAATTATCATTTTTTATCTCTTCTGCTTTTTGTGGCTAAACTCCTTGAAAGAGTCATCTATGATAGGTATCTCCATTTTCTTTCCACTCACATTTTCCTTAATTTCTTAAAATTCAGCTTCCAACCTTATCATTTTACTCAAACTGCTCTATCAAAAGTTACCAAGGATCTATTAGTTGCCAAATCCAATTGTCTTTTCTCAATCCTCTTTATTCTTCTTCTCTCTGTGGTCTTTGAGACTACTGACTACTCTCTCCTCCTTGGTACTCTCCTATCTATAGGTTTTCAGGACACCATTTTCTGCTCAATACCTTCCTGCCTATCTGCCCACCCCTCAATCTCTTTTATTGTACTCTTTTATAGATCATACTGTCTAACCACAGCTGATCTACAGGGTTCTGTCTGGGCATTCTTTTCTTCTATCTCTATACAACTTCATTTGGTGATCTCATCAATTCCCATCAATTTAATCATGATCTCTATCTTGCCCTAATGTCTCTACTGACTTTTGTATCTCCAACTTCCTTTCTGATATTCTGAATTAGATGTACAAGAAACATCTTAAACTGAACACATTCAATGCAGAATTCATCTTTTCTCCTGAATACTTTTCCCCTCCTACCTTCCCTACTAGAGGGTAAAAACATTCTCATTAGATTTTAAGTTCCTTGAGAGCAGGGACTGTCTTTGACCTCTTTTTGTATTCTTAGTATGTACAGTACCTAGCATCTCATAAGCATTTAAAAAATGTTTGTTAATTGATTATATGATCAATTTATTAGTGGTATTGGAGTTGTATTGAAGAAGAGAGAACCTGAAGGCAAGAAACTTAGAAGCAAAAGCAATCATCTTGATGATGTTTTGGAGTAAAGTATGATCTTAAGATTCCAGTTGTAATGGGGAAAAAAGAGTAGACCTAAGAGATACTGTGAATGGAAGAGTACAACCTTATCATCCCATTGAATATAGTGAATAACTCCCCCAAATGACCAATGATCTCTTAGCTGACAGATTCAATCACCTTTTCTCAATTATCATTCTTCTTGACAGCATTCATGACAATTTCCAAATAAGGGGAGGAAAAAACAAAATCAACAACAACAACAACCCCCCAAAACTGTTCTTGGTTTGGGACAATATCAGATATAGCCAAATTGAGGGTCAAAAGCATTTTGCAAGCACAATTTGATAAATTTAAGGGGATGACATGGTACACAAGGGAGTTTTCAATATAGTTGGAGTGGATAGTAAGGGACTTTGATATGAATGAGAAGTTGAAGCTTGGATGTAGACTTAGGAGGCATCATTCATGCAGTGGTAAAGTTCTGGGAAAGGACATTTTTTTCCTAAGAAGGCAAATGTAGAGTAAAATAGTGAACTGAGGACTCAACATTTTATACTTGGCAAAATGAGGATAAAGAGGAAAGTAAAGACAGGAAGAAAGGATTTGTTTAGGTAGAATGAGAATTAAAAACAATATGTATATATATTTTTTTTTCTCTAAAGACACTATTAACTTAAAAACAAAACAATTTTCTAAATTAAAAAAGTTTTCTTCATAGAAAACAATTAATTACAAACTGTTTTACTAATGTGTTCTAATACCTCATAGCTATTCCTAAAGCCTCACTTAGTATAAATTACTCTCAGAGAAAATAGAGAGACTATGGTTATCAAAAGTAGTCCTAGAATGTATTCGTTCTACTTTCATTGGACATGGTCAGAGACAAGATTGCCAAGCGAGGGCTTTTTATATTGCAAAGCTAAAATAGCCCCCTAATTTGAATTCATACCTACTACCAAGATCCTAATTGTCCACTCCATTGTGGAAAACTGGAACATGTGGAACAATTGTCCGCTCATAGTGGAACATTCCTACATGAGCAATTGATCTGAAACTTCTATTTCAAAGTTAACAAAAAATAATGCAAGCAATGACACAAAGTGTTCTCTCATCTCCCCTTTTCCATCTGTAGCTTAACAGAGATTTGTGTTGTTATCTTTGATGTTTCAGCTGTCACACTGTGATCTTACTAGAAGGGGAGGAAAGACAGTTAGATTTATTGACACTTAATTAGCAGCCTAAAAATGCAGCAGCCTGGGGGATATTTAAAATGACAAGGGAAACAAGTAAGGGGAAAATGATTTAAAAGGAAATCACATAGGAGTTTTTCCACTGTAAATTGCATGCCCCTGTAGTGAGTTTTTCATTCTTATAGATGCTCAAATCAAACACCAACTTGATTCACAGAGAAATTGATGCTCATAAAGTTATCTCCTACATCAAAACACCTGCAAACAGCAAACTATTTACTCTCACTCTTTTATTTATTGTCCTGACACAACAGATTCTATGTGTCATAATCCTAAAAGTGCCTTCCCCTAGTTCTGTATATTATCCTATATTGTAATTTGACTTGCCAAAAGAGTAAAAGGCTGCCAATTTCTTGAGAAGAGATAATGCAAGATGCTTCACAAATAAAATATATAATTACAGAAATAGAGCAGAAGGAAGGAACAAATTTGGAATGGAATTGGCAGGTTCCTGATGCCCTGGGTGACCATTTAGATGAACCAACACTTTCTTCTTTTTCTGGAAGTTCCAATATTTAATTATACGATGCTCAATTAGGACCAAGATTAGGACAGCCCTTAAACAGGCAGAAATTCTTCTCTACAAAGTGAGAATGTATAACATTATGTGAACCATTCCTTGGATTGTCTGTTTTATTTGGCCACTACTTTGCCAGACATTGCTTTGTAATACATTTTTAGATGATGGTTTCATTATCTTCTGAACTATTTACCTAAATGCACTGCATTTGGGTGATATTTTCATTATTACTGTCTGTTGTCACAGTGACATTTGAAATGCATTCTTGGTACCATCAGCTCCTTCTTATATTTGAAAAAACAAAACAAATTTTCCCTTCATAACACAAATAAAAAAGAGCCTTAAAGGTAATTTTAACCATAAATTTCATGTAGAGCCTTTTTATATTAAATATTTTCATCTAATCTTTTGCAGACCATGTCTACTTTTCTTGAGATTTAATTATCATCTCACTTGATCTCATATATTGATCACAGTGCACAAGTGGGTATTTTTGCATACAGGTTGTCCCCAAAGTGTTACACTTTTAGAATAACCTGTATAAGAATTCAGTTTCCTTAATTTTATAAACTAAATATGTTCTAGGGAAGTTTCTTACAATAAAATTTGCTTTCATGAAGCCTATTTTCCCAATTGATTTTGATTAATAAAGTAGAGCTTGATATTAGTGCTCTCACAAAGGCACACACATGTACATAATGATTTCCCAATTTATTTAATTGAAAATATTTTGAGAGGAGGGAGTTTAAAAATACCTTAGCTCCCAAGTTTGTGTACATCTTCTGGAAAGAATCTTAGAGGTCATAAATTACAAGGTCATGCTATTTAAGGTCCATGATACCAGAATCGATTCAATCCATTACAGATAAGTACCTTTTACTGGAATGGAACTGGACCCACCACAGTGGGGAAATACACATCCATTGCATAACAAGCCTAGGGACTAGAATGCAGATTTTTGTTATGTTTTACTTTAAATTTATTTCAATTTCCATTTCAAACACTAACCCTTACAACAATACATTCCCTACTTTGTGATACCACCATTGTCTTGATAACCCCTTTTCTTTCCTTGGCAATAGATACTTCAAAATGCCTAATTTATCTGGTAAGTCTATATACCACAGTTCCAGCTATTTTATTTCTTTCTTTTACTTTTTTTCTGAGCAATTAAATAAATGTCTAATAGAAAAATCTTTATTGTCATATTTTATCAACATTCATTACTATCTACTCAAATCTAAATATAATACTCAAGTCTGAGCCTTTGTGCTGTTAAAAAGAAAATCAGTATCCTCTATTTTCACTTTTGTTGATTTGAAATCCTATAAAACAGTAAATGTATTAGTTGAAGATTAGGATGAAAACAGTCCAAAAGTATGCATTTTTTCATGTGCACATGTCCTTTGTTGCGCCTGAAGCCCCAGAGTGGAAAGGAAGTGACCAGTCCCCTGGTTCCAAGCATAAGAGGGTTGGGATAGTGTCCCCTGTGCTCCAGTAGAAGAGCTCAACTTGAAAAGTCCTGAAATAAGCTGAAAAATGCATAAGGAATAAAAGGAGCCTTTACCATAGAAAGCTACTTTGGTGATAGGGAAGATCAAAATACACACTCAGAGGACGACAACATCAAAATACGTACAAGCAAAACCTCAAAGGGGAATATGAGTTGAACTCAAGCCCAAAGCTTTCTCTTGGAAGAACTCAAAAAAGATTTTAAAAATCAAGTAAGAGAGGTAGAAGAGAAATTTGGAGGACATGAGATTTATGTAGTAGAATTGTGGGAAAAGGGCATCAACAGCTTGGAAAAGGAAGCACAAAAAGTGACAGAAGAAAACAACTTCTTAACCAGTAGAACTGGTCAAATGGGTGAAAAAAATTCACTGAAGAAAACTTCTTTAAGAGTAGAATTGATTAAATGGAAAAGGAGGTACAAAATTAAAAGAAGAAAATGATTACTTAAAAATTAGAATTGGGTAAGTGGAAGCTAATGGCTCTAGGAGACATTATAAATTAGCCAAACAAAATCAAAGGAACAAAAGAAGGAAATATAAAATACCTCATTGGAAAAACAACTAACCTGGAAAATAGATCCAGGAGAGACCATTTAAAAATTATTGGACTACCCAAAGGCCATAAAAAAATAGTTTGGGCAGTTTCAAGAAATTATCAAGGAAAACTGCCCTGATATCCTAGAACCAGAGGATAAAATAGACATGAAAAGAATCCACTAATTAATTCCTGAGATACAAAAATGAAATTTTCAAAGAATATTATAGCCGAATTCCAGAATTATCAGGTCAAGAAGAAAATACTGCAAGCAGTGAGAAAGGAAAAATTGAAATATCATGGTGTCAAAGTTAGGATTACACAGGTTTGAGCAGCCTCTACGTTAAGGTATGAAGTAGCTTAGAACATGATATTCCAGAAAGGAGCTTGGATTACAACCAAGAATAAATTATGCAGTAAAATTTAGCATATTTCATGGGGGAAAAGATGGACATTCAATGATATAGGGCACTTTTAAACTTCCATGATGAAAAGACCAGAGCTGAACAGAAAATTCAATCTTCAAATATAAGACTCGAGAAAAATAAATAAAAGTAAACAGAAAAGAAAAAAAATAAGCATGTTTTCAATAAGATTTAAACAGCTTTCCTTACACAAGAAGATGATTTTTGCAACTCTCAAGAACTATATCTCTATTGGAGCAGTTAAGAGGAGTATACAAAGGGTAGGTTATAAGTTGACTTTGATGTGATGAAATAAAAAAAGAAAATAAGCGGTGAAATAAAGAATTATACTGGGAGAAAAGGAAATGGAGAGGCAGCATAGGGTAAATTATATCACATGAAGTGGTGCAAAAGACCTATTAGAGTAGAGGGAAAGAAGAGAGGTGGTGAAGATTGTGTGAACCTTACTCTAATCTGATTTGACTCAAACTGGAAATAATAAGCATCCACAGTTTATCTTATCCTATAGGGAAGTAGGAGGGTAAAGGAAAAGATGGTGGGGGAGGGTTCTAAAAGAAGGAAATGATTCCTTAAAAATTAGAATTGGGTAAGTAGAAGCTAATGGCTCTATGAGACATTAAGAATCAGCCAAACAAAATCAAAGGAAGGAAAAAAAGAAGAAAATATAAAATACCTCCTTGGAAAAACAACTAACCTGGAAAATAGATCCAATAGGTGGGGAGGGGAGGGGCGGCTGGCTAATAAAAGGACAGATTGACAGAGGTGGTAGTCAGAAGCAAGACTCTGATGAGGAAGGACTGGGTGAAAGGAGAGAGAAAATTATAAATTGAGAAAATTAGTACGGAGGGAAACAAACAGTAATCATAACTGTGAATGTGAAAGGAATAAACTTTCCCATAAAACAGAAAGAGATCGCAGAGTAGATAAAAATTAGAATTCTACAATATGTTGTTTACAAGAAACAAATCTGAAACAAAAGAGATACACAGAGTAAAAGTAAAAGACTCGGGTACAATATATTATGCTGCAGCTGAAGTAAAAAAAAAAAAGAAAAAAAAGTAGAGGTAGTAATTCTGATTTCAGACAAAGCAAAAACAAAAAATAGATCTAATTAAAAGGGATAAGGATGGAAACTGCATCTTACTAAAAGACACCATAGACAACAAAGTGATGTTAATGCAAAGCATATATGCACCAACTTCTATAGCATCCAAATTCTTAGTGAAGTTTAGTGAGTTACAGGAAGAAATAGAAAACAAAACTATGCTAATTGAGGACCTCAGCCTTTCCCCCTCCCCCCTCAGAACTAGATGAATTTAACCACAAAATAGAGAAAGTAAAGTATGTGGATAGAGTTTTAGACAAAAACAGGTATGATAGACCTTTGAAGAAAACTGAATGTGGATAGAAAGGAATATAACTTTTACTCAGTGGTACATGGTGCCTACACAAAAATTGATCATATAAGGGTGAATAAAACTTTGTAATAAAATGTAGAAAAGCAGAAATATTTAATGCTTTCTTTTCAGATTATGATGCAATAAAATTATATGTAACGAAGGGCCTTGAAAAGGTAGGCAAAAAACTAAATGGAAACTAAGTAATCTGATCCTAAAGAATGTGTGTCAAACAGTAAATCATAGAAACAGTCGGTAACTTAATCAAAGAGAATGACAATAATGAGAAAAGATAATAGAACCTCTGGAATGCAAAGAAGTTCTTAGATGAAAATTTATATTTCTAAATGCTGACATGAATAGAATAGAGTATGAATTGAGCATGTAACTAAAAAAAGTTAGAAAAAGTACAAATTAGAAATCCCCAATTAAATACCAAACTATAAATTCTGAAAATCAAACTCAAAGTTAATAAAATTGAGAGTGAGAAAACATTTTTTAAAACAAATGCTTTATTAACTTCTGTTTTACATCATTCATTTCCACCAGATTTTGAGTTACAATAATTTCCCCCACCATTATTCCCCTACCCAAGCTCCCAGAATAGCAGTCCCACAAGATATCGCTTCCTCCAATCTGCTCTCTCCCATACCCCCTTCGACTTTTCCATTAGAGGAAGGTGAATCTTTGTGTCTCAATGCCTGCACATCTTATCTCCCAATTATAAGCAAAAGAGTATTAATAATAGTATTTATATATATTTGAAACATTTAATGTTAAGACCTCGAATTTCAGTTCCATTTCCTTCCTCCCTTGTCACCCATTCCCTCTGGGGAGATAAGTAATTCAGTATATGTTGTACATGTCTAGCTATGCAAAACATTATCATGGTAGATATATTGTACAAGGCTGCTTATAATTCCCTCCCACTCATCCCACCCACCACCTGGTCCATTCCCTCCATGATCCTGTCCCTCTTCTATAGTGGGTACTTCCAATCTCCCCTCCCCCCAAGGATGGCCTCCCATCCATCATCCCTCCTCTCATCCCCCTTCTCCCTATTCTGCTGCAGGTTGAGATATCCCATTTAGTATGTATGTCATTCTCTCCCTGAACCAAATTCAATGAGAATGTGGTTTTGCCTTTTTTGCCTTCCTATTCTCCCCCTCCCTTGCAACCACTTCCCTTGCTTCTTCTACATGAGATAGTTTACCCTACCCTGTCTCTCCCCATCTCCTCTTGCCACTTTCCTCTCTCACCTCATAATTTCATCCCTTGAGTATTCTCCCTTCCCAACAAATTCAACCTATGCCCTATATCCACATATAACTGTAACCATATGCACACACATTCACATATGTATTCATATGACCACACTCCCTTCTTCCATTATTTTCATAGTGAGAAAGATATCATCAGTCACAGTTATTGCTTTTCCATATAGGAATGTAAATAGTTTGACTTTGATAAGTTCCTTTTGATTTCTTTTCCCTGAGTACCTTCTCAGGCATCTCCTCCTTCTTGTGTCTGGATGTCAAATTTTCTATTCAATTCTGGTTTTTTCCTCAAGAATGCTTGAAAGTCCTCTATTCCACTGAATGACCATATTTTCCCCTGAAACAAAATACTCACTTTTGCTGGGTAGGTGACCCTTGGGTTCATTCCCAGTTCTTTTGCTCTCTGGAATATCATATTCCATGCCCTTCGATCCCTCAGTGTAGAAGCTGCCAGGTCCTGGGCTATTCTGATTATGTTTCCACAATATTGAAATTGTTTCTTCCTGGCTACTTGGAGTATTTTCTTCTTGATCTGGGGATTCTGGAACCTGGCTATAATATTCCTGGGAGTTTTGTTTTTGGGATCTTTTTCAGGAGGTGATCGGTGGATTCTTTCAACCTCTATTTTGCCCTCTGGATCTAAAACATCAGGGCAGTTTTCCTTGAGAATTTCTTGAAGGGTGATTTCTAGGTTCTTTCTTTGATCATGGCTTTCAGGTAGTCCAATAATTTTTAAATTGTCTCTCCTGGATCTATTTTCCAGGTCAGTGGTTTTTCCCATGAGATATTTCACATTGCCTTCTAATCTTTCATTTGTTTGGATCTGCTTAACAGCATCTTGATTTCTCATAAAGTCATTAGCTTCCATTTGCTCCAGTCTAACTCTGAAGGAATGAATCTCCTCAGTGAACTTTTGAGATTCTTTTTCCATCTGGCAAATTTGACTTTTTAAGGCATTCTTCTCCTCATTGCGCTTTTGGGCCTCCTTTGCCATTTGAGTTAGTCTATTTGTTAAGGTGTTGTTTTCCTCAGTCAGGCTGTTGACCCTCATTTCATACTTTTCCTGCATCCTTCTCATTTCTCTTTCCAATTTTTCCTCCACTTCTCTTATTTGATTTTGAAAGTCCTTCTTAAGGTCCTCTATGGCCTGCAACCCACTCATGTTTTTGGAGCAGGACTTTTGGAGCAGGACTTCTGACCTCACAGTCCTTTTCCTGCTCTGTGCCCCCAAAATAGGAGTCTAGGGTTGCATTTTTCTGTTTCCTTTGCCTTGGCATGTTGCCACTTAATTACTTGACTTTTTGGCTTATTGCCACACTATGGCTTTAAAGCCAGATAGAGGAATTTTCGTCCCAAATGTGTCGGGGGCAACTTCCGTTTCTGGCAAGTTGTAAACCTATGCATGACTTCCACCCTAGATCACAATCCAGATCCAGGGAGTTTAAAGCAAGAGCGATTACCCCCCCCCCCCAAGACTGATCGCTGGATCTCCCTACAATTCGCAGGCCAGGAGCTGGGGCTGCCTCTGAAAACTACAAAATGGCGTGTCTCCTCAGGGGTTTCTAGCCCCCAGGGGAGGGAGCTGACGCATTCCACAAATACTGGTCCCAAAGTCCATAGGACACTAACCTCTCACTTTGTCCTAGGCATGTCTATGTTGATAATTCTGGAGTCGCCACAGCTGCTGGTGTTCTGAGGTTCCTCCAGCTGGCTACTGGCCCTGCCACCCTGGGGCTAAAACCTCTGTGCTCTGCTCGGCTCCCAGAGTGCTGCACTGGTCCGTCCTGCTGGGCTGCTGGGTTGTTCTCAGCGGCAGGTTAGCTTCTCTGTGTCATTCTGTGGGTGCTGGGGCTCCAGAAGTTGTTCAGAGTCCCCTTTTACATAGTTTGGGGGGAATCTTGTGAGAAAACTTTTGAACTAGCAAATCAAACTAAGAGCTGATTTTATGAAAAACTAATAAAATCGATAAAATTTAGGCTAATTTGATTTAAAAAATAAAGGAAACCAAATTACCAGTATCAGAAATGAAAAGGGGAAATTCACCAACAATGAAGAGGAAATTAAAACAATAATCATGAGCTATTTTGCCCAACAGTATGACATTAAATCTGACAATCTTAGTGAAATTGATGAATATTTACAAAAATATAAATTACTCAAGTTAACAGAAGACCAAGTAAAATATTTAAGTAACCCCATTTTGGAAAAAAAGAAATTGAATCAGGTATCACAGAACTCCCTTAGTAAAAATCTCCAGAACCAGATGCATTTTTAAGTAAGTTCTATGAAACATCTAAAGAATAATTAATTCCAATACTATATAAACTATTTGGAAAATGGGTGAAGGAATCATACCAAATTCCTTTTATGAAATAAATATGGTGCTGATACCTAAACCTGGAAGAGCCAAAACAGAGAAAAAAAATTATAGACCAATTTCTCTAATGAATATTGATGTAAAAATTTAAATAAAATATTAGCAAAGAGATTAAGACAACTTATCACCAGGATAATACAAAACTACAAGGTGGGATTTATCCCAGAAATGAAGGGTTGGTTCAACATTAAGGAAACTGTCCACTTAATTGATTGTGTCAATAATAAAACTAACAGAAATCATATGATTACCTCTGTAGATGAAGAAAAAAGCTTTTGACAAAATACAACAACAATTTCTATTTAAAATAATAGATAATATGGGAATCAAAGAAGTTTTCTTTAAAATGATAAGCAATAACAATCTAAAAACATCAGCAAGCATTATAGTTAAAAAGGATAAGGTAGAAATACTTCCATTAAGATCAGCGGTGTGACAAGGATGCATATTATCACTCCTCTTATTCAATATTGTACTAAAATGTTAACTTTAGTAATGAGAAGAAAAAGAAACTGAAGGAATTCAAATAGGCAGCAAAGAAACAAAACTATTGCTTCTTGCAGATGATATGATGCTATACTTACAGAATCCTTGAGAAGAAACTCAAAAACTACTTGAAATAATAAACTTTAGCAAAGTTGCAGGATACAAAATAAACCCACAGAAATCATCAGCATTTCTATATATTCCTAAGAAAGGTCAGCAGCAAGAAGTAGAAAGAGAAATTCCATTTAAAATAACTGTAGAGAATAAAAAATATTTGAGAGTCTTCCTGCCAAGACAAACTTATAAGCTAGATGAATACAATTACAAAACGCTTTTCACATGAATATAGTCAGATTTAAACAGTTGGAAACATATCAGTTGCTTTTAGGTAGGTCATGCTAATATAATAAAAATGACATTTCTACCTAAATTAATTTATTTATTCAGTGCCAGACCAGTCATACTACAAAAAATATTTGATAGAGCTAGAAAAATGTAGCAACAAAATTCATCTGGAAAAACAAAAGGTCAAGAATATCAAAGGAATTAATTAAAAATTCAAATGAATGTGGGAACATGGTCTAGGTGTGTCAGATCTAAAACTATTTTATAGAGTGGCAATCATCAAAATTATTTGGTTCTGGCTAAGAAATAGAGTGATGCATCACTGGAATGGGTTAGGTACACAAGATATAGTAGTCAATGACTCTAGTAATCTACTGTTGAATAAACCCAAAGACAAGTAGCCTCTGGCATAAGAATTCACTATTTAACAAAAAATGTTGGGAAACCTGAAAAATAGTATGCAAAAATTAATTAGACCAACATCTCACACCCTATATTACAATAAGGTCAAAAGGGCTACCTGATTTAGATATAAGAGATGAGGACATAAGCAAACTAAGAGACCAAGGAAAAGTTTACCTGTTAGGTATATGGAGAAAAGAAGAATTTATGATGAAAAATGTGATAGAAAACATTAAGAAATGCAAAATAAGTAATTTTTCTTACATTAAATTATAAAGTTGTTTTTTTTTTTGGAGGGGGAGGGCAGGACAACTGGAGTTAAGTGACTTGCCCAAGGTCATACAGCTAGTAAGTGTTAAGTGTTTGAGGTCAGATTTGAACTGAGGTCCTCCTGACTCCAGGGCTGGTCCTCTATCCACTGCACCACCTAGCTGCCCCAAATTATAAAGATTTTATGCAAATAAAATAAATGCACCCAAGATTGGAAAGAAAGGGAAAGCTGGGGGAAAATTTTACTGACAGTTTTTCTGATAAAGGCCTCATTTCTCAAATATAGAGAAATGAGTCAAATTTATAAGAAAACAAATAATTACCCAATTGATAAATGGTCAAAGGATATGAACAGGCAGTTTTCAGATCAAGAAATTAAAGCTATCTACAATCATATGAAAAATACCCTAAATGATGATTGATTAGAGAAACACAAATTAAAACAACTCTGAGGAATTATCTCACAACTATCATAATTTACTTGACAGAAAAGGAAATTGATACATGTTGGAGAAGATGTGGCCAATTGCAACACTAATACATTGTTGATGGAGTTGTTAACTGATCCAACCACTCTGTAGAGCAATTTGTTACTATGTCCCAAGGGCTATAAACCATCCATACCCTTTGACCAACTAATGCCACTCCTAGGTCTGTATCCTAGTGAAATCATAAAAATAGAAAAAGACCCACTTGTAGAAAAATATTTATAATAGCTCTTTTTGTGGTGGCAATGAATTAAGGGATGGCAAAGGAAATAAAGGGGATGCCCATCAATTGGTGAATGGCTGAACAAGTTGCAGTATACGAACATAATGGAATCCTATTGTTCTATAAGAAATGGTGAGCAGGCATATTTCAGAAAAGCCTGGAAGGACTTACATGAACTGATGTTGAGTGAAGTGAACAGAACCAGAAGAACATTGTACACAGCAACAACAACATTGTGTGATGATTAACTTTAATAAACTTAGCTCTTCTCAGCAATACAATAATCCAAGACAATTCCAAAGGCTCATAATGGAAAATACTAACCCCACCCAGAGAAAAAACTATGTAGTCTGAATGCGGATTGAATCATACTATTTTCACTTCTTTTTTTCTCTTTGTTTTTTTTTTCCTTTTTGCTCTGATTCTTCTTTCACAACATGACTAATGTGGAAACATATTTAACATGATTGTGCATGTATAATTTATTTCTGCTTACTTGCTGTCTTGGGAGAGGGGAGGTGCAGAAAGGAAAAAATTAGAACTCAAAATTTTACAGGACTGATTTTTTCAAGCTATTTTTGCATATAATTTGAAAATGAAACTTAAGGAAAAAACAACAAAGTGAATTAATTGGAATTTATTAAATGTAAAATATGGTACATAAATTAAAAATTGACTACAAAGATATGTGAAGAGACGTGGAGAGCAAAGAATTCATGTGACAAATACTTAGAGGTAGCAATCAAAATCAATCAAAATTACTTTTATGCACTTATTATGTGTTAGGCACTGTGGTGAGTATCTATAATACAGAGAAGACAAAAAAAAAAGTATCTACCCTCAAAATCCACCATTCTAGTGAAGAAGGCAAGATATAAGTGAAGTTCAAATAAGGGGCTCTCATTATAGTGAGGGAGACAACAGGTAAACAATTAAGCAAATATTTAACATAAATGAATTGGAATCAGTTTTTCCTGTCTCCAGGTGAGGTGCTCTATCAACTGTACCACCTATCTGCCTCTACATACAAAATTGTTAGATATTCAGAGAGGAAAATGCTCTAACAATGTGAGGAACTGCATAAGGCCTGTTGAAGATGTTTGAAAAGAGTCTTTAAAAAAGCCTCAGAAATGAAGAAATAAAGGTGTTATGGAAGAGTATTTCAGGTATGAGGGGCAGCCAGTGCAAAGGTATCGACACAGGAGATAAATTGCCATGTACAGGTAACAGCACAAAGGCTTATACATATGTTTGTGTGGCACTTAGTCATGTGTGAAGTGGAAAAGGACAGAAAAGCAAGGAAAAGTCCAGTTTGTAAAAGGCTTTAAATGGTAAACAGAAAACTTCATAATTTTTAATGAATGTAATAGGGAGCTGCTAAAGTTTTTGAGTAGGGAAAGAACGACTTGAAAAGACCTAAAAGTTAGGAAAATCACTTTGGCAGCTAAGTAAGCAAAAATAAGATTAGATATTTTTAAATGTAAGTTTTTCAACTTACAGGGGAAAATGAGTCAGGGAGAACAACCACCTCAATATTTCAGGAGAAAATTATGAGACCCTGAACTAGGATGATAGTTGTGTGACTAGTGAGATCAGTATATATATGTGAATTATGTGAACATTAAAATGATAAAATATGTGGGAGGATTCAGTGAGATAGTTTTGCTTTGTTTTTGCTTTTTTGTTTTTGTCTTCATTTAAACAGAGAGAAGTAGGCATGTGTGTAAGCAATAGAATTGTGGAGTTAGGTAGCATAGTGTCTGAGGTGTCAGGTCTGGAGTCAGGAAGACAGGAGCTCAAATACAACCTCAGACACTTACTAGCTATGTGATCCAGGTCAAGTTCTGTAAACTCTGTTTGCCTCAGTTTTTTTTTTTTTATCTATAAAATCTGAATTATATCAGCATGCACCTCCCATGGCTGTTGCAAGGGTCAAATGAAATAAATTTAAAATGCTTAGCACAGTGTCTGAAATATAGTAAGTACTATATAAAGGTAAATTATATTAATAAACCTCATAAATTTTACATTTAAGGAAAGCAAGGTCAAAGAAGGCATAAGCTAAAACATGGGCCCTATTTTACAATGATTGTTACTTGTGCTACATTATACCTTACTGTTCTGGGCAATTTATATGTCAGTAATGAGGGATGGAAACTGATTAAAAATATTATTATCTTAAGCTACATTAATAGAAGTAGCATCTATATATAACATAAGATCACACCTGGAGAATTTCACTTCTGGGTCATAGATTTGTTTATAATAATGGTGTAATGGTAATGTAATTTGAATTTGAAGATCCCTTTGTGTTGGCAAAAGTAGCAGGTACTTAGTACTTAGTAATGGATCAAGCCTCTGTTGGGGAAACAGAAGGTATGAACTCCTATTTCCTATTGCTTACATAACAGGAAGGGGTTGGTGGAAACAGGAAGCTAATTCTTTGTGTATATAAGGAAATCCCCAAAGAGGGAGAGTTAGATCTTCCTGGAGTCAGGTTTTGGAGGCAGAAGCTACTGCCACTGGGGAGGTTGAAGAGGAAAGGCCCCCAGATGCTGGAGAGATTGATTTTGATTTGGAGAACCTGGATGAAGTGATTTTGATTCTGGGAACCAGCTGAAACTTCTGATTATTCCAAGGGCAAGTCAGAGCTGCTGAGTAGTTGCTAAGTGTTTCTGAGGGCCAGGCAGAGCTGCCAAAAACTGAGGAAACATGACTGTGATGCTGGAACTTTGCATGAACCTGTTTGTGGCTTTGTTGTGTCTTGCCTTCCCAGGAACAGAGGCTGTGAAGGATTTGAGATGATGGACTGGACACTGTGAGTTCCAATGTGGAGCTCTGTGGAACTGCACAGAGAGCTTGACAAAGACCTGGGAGCTGTCTGCCTTTGAATCCAGGTGACAGTTTGGTGAATCCAGCTAGGATCTGGGACATGGAAAGGGATCCAGGGAATCTGTGAGACCACCTTGAGTCAAGCTGAAAGAAGACTTTACTTGGATACTGTGTACTGATTAAGAAGATTATAATTTACTAGTGACCTGGGGGTGGAGGGTCTGTGTATTTTCTAATGATTGAAGAGTGAATAATGAAGGATGATTGATGGACTAAATGATTGTATTTAGTGATTGATGACTGAATAAGTAATTGATTTGTAACCTAGTATGCCCCATGAGTGGAAAACTTTGACTATTGTACTTTGTGATTGAATTAAGGATTTTATGAAAGCTTCAATTAATAAATTATTGTTCTTTTTTTAAAACTTTGTGACCACTGTAGTGGAAACTATGTGGCCATTTTTTTTGGATAAGTTGTTGTGAATGCTATATTTTGATTTTCTGTGATAAGTTGTAATATTGTGAGTGCTGAACTTTGATTTACTGTGAATGTTTTGCTCTGATTTCTTATTGAATATGGAATAGAGTGTTCACTATAATGTGTAATCAGAACCTTAAAAGTTGTTCACCATAGCATTCTTCTGGAAAACTGCTCAAGAATGGCATTAAAAATGGTAATAAGTAGAATTTATATAGGGCTTTAAGATTTGCAAAGAACTTTACAAATATTATCTCACTTAATCCTCATAGCAACCTTAAGAGGTAGAGGTTTCTGTCATTAATGCAGACAGTAAGTAATTTACTTGACCAGGATCATATAGATAACGTCTGATGTTGGATTTTAACTCAGGTCTTGCAGACTCCAGAGTCCACTTAGCTACCTCTTTGGGGAACACACAGAAACAAAACATCGAAAATCTGAAGTGTGCCAGATGATGACAATTTACTCTTTTTTGTTTGTTTTTATCTTTTTGTAGGGGGGAAAGCAGGGCTATTGGGGTTAAGTGACTTGCCCAAGGTCACACAGCTAGTAAGGGTTAAGTGTCTGAGGCCAAATTTGAATTCAGGTCCTCCTGACTCCAGGGCTGGTACTCTATTCACTGGGCCACCTAGCTGCCCCAGAAATTTACTCTTAGCTGTTGAAATCCTTCCTTCTTCATTCAAGGCCCAACCCAGTTGTCACATCTTCCACAAATCTTTCCCTGTGCCCCAGTTCCATTCCCTGAGTGAAATTCATCTTTCTCCTTAAATCTGTCATAGGACTTTAATTGAATTTTTCCATTATGCTTCTCTAATCTCCATCCCTGACACTCCCCCTACATGAAAACAATAAATTGTAAGTTTCTTAAGGTAGGACCTGGCTTATCTCTCTCTCTCTCTTTTAGTAAACGGTAAATCATTTTTTCTTACACTAAATGCTCACTTAATAAATGTTTATTGCCAAAGAAGTTATAGACTAGGGATATAGAATGAAATATAATTTTTTTGAATATGACTAAAGTTAGATTTTTTTTTTGCTTGAGTATGTATGTTTGCTGGGAGTTTAGAGGTGTTTTTTTTTTCTTTTTTCAATATGAAGGTTGGAGGGAGGAAAAAGAAGTCCCTTGTTAGTTGAACATAATTAATTTTTTAAAGTGAATGGAATTGAATTATCAGTCACTTTTTAGGAGCCTTTTATAACATTATTCTGAACATTAATTTCCTTTATTCCTATAATAGCTTTTACTAGTCCTTTGACAGACTCACCTAAGCACAGTGGTCCTTAAAGGTCTGTGGCATGATTTGTTATCACCATTTACTTACTTAACCAAATATAAAAATGTATGTTATGTTATGTAAGCTAAATGTAAAGCTTAGAAGAAGATTCTTTTTCTGTTTGTTTCCCCCCTAATTTACACATAAACAAAATCTTTCAACATTTGCCTGTTAAAATGTTGAATTCTAAATTATTTCTCTTCTTCCTTCCTAGTGCTCCCATCTCACTTCAATATAGATCATACATGAGCAGTCATGCAAAATATTTTCATATTAGCCATGTTGCAAAAGAAAACATAGACAAAAAAAGTAGTAAAGAAAGTTAAAAAAAAGTATGCTTCAAAATATATGCAAAGTCCATCAGTTATTTCTGCAGATGTAAGTAGAATTTTTCATCATATATTCTTAGGAATTGATTTGGATCATTGTATTATTGAGAATAGTTAGGTTGTCCACAGTTAATTATCTATAATGCTACTGTGTACAATTATCATCATACTATATTGCTGTTACTTTGTACAGGGTTCTCCTGCTTCTGCATTTCACTGTCTTATATGTCTTCCCAGGCTTTTCTGAAAGTATTCTACTTGTTATTTCTTATAGCATAATAATACCATATAACAATCACATGCCAGAACATATTCAGTCATTCCCCAAAAGATAGGCAGGCCTTCAATTTCCAATTATTTGCCACTACTAAAAGTGCTGCTCTAAATAGTTTTGTACATATAGGTACTTTTTATTTTATTCTTTTTGCGATATAGTAGTAGTGTTATTTCTTGGTCAAAGGGCATGCACAGTTTTATAGACCTTTGGGCATAGTTCCAAATTGCTCTCCAGAATGGTTGGTTCGTTCACAGCTCACAACAGTGAGTTAGTGTTTGGATTTTTTTCACATGCTCTCCAACATCTGTCACTTTCCTTTTCTATTATATTAGCCAATCTAATAGATATGGGACAATACGTAAGAGCTATTTTAATTTTAATTTTTCTAGTCAATAGTGATTTATATTATTTTAACTGAACTATAGAGATCTTCAATTTCTTCTGAAAACTGCCGGTTTATATCTTTTCCTCATTTATTAAACGTGAAAGGGCATATTCTTGTAAATTTGACTCAGTTCTCTATAAATTTGAGAAATGAGGCCTTTATCAGGGAAATTTCTCGTAAAGTTGTTTCTGCCCCTCCCCAAGTTTCTTGCTTCCCTTCTAAACCTGGCTGCATTTGTTTTGTTTGTCCAAAACCTTTTTATTGTAATTTAGTTGAAATTATATATTTCATATCCTGTAATACTCTCTATCTCTTGTTTGGTCATAAATTCTTCCCTTATCCCTAAATCTAACAGAAAAACTATTCCATACTCTTCTGACTTACATATCATATTACAATTTATGTCACAATTTAAATCACATACCTATTTTGAATTTATCTTAGTATATGGTAAGATAATGTCTTACTTACTCTACCTAATAAGGGGCTTCAAGAGACATTTGAGATATTACCTTTCAACTAAGAAACTTTTCTGTGTTTCTGGTTGGTAATTTGTAAAGGGATTAGTTCCTTGAAATCTGCATCTTATCATGAAAAATTCCTTTAAAGTCATTTACTTTTAAAATTTCTCATGCAAAGTGCTTCTATTCTTTATTCTAAGATAATCTGAAGTTATTATTTATACCAACCTAGAACTAACTCTAGACCAACTCATCAGCATTTGCCGCTGGATGGATTCTTCTTTCAAAACTTATTGCTATTCTAAGATGAAACTGACCCCAAAGGAAGATTTCTTTGAGGTAGCAGCAAAGCCTTCTATGACAAGCTAGGTAAAAAATGTTATCTTTTTTTCTGATTCTTACAGCTTTAGAAAAGTCAAATGCACCCAAAATGTTAAAAAAAAAAGGGATCCACTGACAAGAGTTTAAGGAAAATACACCTCAAAGAGCTCACAAGAATTTTCTGAGACACGGTTTTGTTAAGGTTGCATTCAAAGAAGATTCACAAAGGTCTCATGGATCTCTTTTTATCAAATGTATTTCATGTGAGGAATTGTTTATTATTACAGTGTTGTTTTGTTGTGTTTGTTTTATTTTGTTTGTTTTGCTCTCCACTACTATCAATGATATATGTACCTTGCCAATGAGAATACTCTCCTTCAGAAAGTTTATAGCATTAGAGAAGTATGTAAGATCACTAAGAGATTAAAAAATCAGCTGGTTGCTAGTAAGAAAATATGGTGAATATTAAAAGTGACAGTAGATAAAGTAACTAATGTATTATATTCCCCTTTGTGCTCTGTTTGATATTTGCAGATGATTGTAAGCAATTAATAGGACCGTAGGAAGTGATCTGTGAGACCATAAGGGAAGTGGGGCAACAGGTATTGTGATTCTAGTGGCAAAGAAAAATGCCAGAACTTGTTGGGTAAAGAAATCCATAGGACAAGAGAGGTGTTAAGAAGCAATTCTTCAGATCCTTTTTCTAGGGTCTGTGGAAGTCGGCAAAGTCGACTTGGAAAAAATAAACAAAAACCATGAAGGAAGCAATTTTATCAAAAACTTGAGCCTCACAAAACTCCTGGGAAGTAGGCACTCTAGTTGTTATCATCCACATTTTGCTGATTAACAACAACAGCAACGTTTATATTATGCTTTAAAAAGGTTTTCTAATCACTTTAAAATTGAGACCATGAGAAGTAGAGACTTGTCCACTGACACAAGGATACTGTGAAAAATGATATTCAGACCTTTCCCCAGTTCCCTTTTTTTCCAAAGTCCTAAATTTAAGTTCAACTTTTCTTCAGAAGGACATTACTGATGAGATCTTATTGTCTCTCCTTATCTTGGTCAGCAAGCACCCATGCTTGAAAATAATATAGTCTAAGACAGGAAACCACCATTGTGTTCTGCTCAGGCTTAGGTGGAGACAGATTCTTCTATCTAGATAGCCTAAGGCTGGTAGTGATCTGGTATGGTTGGGTTGGTCTGGTATAGAGATATTTTCTCTGTCCAGGGGTAAATGATGATGGGGTAACATTAACTCATGTTGGGAGGGTGTATAAACTGTGCAGCTGAACCCCAAAATGAGCCTAGTTCTAGACTGGCTCCCTTAGGGAGTCCAGTTCTAAATTGCAGTTCTCATGCAGGCATGATGTCTGCTTTGAGAGACATAAAACAAAGTATCTAACCAGTCTTTCTTAAACCAAACTCTGGAGGTTGACAGTATCAGGGGTAGAATAGTGATAGGGATAGTTTCTGGGAAACCCCTTGAGCTCTGAATCTCCCACCTTGATGAGGAATTTACCTGAGGCCATAAGCCTTTCATTATTGCTAGGCCCAAATGTGTTACCCTTAACCTAGCCTAGCCCTCCACTGTCTCTTTGCAGAGGTATACAGAAAAAGCATCTTTGAGATCTAAGGTGGAAAACCATTGGGTAACTCCAGGGATCTGAGTGAGTATAGTATATGGGTTGGGGATTAAGTGCTTGTCCTGCCCACAGGAACAATTAGAGTTCATGTTCTCTTCTCCATTTCAGATCTCATGCAAGTTAAAGAGAAACTAGGGAGATACTCCAAAGACCCCAGTAGTTTACAGGGGGCTTTAGGCACATATTCCTACAATTTGAGCTTTCTTGGGGGTGATTTGCATATTCTCTTCTCCACTTGTTGTTCCACTGAGGACAAGAAGAGAATCTGGGAACAAGTTCAAAAGTTTGGGGATCATTTGGCTAGCAATGACCCCACAAAATACCCCACAGGAGCAGCTGCTGTTCCCACTAGTGACCCCGGATGGGATTATCACAAGAGTGAGGGTAGGGGAGAGACTATGATACTTTGCCTCTTAGAAGGCCTAAGAACTGTAATTCAAAAGCAAATAAATCATCAGAAAATTAAGGAAATTACTCAGACAGAAGAGGAAAACCCCACCCTTTTCCACAACCAACTGGTAGAAGCTATTACGAAGTATATAAATTTAGATCGTGATTCTATAAAAGGGGTAGCAATCCTTAACATGTATTTCATTGATCAGTCTACCCCAGATATTAAAAGGAAACTGTGGAAATTGGCAAAGAGACCTCAGACACCTCAGGCCCAATTACTGGAGACAGCCTTTGGAGTCTTTAATAATAGAGACCTAGTTGCAGTAGAGGAGAAAGAACTAAGAAAATGAACCATAGCCAGAGAACATACTCAATTCCTGACTGCTATCATGACCAGGAAAGGTCCCTCAAGGACACACCCTTGGAGGAAACTCAGCAACTTAGGCAGTGGGAAAACATGCTTTTGATGTCACAAAGAGGGTCACTGGTCCAAGGAGTGTCCCTCCAGGGTGCCTTCCCCCCCTCCCCTGGTCCCAAAGGGAGCTTCAGGAACCGATGCCTCTAGAGCCATGCTCATCTTGCTAGGAGGGACATTGGAGGAAGGATTGTCTTCGTGGTTGGAAAATGGTAGAGACATCTCTTGGTACCCTGTTCTCTAGTATCTCAAGACTCAGAATGATGCAGAAGCCTGGGGCTTAGCAGTGCTCCCACTTACTTGTTCTATTTCACTGAACCTGGGCAAACATGAAGGTAGAATGTAAGGTTTCCTGATTTATAATCGATATGGGGCTATGTTCTCTATTTTAATCAGTTACTCTGGCCCTCCTCACCATCTGACCCATTGGGTCATGGGCAGTGAAGGGAAAACTAAGGGATTTAACAAAACATATCCCCTCTCTGACTATTTAAGGATCTGTTGTTTGAACACACTTTCCTTATCATCTCCTCCTGCCCTGCCCCCTTGTTGGGAAGGGACCTGATGGTGAAATCAGGGAGTCAATTTTCTCTAGTTAAACCTCACATCTCCCTTTTCCCTCTGTTCACCAGACTTCTCCATGTTCCCCCAGAAGTGTGGGAGACTGTTGAGCCAATGTTTGGGACCAGGAAATTCCTGGGAGAGCTACTCATGCCACCTCAGCTATTGTTCACCTCTGAGATCCTAATGTGTTCTGCCATCACCATCCATATCCAAGTAAGCTTGAGGCCTGGGAAGGACTACAACCATCAGTTGAAAAATTCCTAAAATATAAAATCCTTGTCCCTTACAAATCCCCATATAAAACCCCTATTTTTCCTGTAAAAAAGCCTAAAAGAGAATACTAAATGGTTCATGATCTCAGGGCAATTAACAAAGTTGTCATTCCTATACACCCCATCATCCCCAACCCATATACTATACTCACTAAGATCGCTGGGGTTCCCAATGGTTTTTTTTTCACTTTAGATCTCAAAGATGCCTTTTTCTGCATACATCTGCACACAGATAATGGGTGGGAGTGTGTGTGCTAGGCTAGTGTAAGGGTAACAGATTTGGGCCTAACAATAATGAAAGGCTTATGGCCTCAGTCAAATGCCTCATCAAGGGTGAAGATTCAATCAGAGGTCAAGGGTTTTCCCAGAGCCTTTACCCATCATTAGTAACTTAAGTTCTTGTACTTCTTTGCAATGCACTCTATCATCTTCCTATATTTTTACAAAATAGTATTCCCCTACCAGCACACTTTCCTGGAGCTATTCCAGGTAGCTGAATTCGAAAGAAGCACTTAACAAATTTATGAGGAGATGAGGTTGGTTCCCTCTAGGCTCAAAAGTATTAGGATAGACTGATGTCCAATTAGCATTCCCTGTAGCAAATAATATGGTAGTTACATGTTGGATACACAAATGAACACAGATTTATTACATAGAGTTAGTCTTTTTACCTACCATCCCAGATGATGCTATATATCCTGGTCACTTTCAAAATATGGTGTTTGGTCATATTATTTGTTAGAGTGTTGTTGCTCAGGCAGTTGATAATGGGTAATGAGAAATCTGAATATATATTGCCCTATACCTGCCCCACATTCACCTCTGCAATGGTGTTCCTGAGAAAAATGTCAGATCCTTAAGAGCACAAACATTATAATCTCATAAAAAATAGTTCCAAAATACAAAATGAAAACAAACTGTTGTATTTCATTTCAAACAGTGGAAATTTAGGTTATATGCATTATTAATAAAGGCTTGTACTATAATTTTCATGATGTGTAATCGAGAACATGGATATGCTTTTTGCACACGCTAAAACAATAATTAATAAAGGTATCAAGTTTAACTCTGCTTCATAATGCTGTAGAAATCTTTCAATGGGATAAAAGTCAATTATCATAATGAACACAGTTACTTAGCTACTAATATTTTCTGTGTTCTCCACTAATTATTAGACAAGACTTATTGTGGCCATCCTGTGCTAAAACTTAATTGACTAATTATGCAGCTGAATTGATCACTTGACACCAGAGGATCAGAGTTCCTGTTTTTAGTTTTTAGAGTAATGTACATTGTTTTAAAACATAGAATGAGTTCAACTTTTTAAATCAAGGTATAAAAAGCTTCTTGGAAATTAGGGAATTATTTTTGGACAAATTAGGGAATTATTTTGGACAAAAAGAGAGACAAGGAAAAAGGGAATGTAGTAGGTAGTGAAATGGTATTTGGTTTTCATGGAATGATTTCCAAAATGAGGGAAAAAATAATTCCAATTCTCACATTGCAATTGATTTTCAGTATGACCTTTGAAATAAATAGGGGAGCTACAAAAATATGTAAGCATAAGTTGAAAAAATGTGTCATCTATCAGTAATTTTACAAATAATTCAGAATATCTGGGAAATAAATTTTATAGCTTTAAGGGTTATGCTATTTCTACCAAGGAAAGCAATCAATCAATCAACAAACATTTATCAAGTACTTGCTATATTATAGACACTGTGCCTATATAACGCCAAGTAAAAGCAACTTCCAGGTTGATAATTACAAGCATAGTAACTTCATATATTAAGTAACAAATTAAGGCAAAACATTCACGGAAAAGAGAAAATCAAAATACAGGCTAACTCAGTCATTTAGTAAGTTCTTAATTCAATTGCAAAGTATAAAGTCAAAGTACTCCACCCCAGGCTAGAACATTAATTTAGTCAATCACAAAGTCTCTCTCTCAAGTGGAGATTAGTTTCAAATCATAAAAAAGTATATACATTTGGTCAGTCATAAAGCACAAAAACCAAAGTACTACACCCCTGGTTCACAAGTAAATTACAATTATCATCAGTTACTACCAAGCACATTCTCAAAGGGGCAGGGAAGAGCACAAAGGCCATCTACCCTTAACCACAACAAGGTTACAATATCATCCCAGTATTCAAAACCCAAGGAGAGGTCTTTTCTTCATCTTGACCTGAGGCAAGTTCTCAGCAATCTGTTCCTGGGAAGACAAAACTTAACAAAGCTACAATATACATTGCCAGTGTCCTCAACAATTCACTCTCTGCCTGTAGAACAGACTCAGGACCCTTGAAAACATCAGCAAGGCCCTCCTTCATGATTTCTGTAAACATACAATAAGAAAATCCTCCTTCAGGGCTTCTGAACCAACAGCAAGTTTCCAGGTCCTCTGCAACAACAGCACTGTCCTTTACCAGCAGACTAATCTGGCAAAATAACATCAAAACAGACAGAAAAAAATACCAGCACCACAGTAATGCCTCCTCAGTTCTCAGCACCTTTGGGTGGCAGTTCTCAAAAATCCTGGACAGCTCCAACTGGCCCTCAGTAATCCAGGTGGCTGTGGCTGGCAGTTCTTTCTTTCTCTCTCTCTCTCTCTCTCTCTCTCTCTCTCTTTCTCTCTTCCCTCACCCCCCCTCTCTCTCCCAGCAACTCTGGCCCCCAGCAATTCTCTCTCTCTCTCTCTTTCTGTCTTCGCCATGCTGCTCCACAAGGTTCTTCTGGCTTCTCTCTGCTTGGGCCTCTCTCTAAATCCACAGCACAATCCACAAGTGGGATTCACAAGCACTGGGTTTTAACACTTAACCTGAAAACCAAGCCAATAAAAAGGGATCTTTAAATTCCATTACCATTACCACCTCTCAAGTTCTTACTGTCCTCAAGGAGCTTACATTCTTATGAGGGAGATAATAAGTACATAAAATGGTACATATAAGAAACATACAAAGTATAAGTAATCTTATGGTGAATGCACTCGCAACTGTGAGAGAGCCTTACTGTAGAACTTTTTGAGTTTCTATATTTGAGTTTCAAATCAATTTGATTTTCAAATCAATTCAATGCAAAATTCTAAAAGGCAGAAAGGAGGAGAGTAGGCATTATTACATAGATGATTGAAAGTTAGTGCAAAGGCACAGAAATGAGAGATGGAGTGTCATTTTTTTTCTTTACTAATTAATTTATCTTGGTTTTCAACATACATACACAAGATTTAGAGTTCCAAATTTTCTAGCCATCTCTCCCCTATACATATCCCAAGATGGCATGCATTTTGATTGCCCCTTCCCCTACTATGTCACCCCATTATCACACACTTCTTTCTTCTAACCCCTTCCTTTATATTTTCCTGTAGGGCAAGATTGATTTTTATACCCCATTGGCTATATAGCTTATTTCCCAGTTGCATGTAAAAGCAATTTTAACATTATTTTTTTAAAACTTGGAGTTCCAAATTCTCTCCTTCCCTCCCTCCCCACCTACCATCTTTGAGAAGGCATGCAATTCGATATAAGTGATACATGTATAGTCATGCAAAACACTTCCATAATGGTCATGTTGTAAAAGGCTAACTATATTTTCTTCTATCCTATCCTAGCCCACATTTATTCTATTCTCTCTTTTGACCCTGTTCTTCCTCAAAAGCTTTTGCTTTTTATCCTCCCTCCCCCAATCTGCCCTCCTTTCTATCATGCCCCCCACCCTTATCCCCTTGTCCCCTACTTTTCTGAAGGGTAAGATAGATTTCCATCCCCAACTGAGTATTTATGTTATTCCCTCCTTAAGCCAAATCCTGTGAGAGTAAGGTTCACTCATTCCCTCTCACCTCCCTCCTTTTCCCCTCCAGTATAAAAGCTTTTTCTTTTCTTATTTATGTGAGATAATTTATTCCATTCTACCTCTCCCTTTCTCCTTCTCCAAGTACATTCCACCCTCACCCCTTAATTTTATTTTGTAGATATCATCCCTTCATATTCAACTCTTATCTCCAATTTCCCTAATGCCGAGAAAGGTCTAATGACTTATAAATATCTTTTCATGCAAGAATGTAAATAATTCAACTTCAATAAGTCCCTTATGATTTCTGCTTCCTGTTTTCCTTTTCATGCATCTCTTGAGTCGTGTATTTGAAAGTCAAATTTTCTATTTAGCTCTGTATCTTTTCATGTATTTTTGATTGCTCATGTCCAGCATTTCTTATAAGGAAGTTATATCCTATTATATTATTCTGCCACCATTGGCTCAGGCATGACACAATTTATTCATTTATTTTTAAATAGCTCAACTTAGTCAAGTAGATATATTTTAGGGAAGTTTTTAAATGATTTAGTATTTGCTACATTCAAAACTTTTTTTCTTGATTTTTCTGTCTCTATGCCTTCAAATTTAGGACCTTTAATTGGCCCAGAAATGTAGACATAGAGAAGACATAGGTCTAGAAGTAATAGTAGTAGTAGCAACATTGATAACATTCTGTTATCTGGGACAAGTGATTTAAACTCTCTGTGCCTCATTATCCCCATTTATAAAATGAAATTGTAGTCCCTGCTATTTCAGGTGATGAAAGATAGAAAGATGCTTCCAGGTGCTGAGAAAAATATTTTTCTATCTTTTTTTCAGTCATTTTAGTTCTGTCTGACTCTTTGTGACCACAGTTGGGGTTTTCTCAGCAAAGTTACTAGAGCTGTTTGCCATTTCCTTTTCCAGACAACTTAACAGATGACAAAACTGAGGTAAATGAATTGCCCAGGATCACATAGCTGGTACGTGTCTAAAGCTAGATTTGAACTCAGTTCTTCCTGACTTCAGGGTCAGTGCTCTATTCAGTATACTACCTAGCTATCCAAATTCAAAATACAGCATCAGTCTTTATAGCATATTAGAATTCTACCTACTAGTAAGACCTTTGTCCAATCTAACAAATATTTATTTAGTGTCTGCTGTGTCCAAAGCCAAGTTCTGGGAATCAGGGATTATCAGATGAAGAGTATCTGCTTTCAGGGATATTAGAATATAAAATAGTAATATTATAATATAAGGTAGTAAGATAGTTATATCTATAATATAAACTAGAAAATAATATTGTCATAGTAGAGATTTAGCAAGTACAGTATAGAACATCCATAGAAATCCATAAGAAATTTTTGAGAGGTCAGGTTGATAATAGATGGTGAATTCTATAACCAATTAGTGAATTATTTGACCTAGCAGCTTCAGCAAATGAATATATATAAGCATATTACTAATATTTCTTCCTATAGATTTTCCTGAAAAATATGCTTATTATTATCAGTGAAGACTGGACATATGCTGCTACCTTGTGCCATGTGGAGTTATGCTAAAATATTCAATGTCATGACCTTTATGAAACAACAGAGAGGCCTTTTCAGTTGAATATGCAAATAAGAATAGAAATTTATGACAAAATTATTTGAAAAGACATTAAGGAGAAAGTGAAGGACTTTGGTGGGGCGGAAATTGGCTTACCATTCCTCACAGCATTAGTTAGACAAATTAACTTTGTTACCTCATTATGCAAACATAAGTAATAAATTATACCCAAATCATTCCTTCAATAGAATGTAAGTTTCTTGAGGGAAAGGATATTTTTTTTTTGTCATTATACACTTGCCAACTAGCACATTGGGTACTATATAATAGGTGTTCAATGAATACTTCATCGATTTTAATGGATTTTTTTAGTTTATCTGTTTCATATCTACTTCATTTCCTTGTCTATGGAATGGAAGTGCTCTTTGGAAAATAATATTTTTATCAATGAAAGTTATAGAGTTGAGTTGAAGCAATGAGGAAAGAATACAAGGGGAAAATAAGATTGTTGAAGTTCTCTCTTTTTAAACATTTTATTTATTTATTGTAGTTTTCAACATTCATTTCCATGAGATTTGGAATTCTAAATTTTCTCCCCCTCCCACCACTTCTCTTTCCAAGCCAGTGTGTAATCTAATACAGGCTATTGATATACAATCATATTAAACATATTTCTGTATTAGTCATGTTGTGAAGAAGAATTAGAACAAAAAGTAAACCACAAGAAAGAAGAAACAACCAAAACAAGAGAAAATAGTTCTGAATTCAATCTGCATTTAGACTCCATTTTTCTTTCTCTGGATGTGGATATCATTTTCCATCATGTGTC
Organism: Gymnobelideus leadbeateri; assembly: GCA_011680675.1. NCBI lineage: Eukaryota > Metazoa > Chordata > Mammalia > Diprotodontia > Petauridae > Gymnobelideus > Gymnobelideus leadbeateri. Next base: position 447,239 of record WOXC01008445.1, on the reverse strand, counting down.
TATCTGAATTGTCTTAGATCCTTATATTGCTGAGAAGAGTTAAGTGTATCAAAGTTGGTCATCACATAATGTTGTGAAGCTCTTTTATAGAATCGATTTTTCTTAAAATAGTTGTAATGCAATGAACATTTGTTGAATACCTTCTATTGGCTAGGCACTGTGCTTAATTCAGGGGATACAAATAAGAAAAAGAAAGAAAAGCCCTGCCCTCAGGAAGACTAAAATATAATTGCATAAGAGAATACACAAAGGAAACTGAAAAAAATGGGTTGGGGGGGCACCCAAGGATATACAATGATAGCCAAGTTAAAGCCAAACAGAGTAGCCAGTGGCAAATGAAGAAATGGCTTGGTTTTTGAGCTGTTTATAAAGGAAATACATGGGATGAGTCTTTGGTACTATCCTCTAGCCTTTCAAACATTGGTGCAGAATCAATTGAGAGTTCTGATGGGCAATGAGTACCAAAGCTAAAACAATCTCCATGATGATGAGTTTTCTGGTTATGAGCTTATCTTATTTTGTTTTTGTGGGAGTAGGGTGGAATGAATATGAGTATCAAGATGATAAAGATGATGTAGTTGAGACTATAAATAGCAATGGGAGAAAAAATTCAGAATATCTCAAATCTTTGTATGTGGATAGGTGGACTTGTGTTGTTCTTCATTACATCTTTTTTTCACTTCTGTATATGTTTGACATTTTTGCATAAAATCCCCAGTAAAAGAACAAAATTCTATTATGAGACTGTCTTGATTTAGAATCACAGAACCTTCAGTCTGGAAAAGACTGTAGAAATTATATAATTCAAACTTTTCATTTTAGATATGAAGAAAATGAGATGCAGAGAAGCCAAATGATATATTCCAGGCCACAGAACTTGTCAGTTACAGAGATGGGAATAGAATTCAGGACTTTCAACTCTAAGGGAGAAATTTTTTTTGTTACATCAATCTCTCTTAGCTCCTTAAAAAGACTTCATAGAACATAATTCATTAGAAGGGCCCCTCCCATGGAGGTATATAAACACCTTGGCCTCTTACTGATAAGATATTTAAAAAATTCACTTTTGATTGGTTGTTAATAAATGAAGTTGCTTGCAGTATGATTGGTGACTGAAAGTCAGAGGGACAAACTTTATTATAGTCTGTATTCAGTATTGTATAATATCCAGAAGACAATGCTTAGGAACACAACAGAGACTACTAGTGACAGTATGGCTCTTACATCTTTTCTTGTAAAGTTCCCTTAATACAAGGCTTATCTTTGAAGACCAGTTTCTACCACCAGGTGCATGTTTTAATATTATGTTTCCATGCATCTCTTTAAACTTTAATTGGGATCTTCTCTGAGTTCTAGATGATGAGACTCACCATGTGGAGACTGTGAGCTCTTGTCTTAGGTCCCAGATGATAAAGACTGAGTTGATGTGATGAGTATATCGATCAAATTTTGAAAAGTTGTTCATCAGTATTTTTCTATGACTTTTCTATATAAAGGGTAGGGGATGGTGGGGAAGGCCTTTTCTTTAATTTTTTTAAATTTTCTTTTTTTTTTAACCAATGGACCTTTAGGAAGAAACAGTGTTCTGGTTGGAGAAAAAAGCACAAATACATTTGACCCTGGGAAGGTAATTAAAGCTGAAAATGGAAAGACTGAATACAGCATATACATGGCAGTGATTTAAAACAATCAGTGTTCTTTATTTTAATTTGTTCCTGTCCTTAAACCTCCTCCCTGACCCATACCTCATACTATGTGTAATCTACACTTATAAACATATGAAAATTAATTTTAATATAGTCAAAATTCTGATACTTCCATAATTAATCTCTTCTACACAATCTTGACCTAACTAAAAAGAAGTTAAGCCAATTCAATAAGCATTCATTACCTATTTTGTGACAAATATATGCTCTTCCTATCTTATTTTTTAATCAATATTATTTCTACTCCTTGAGGCATCATATGTGAGAATACATATTTAGTTGAAATGTGATAATTATATAATCATTAATTGATAACATAGGTTATTTTAGAAATATTGATAGATATTTTACATTTTTTCTATTATACTTCATTTCATCATTACATTTCTTTGACCTAATTATATAATTAATCAAGATTTCAGGAAATTTGCTTGTCTTTCTTCCACTATTTACTCTTTAAAAGGGAATATGCTCCTGTTAATGCCTCACTGTTCTCCGGGAAAAAAAAAAGCTATCAAGTTTATGTTTAAACTTGAGTTCTTTTTCATTGACATTTCTCTATTTGACATAGATATAAAGTCTTTGCCAATAATATGGTTTCTAAGTATTTTTGGTCTTTTTTTGTTTGTAGATTTTAATCTGTAAATTTCTTTAGGAAATATTCATTAGCTTTGTCAATGTTGGTTCTTTTATCTATTTCCCATTTTCTGGAGAAAAAATAGGTCATTTAAAATAGCTCTGCCAATAGTTTTCTCAATTGCATGTCATATTTTCATATTTTAATTTTTCTCCTAGTTAATATTACTTTTATTTTTTTCTAACAGATTGATGGTTTAACAGTTGATCTGGTCAAGATTTGCATATTGACAATCAGTCATTTCATGCCTATTAATATATAATCAATTTCATTTTATTATATTATTTGGAACTTTCCATTTCAAGTGCTTTCCTACTTTTTTCTTGAAGGAAGGACTCATAAGCTACAAATATAAGACCTTCTGACCCATTTCAATTCTTTCGTATTAACTCTATCTTGAAACATAAAGAAGTCCAAACCTGTGCATCATTGACAGAGACTTAGAATCCAGAGTCATTTCCATTCTTATTGAGATACTGAAGTAGGAAAGTTAAATGATAAATTATTCCACTTTGATATTCAACTTTCATAAGAATGAAGAATATAAAACAGAAGACATCACATATAATTTGTGTTCTTGAAAGAGTACTTAACTGAATCGAGAGGCTTAAGTTCTAAAGAACCCAACAAGGAAAATTTATTTTTGCCATTTTCTCATTGTCAGTGTTGATTTTTTGAAGTGTATGGTATTCCTTGATTTATTGTTATTTTGAACTATTTTGAAGAAGAAATATTGTTTTAAGTAATACCTTGAGAGTATTGAAAATACCCCAAAGTATGATCTAATACTAACTAGTAAAGCAATATTGCAAAATATACTTTAGTTTCCTGGATTTCATTTTCTCCATATGTAAAATAGAAACCTTAGACTAGATGAGGTCTAAGGGCCTTATAAACTCTAAATTATATGTTTTATAATTATCTTTTGGAGTATAAGATAATACTCTGAAACATCTAAAAATTCTAAGTGTCAAGATATTCACACTATTTATCCTTAGGTCATACTTCAGTAATTTCAATAAGTGAGAAATTTTTTTCCCTTTTGTTCACTTGAAAAGTAAATAGTCAAAAGACTGATTCAATGATTCTCAGACTGAGCAAAGGGAGTCTGTATAAAAAAGAATATATTCTAAATAATTCTTAACTGGTCTCTATTTTCAACTTCAAAATATCCTCCAAAGGTTTGCCATTTCATTTACTTTTTTATACATGCTAGTGCATACACATTAACTAGAGATTTAAACATCTCTCTAGCATAAAGCTTCAATAAAATATATTCTATATAAATAGGATGGTTTCTTTGTCTCATGTATAATACTAGGAATGCAAAAAGTATAGAGAATGGGTCAAAGATAAAACCTGAAGTTTTATTTTTATCATTTATTTTTATACCATCATCCCTATATGTTCTATATTTTCCTTATGACTGTAATTCAAGTGGTAAAACAGCTATAAAATCAGAAAATATTAATTTTGGATGACAATTGTCAGATTTTTATCAGATGACAATTATCTATATATCTATATGTATGTATAAATACTGAGGATATTTACACAGGATATTTACATACATATGCATTTTTAAAATAAAGTGTGCCTAGTTCAGACCTCTTCTGATATGTTTCCATTAGACCTTAATAGCCTCCAAACTGACCTCTCTTACTCTATTCTAACCCTGCTTCAATGCATTCTTGACAAGCAGCTCAAGTATATGTATGTGTGCATATATTTCTGTATTTCACTGTTATCTGAAATCTCATTGATAGAGGTATTCCATATGATGATATAAATCACAACCCATTCTTAATCTGTTGTAAAACCAAGCACAAGTAGCTTTCCAAAGGACTGCTGCTGTGGATATCTCTAAGATTCTGATCACATAGTATAATGAACTCTCTATTCAGCAGTAAATTAAAGGAAAATATTCACAGAAACCAAAGTACAGCATTCACAACGTTATAACACAATGACTTATCACTAAAGTGGCCCCATAATTTTCACCAAAGTGGTCACATAGGTTTAAGCAAAAGATATCATTCAGTAAATCCTTAATTCAATCATCCTTAAGGAGCAAGCCTCCTAAAGTAAACAAAGTACAATTATTCTGTAAGTCTGTAATTCAATCATCCTTAAGACATACAAGGTACAGAGTACAAAGTTATTCCACCCCCAGGCTATAGTAAATAATGATCTTCTCAGTGAGCACTAAATACCCAAGGAGAGGTCTTTTCATCTTGATTTGAAGCTGGCTTTCAGATTCCATGGGTCCAGCTCCTGCCTGAATTTACCCAATTGTCACCTAGATTCAAAGGTAGGCAGCTTTCAGCTCCTTGTCCAGTTCCTCATCCAGTTCCTTGTCCAATTCCCATTCCGTATTGAGACTCATACTTTTCAGTTCACCTCAAATCCTTCATAGTTTCTGTTTCTGGGAAAATACTGCTTAACAGAGCCAAAATAATATTCATACACATTGCTGGCAACATCATCAATTCACTTTCTGCCTGTGAAATCAACACCTATCCACAAACAAAGTCTAAGAACTCAACACAAATCATCAGTATAGTGCCAGGACCTCTGAAACTCTCCTCTAGGACTTCTGTAAACAGACAACATGAAAATCCTCTCTCAGGACTTCCAATAAGGTCCCAAAGCTTCTGTAGAAATTATTATAAATACAAATAAACACAGATGGGACAGACAAACAGAGTGCTGGGATACCACAAGTTTTCTCTATCTCAACTCTGCCACCACAAGTGTTCTCTTCGCAATTCTGCTGTCTCCCAGTTGTGGTCAGCTTTTTATCTGTAAGAAGGTGCTAAATAATTAAATAGCTGAGAAAAGGTGCTAAGTACTTCTTTGCTTGCCATTTCACCTGTGCAGTTCATGTTCATGTTCATGTTCTCCCACAAACCCTATGTGGAAAGTAGATACAGTGTGCTAGAGTGCCTCCTATAAGAATTTCACAGTTATGTGAGTACAGTGTAGCACCTTAAGTGTTCATATTGCCTCTCAGTATTAATACTTGACTAGTCTTACTCCTTCCCCTCTCTTACAATTCTTATATGAAACCTTTTTAGCCAATTATTTATACACAAGTCATTGCTGGTTATATGCTAAAGTGGAATGATTCTTACCACATTTCTCTTTATTACTCTCTTTTTTTTCATTTGCAGTATTGATTCTTTGGAGACCATAGTATTTCATGACTCTTTTTTTTTCAAATTAATGGAATGTTTACTGACAAGGCATGCTTAAGGCATAGCTTGAGATTGTCAAAAGTACTCAAAGCAATCTCGTTAGTTTATTTCTTCCTATCAAATTGTAGCCCTATTAAGATTTTTCCTCCATGCTGTCATTGGTAATGGAACAGCTAAATAGCTTATTTATCCAAATATATTTTACAAGACCATAAACATTCTTCATGGGTTTGGTTTTACCTTTTTGGATTTCAGCTTTAAATATTTTCACATAATAGAATATTTTGGAGTCATAAATAGAATGCTGAACTTTGAGTCCTAAAGGCCTGAGTTCAAATTCCATACCAGTCACTCATAAATTTTGTTAACATTGGAAAATCATTTAAACATTCCATGTTTTTTTTTGTCTATATAATGAGAGGATTGAACCTGCCTCTCTCTAAGGTTCCTTTCAGCATGTAATCTATGATTTTGTGAGACTTTATAACATTCTGGATTTTGTTTTAATCAACACAACATGAAATGAGATTAAGTCACTCAGATGGGAAAATTTGTATAAAATGAAATAATGTATGCAAAGCATATTTGCAAACCTCAAAGCGCTATATAAATTTTACTTATTATTGTCATCATATTCTATAAACAGGTTCATCTGCAGAGCACAATCATCTATAAAGAAGTTTTTTCTATTTGGATTTTGGACTTGACATTCTCCTTTAGAGTGACAAACCCTTTATGCTTCAGTTATTACTCATAATGAAGTGATCATAGAAAAATGTGTCTCTCATTATACCTAACAAGGAATGTCATATATTAATACCTATATGAAAGCTACATAGCTGTTTGAGAAAAGCTTTTAAGGATGATTTTTGATCATCTAAATTTAATGCTTTAAGAAATAACAAACAAGAGCAGTAAGATTCTGTGCATTCTAAACCACTTAATTGTGTGAATAATAAGATGCAGTCTGCTTTAGAATTTCAGTTGTGAAAGACCTGTGTCCTTTTGTAATATTTTCTCATCTTCAAATTTTATAGAGGTAAAAAGTATTCTATAGTGAACACCTGAATTTGGAGTCTGGATGAGTAAAATCATGTCTCCAATTTTTCCCAGCTATATGATCACGGGGAGAAAAATTAAATTTCAAAGCCTCAATTTCCTCATCTATAAAATAGGGATAATCAAACATATTATATCTGCCCTTTAGAATTATCATGAGAATATAATGTGATAATGTATATAAATCACTTTGTACACCTTGAAAAATAACACAAATTGCAATAACTGTCATGTATATATGCAGTTATTATGCTCAATTGCAATTTGGATTTGTAATAACATCCATTAAAATCATTTGGTACCTTATCATTTTCACATATATTAAGATATATTTCTTCATTCTTTTCAGTTTGCATCACCTCCAGCACAGATTTATTGCATATATAAATGATCTAATTCAAAATTTGTTTTTATCTTTGTCTTCTTTGGATCCACTTACAGTGTCTCATTTAGTATATCATGGACTGTAATATTAAGTGTGCAATGGCATAATTGCACTGCTATAAGTGAAGAAAATCACCTTTTAAAACATGATGACACAGTTGTTCTAAATTATACGTATGACCTTATTGCCTATTTAATCTTTAAATATTGTTAGAATATGCCAATTTGTCTAAAACTAGGGTTTACACTTCAATTAGTGTTATAGTTAAACAATACTAGAATTTATTTTGTTCTTTAACAGGTTGATGATCTGACAATATCTGATTTAAAATTACTTTACTATCAATATCCATTTACAATATATTTCTTAAAATATAATCAATTTGATTTTTATGTTCTGTTTGATATTTGCCTTGTCCAAAATATTTTCATTCTCTTATTAAAATAAACACAATGAGAACCACGACCACCTATCCAGAAAATATAAACTAGTGCATTACTGTATCCCACAATCACTTATTTAGTCTTTTTACTGAAAGATTAAGTTTTCTTATTTTCATAAAAATGTTCAGATTAAGGGGTTAGAGCCAAGATGGCAGAATAAAAGCAGAAACTTACTTGAGCTATCCCTCAACAACCTTCAATACCTATTAAATATGACTCTAAACAAATTTTGGAGCTACAGAGTCCACAGAATGACAGAGTGAAACAAATCTCCCACTGAAGGCAACCTGGCAGGCCAACAGTAAGATCTATTGCAGTAGGCTGAGAGTGGAGGTCAGTCCTGCATCATGCAGGTCCAGCCATACCAGCACAGACCAATGGCATAGACTGGCCAGAGTAGACTTCGGGGGACAAAATTGTTGGCAGCTATGGTGGCATCCAGACTGCTCAACCCATAAAACCCAAAGAGAAAGTAAAAGATCAATTGGGACCCTGCACCCAAGGTGGCAGAGGTGGTGGCTGCTGCAGTCCCTATGGTGGTGATTGCTTGCAGATTTCAAAGCCCAAAGATGGTGGGGGAACCAAGTGACTGATCATAGGGCAATTGCAGGAATCTCTTTCTTAGTGCTGAAGCAGGATTCTCTTGTTTCTCTCTGCTTGGATCTGGGTCAGAATCTTGGGTGGCAGTCCTGTGCTGGTCAGCATTATGACTGTGGAGAGAGCATCCTCCTCACAGTTCTGAGGCAGGTGCCTAAAAGAAGCTCTGACAACAGCTGCAGAAAACCCCAGAAATTTGTAACATGGCACTATCTACTCTGGAAGCAAAGTTCTACGATGGCAAAGAGATAAAAAGTCAAGTAATTGGTTGGGAAAATGAGCAAACAGACAAAGAGAAATCAGACTATAGAATCAATTCTTGGTAACAAAAAAGATCAAAACACAGAACCAGAAGAAGACAACAAAACCAAAATGTCAGCATAATAAAGCCTCCAAGAAAAATATGAATTTGCCACAGGCCATGGAGAAATTAAGAACAATTGTGAAAATTAAGTAAGAAAAGTAGAGGAAAAATTGGGAAGAGAAATGAAAGTGATGAAGAAAATCATGAAACAATGAGTCAACACCTTGCTAAAGAAGACTCAAAAAATACTGAAGAAAATAGCACCTTAAAAATAGACTAACTCAAATGGCAAAAGAGGTCCAAAAAGCCAAAGTAACAAAGAATGCCTTTAAAAGCAAAATTGGTCAGATTGAAAAGAAATTTCAAAAGCACACTTAAGACAATAATTCCTTCAAAATTATATTGGAGCAAATGGAGGCTAAAGATTATGAGAAATGAAGATATTATTAAACAGATCTAAAAGAATGAAAAAATAGAAGGCAATATGAATTATCTCATTGAAAAAACCACTGTCATGGAAAATAGATCCAGGAGGAGTAATTTAAAAATTATTGGACCACCTGAAAGCCATGATCAAGAAATAGCCTAGACATCATCTTTCAAGAAATTATTAAGGAAATCTGCCCAGATATTCTTGAACCAGAGGATAAAATAGAAATTGAAAGAATTCAACGATTGCCCCTTGAAAAAGATTACCAAAAGAAAACTCCTAGAAATATTATAGCCAAATTCCAAAATTCCTAGGTCAAGGAGAAAATATTAGAAGTAGTCAGGAAGAAACAATTTGAGTTTTGAGGAAACACAATCAGGATAACCCAAAATCTATCAGCATCTACATTAGGGGATCAAAGGGCTCAGAATATTGTATTCCAGAGGTCAAAAGAGCAAAGATTAAAACCAAGAATCACCTACCCAGCAAAACTGAGTATAATACTTCAGGGGAAAATATGGATATTCAACGAGATAGAGGACTTTCAGGCATTCATGATGAAAAGACCAGAGTTGAACAGAGAAAACTGACTTTCAAATACAAAAGTATAGGTAGGTATAGATGTGCATATATGTGTGTGTATGTATATATGTATATTTATACATAGACAGGGGGCACATAGTGAGTTGAATATGAAGAGATGATATCTAAAAATTAAAACTAAAAGATGAGGAATGAATGTATTGTGAGAAGAAGAAAGGGAAGGATAGAATAGGGTAAATTATCTCACCTAAAAGAAACAAAAGAAAGTTGTCAAAACAGAGGGGAAGAACAGGGAGGTGAAAGGGAATTACTCAATCTTACTCTCACTGGACTTGGATTAAGGAGAGAATAACATAGGTATTGAATTAGGTATTTTATGCTACAGGAAAGTAGAGGGAAATGGGGGTAAGAGGGGGGATAATAGAAGGGAGGGTAGATTGGTGGAGAGGGTAGTCAGAAGCAAATGCTTTCAAAAAGGGACAAGGTCAAACCATAAAATAGAATAAATGGGAGAGTTTGGAGGGAAATATACTTAGTCTTTCAAATTATGACTACTATGGAAATGTTTTGCGTAACTACACATGTATAACCTATATTGATTTGATTATCTTCCCAGTGGGGAGGGGGGCAAGGAGGGAAGAAAGGAGAGGACTTGGAACTCAAAGTTTCAAAAACAAATGTTTAAAAATTGTTGCCACATGCAACAGGGAAATAAGATATGTAGGAAATGGGGTATAGAAATCCATTTTGCCCTATAAGAAAGTAAGGAGGAAGTGGGCAAGGTGGGGGATTAGTGGGGATATAAGAGAGGGCAAACTGGGGGAAGGGGTATTCAGTATGCTTGCCATCTTGGAGTGGGGGCTAGGGAGAATGGGAAGAAAATTTGGAACTCAAAACCTCATGGAAATGAATGTTGAAAACTAAAAGTAAATAAATGCTGGAATTAAAAAAAGGAATGAAAAAAATAAGAAAAAAACAAATAAAAAATTAACTTTCAGATTATTCTCTATGTTCACCACTGTGTGAAAATTTCCAATTATTAAGCAAGCTAAGGTATTAATTTGGAGTATCTTATCAAGCTCTTTGTAGAATTTCTCTACCTCTTTGTCTTCTACCCCATGTACTAATGCATATACTTAAATTATTTCCTTGGTTTTCTTTTATTTTTTTATGTACATCATGAATGTTACCAGGACAAATTATCAATTGTCTAACAAATTGATTTTCCTTATTTCTGGGAGAAAAAAAGAAACAGAAAAAAATCAGTTAGGCAAGGCCAAATAAACATAAAAGGAATTTGTGCTGAAGGGGAGATGAATTTTGAAAGCACTGAGAGAAAAAATAATAATAAAAAAGTGAAAGATGATAAGCTTTAAAAAATTTATGGCATGAATACCTTAAAAATTCTATCAAGAGAATATTAATAGGTACTACCCCAAACACCAACTTTATGTTTTTAATTAAATCTTAATGACTTAAATGATAGTGACTTACATGTGCATCTAAGGTATGCTTGCTGAAACTATGAGAAGAGACCAGAATGTGTCATCTAAAAGGATGTGTCATAAGTTTGACAATTGACTGTAAGCCATAGCCAGTGATTGATCCTTCTATTTTTTATTGGTTATTGATTGGAAAGAAAATAAATGAGCATTTGACTTGGTGTAGCAAGATGCTGCCTTTAATGCTCTTCTAGCTCAATGTAAATCAACAATGTGATGTAACAGACAAAAAAAAAAGTGTCTATGACCTTGGGTTATGCTAAAACAATTGCTTGTGGAAATAGGCATGTGATAATCCTACTATATTCTACCCTTTGTTGATCTCATATGGAGTACTGTGTTCAGTTCAGGACACCGTAGTTTATAAAGGACATTGATAAATGACAAAATGGACTGTCCAAAGTACAACAAAATTGTGAAGGGTTTCATATTCATGATATATTAGGGACAACATGATCATTATTGTGCATTAAGTGCTATAATATTTAAGAGCAATTATATTTCTTCTGTTCATCCCCACTGAACCAATTGGAAACAACTGATAGAGGTTACAATGAAGTATAAATTGCAAGAGAGAAAAAAAGAGTCTTTATTAATTAGAGATGTCCAAAAGAGGAATGCAATGCCTTGAGATATGGGCAGTCATTCTTTCTTTTTTTTTTAAACAAATGCTTTATTAACTTCTGTTTTACATCACTCATTTCTGCCAGATTTTGAGTTAGAATCATTTTCCCCCCGTTATTCCCCTACCCAACCTCCCAGAATAGCAGTCCGACAAGATATCACTTCCTCCAATCTGCTCTCTCCCATACCTTCTCCCATACCCCCTTCGACTTTTCCATTAGAGGAAGGTGAATCTTTGGGTCCCAATGCCTGCACATCTTATCTCCCAATTATAAGCAAAAGAGAATTAATAATAGTATTTATATATATTTGAAACATTTAATCTTAAGACTTCGAATTTCAGATCCATTTCCTTCCTCCCTTGTCATGCATTCCCTCTGGGGAGATAAGTAATTCAGTATATGTTGTACATGTCTAGCTATGCAAAACGTTATCATACTAGATATATTGTACAAGGCTGGTTATAATTCCCTCCCACTCATCCCACCCCCCACCTGGTCCATTCCCTCCATGATCCTGTCCCTCTTCTATAGTGGGTGCTTCCAACCTCCCCTCCCCCCAAGAATCCCCCCATCAATCATCCCTCCTCTCATCCCCCTTCCCCCTATTCTGCTGCAGATTGAGATATCCCATTTAGTATGTATGTCATTCTCTCCCTGAACCAAATTCAATGAGAATGTGGATTTGCCTTTTTTCCCCCTTCCTATTCTCCTCCTCCCTTGCAACCACTTCCCCTTGCTTCTTCTACATGAGATAGTTTACCCTACCCTGTCTTTCCCCATCTCCTCTTGCCACTTTCCTCTCTCACCTCATAATTTCATCCCTTGAGTATTCTCCCTTCCCAACAAATTCAACCTATGCCCTCTATCCATATACACACACATTCACATAGGTATTCATATGACCACACACTGTTCTTCCATTATTTTCATAGTGAGAAAGATATCATCACTCACAATTATTGTTTTTCCATATAGGAATGTAAATAGTTCGACTTTGATAAGTTCCTTTTGATTTCTTTTCCCTGATTACCTTCTCAGGCATCTCTTGCTTCTTGTGTCCGGATGTCAAATTTTCTATTCAATTCTGGTTTTTTCCTCAAGAATGCTTGAAAGTCCTCTATTCCACTGAATGACCATATTTTCCCCTGAAACAAAATACTAAGTTTTGCTGGGTAGGTGACCCTCGGGTTCATTCTCAGTTCTTTTGACCTCTGGAATATCATATTCCATGCCCTTCGATTCCTCAGTGTAGAAGCTGCCAGGTCCTGTGCTATTCTGATTGTGTTTCCACAATATTGAAATTGTTTCTTCCTGGCTGCTTGTAGTATTTTCTCCTTGATCTGGGGATTCTGGAACCTGGCTATAATATTCCTGGGAGTTTTCTTTTTGGGATCTTTTTCAGGAGGTGATCGGTGGATTCTTTCAACCTCTATTTTGCCCTCTGGATCTAAAACATCAGGGCAGTTTTCCTTGAGAATTTCTTGAAGGGTGATTTCTAGGTTCTTTCTTTGATCATGGCTTTCAGGTAGTCCAATAATTTTTAAATTGTCTCTCCTGGATCTATTTTCCAGGTGAGTGGTTTTTCCCATGAGATATTTCACATTGCCTTCTAATCTTTCGTTTCTTTGGATCTGCTTAACAGCATCTTGATTTCTCATAAAGTCATTAGCTTCCATTTGCTCCAGTCTAACTCTGAAGGAGTGAATCTCCTCAGTGAACTTTTGAGATTCTTTTTCCATCTGGCAAATTCGACTTTTTAAGGCATTCTTCTCCTCATTGCCCTTTTGGGCCTCCTTTGCCATTTGAGTTAGTCTATTTTTTAAGGTGTTGTTTTCCTCAGTCAGGCTGTTGACCCTCATTTCATACTTTTCCTGCATCCTTCTCATTTCTCTTTCCAATTTTTCCTCCACTTCTCTTATTTGATTTTTAAAGTCCTTCTTAAGGTCCTCTATGGCCTGCAACCCGCTCATGTTTTCCACTGGGGCTTTTGGAGCAGGACTTCTGACCTCACAGTCCTTTTCCCGCTCTGTGCCCCCAAAATAAGAGTCTAGGGTTGCATTTTTCTGTTTCCTTTGCCTTGGCATGTTGCCACTTGATTACCTGACTTTTGGGCTTGTTGTCACACTATGGCTTTAAGGCCAGATAGAGGAATTTTCATCCCAAACGTGTGGGGGGCAACTTCCGTTTCTGGCAAGCTGTAAACCCACCCATGACTTCCACCCTAGATCACAATCCAGATCCAGGGAGGTTAAAGCAAGAGCGATTACCCCCCGAAGACTGATCGCTGGATCTCCCTACAATTAATTGCAGGCCAGGAGCTGGAGCCGCCTCTGAAAACTACAAAATGGTGTGTCTCCTCAGCAGCTTCTAGCCCCCAGCGGAGGGAGCTGAGGCATTCCCCAAAATACAGGTCCCAAAGTCCATAGGACACTAACCTCTTACTTTGTCCTAGGCATGTCTATGTTGATAATTCTGGAGTCGCCACAACTCCTGGTGTTCTGGGGTTCCTCCAGCCAGTTGCTGGCCCTGCCGCCCTGGGGCTAAAACCTTGGCTCACGCGGACCTGGGCTCTGCTCGGCTCTGCTTCCTGAGCTCTGAGCATTGCATGCTGCCAGCTCCCAGACCGCTGCGCTGGTCCTTCCTGCAGGGCTGCTGGGCTGTCCTCAGCGGGAGGTTAGCTTCTCTGTGTCTTTCTGTGGGTGCTGGGGCTCCAGAAGTTGTTCAGAGTCCCCTTTTACATAGTTTGGGGGGAATCTGGGGGCAGAGTGGCTTGGATGAGCTGTTTCTACTCCACCATCTTGGCTCCGCCCCGGCAGTCATTCTTTCTTGAAGAACTTTAAGCAATAGGCTGGACAATCACTTACCCTAAGTACTTGTATATAGTTTTGGTGTTTATGTATATTCCTGTCATGGACTGTGAGTATTTGTAGGCATAATCACTGATAAAATATACTTATACTGATACATACTTATAGGTATACCCCACATGTAGTGGGCTCAACTCATACCTCTGGTACTATACTTCTTTGATATCTTTTTCGGGGTGTCCTCAAATTGCTCACCCTTAATCACAGCGTTTCTGCTTATAAGTTCACTTATCTGGGTTTTCTGGGGCTAATAATCTCCACCGTTCAATTGCCTACTGCTAGGGATATTCTTTCTTAAATTCATAGTCATATCTTTTCTTTGTTACCAGAGGTCAGAATCCTTGAAAATGCTTCTTTTTTTTAATCTCAGCATTTATATATACATCTTTTATCAAGTCCCAAATATATTAATATTCTATAAAGATTTAACTCCACATAAAGTAGAAACTGTTGTATTTTGAGTGTTCCCTGGTGTTTTCAGTTAGAATTTTGGCATTCATTTTCATCACTGTTACTGAGTAGTTGGTCCATGGCTCTTTATGTTTTGTTTTGGTTTTTTTTGGAGGGGGGAAGGCAGGACAATTGGGGTTAAGTGATTTGCCCAAGATCACACAACTAACAAGTTTTAAGTGTCTGAGGCCAGATTTAAACTCAGGTCTTCCTGACTCCTAGGTCGCTGTTCTATTCACTGCACCACCTAACTGCCCCTTTCATTTTCTATCTGACTTGTAAGTAGTGTACTCCAATGGAGAAAAAAACTTTGCTAATTAATTCTCTGCAGTCTAGTTTCCTAACTCATCATTCAATTGAAACTACACCCTTTAAAGCTATCAATGATCTCATTGCAAAATCAAATGCATTTTCTCATTTTCTAAATTTGCATTCCTCTTGACCTCTGTGTACTTTGTGACAATTTTGATAATCATCTTCTTGATACTCTTTTCTCTCTAGGTTTTTGGGTTCTTGAGCCCTTTTATCCTCCTTTTATACTATTCACCTTTTATGCTATTTCACTTGGTGATCTCATCCTATCCTAACAATCTCCATTTGCTCTTGAGAAATGTTGCCAGAGCTCTCTCCTCTCTGCCAGTAACTTTAATCAAGAAATCCTCCTGCTATGGGTATCTCCAACTGTCCTAAAGATGTATTTAATTCAAAGTTCCTCATGGGGAGCATCCCAACCCTTATTTCTCTGTTTCTCTTATTCACAGCTACAATTTTGTATCACATGAAATTGTGATATTACAGTCCTCAACTGAAAACTGAAGCAAAAGAACACAGATCAAAGGGATTTCATCCAAGAGCTGTTCAGCTAGCCATCAAAGTAACAAGTAAAGAATTTGTGAAATTTTATCATACAAAATCCTTTAAGACTTTGCAAACTTCTATGAAATCCACTACTGAAATCAAATTTATTATGCTCTACTCCTAGAATAAAATGACTATATAAATCATTCTATATGAAAAACAAAAGGTATTGTTAGAGAGAGAAAGAGAAAAAGGAAGAGAAAGTAGCTGACTGATTATGCTGGGGCTCATAAATCTCTGCCTCTTTGTGGCAACACTATTGGTCTACTGGGAGCTAGTTCTCAGAATCACAATTCTGATACAGTGAATGGCCGTTGTATTTGGAGTAAAGGTGTTCTTTGTTCAAAACCTACTTCAGATATTTACCAGTTTGTTTGTAGTTGTATTTGCAAACACCTACAGCTAGCAGTCTTCAGACTTAGTTCACTCTACCAAATACCAGAATATTCTACAATTGCCAGCACCACCTTATTCAAGCACTGTTTCCTCCTCCTTTTCCTCTGCCCAAGACATTAGTCTCCTTAAACTTCACTTGGTGCTATTCACTATTATAGTTGAGGGTTCTACAATCATCCAGATTGACTGGGTACAGGTTCTGGAAATGCCCTTGAACTTTCCTTGAATCTTCCCACTTGATCTAGAGTTGGCCTCAGACTACAATCTTCTCAAATGGCCTTTCATCACTATAATCAAAGCTCTGTTACCCTTAATCTAGCCCAGATCTTCCTTGTCTGTTACCTCATGATTGCCTCTAGCTACTTCCTGCCTTTGATCCTATTAAAATCCCATTCTCTTGGTTCCTGGTCTTAACTCCAGTCACTCCAGCCTAGTGGCCACTCCCATCAAGACCCTCCTTAGGCCCCTCCTCCAATCACCCCAGAAGATGTGAACAATCCTAGATCCCTTCCACCTTTTTTCCGTATATAAGATTCATCTTGCCTTCATGAAAATGTTCAGATTCCTTAAGATTCTAGCCAATGCTGAGATTCCTTAAGAGTATGGCCAATGTGGTGGATCTTTAGAATCATGTCCACCTTTTTTCAGTGTTTTAATAAACTTTGTCTTACTGAAAGAAGACTTGGGTAGAATTCATTCAGGCAGGACGCATGTATTTCTATATCAGGGTCCCGGCACCCAGAAACCTCAACACAGAGTCACCTATGCTTACAATCTAGTTGTTATCCTTAGTTCCTCACTCTCAAGATCCTCAAATCCAATCTCTTGCTAAGACTTGTAGATTTTAGCTTTAGAGCATCCCTCATACACTTCTTACCCACATCTTTTCTTGTCTCATATTACCACTACTTTGGGGGTAGGCCCTAATCATTTTATGGATAGACAATTGTGATAGCCTGCTCATTGGTCTCTTTTTTCTCAAGTCTCTGTCAACTTCACTCAGGAGTTATTTTGATCTTCTTTGATCACAGATCACCATGTCATCACCCTATTTAATAAATTCCAAATGTTACCTATTGATTCCAGGATAAAATAAAATAAAAAAACAACTACAAGCAATGCATCATCTTTTGGCTTTTAAAAACCCTTTAAAATTTAGCCCCTTTCTACATTTCCAACCTTCTTATACTTTCCTCCATACTCTGTAATCACCTTAATCTGGTCTCCTGGATGTTTCTCACTCTCTCATTCTACTCTTGAGTATTTTCACTGACTATCCCTTAAATCTGAGACTCTCTTCCTCTTTGTCTCTGCAACCTGACTTCTCTGACTTCCTTCAAGTTTTAGTTACAGACTTAAAATTATAAGAAATCTGTCCCAGTCCTCCTTAAGGTTAGTGTCTTAGTGGAACAATTGTGGAAGATTGGAAGTCATATCCCTCTCAACATATGTTGTCACTAAAATATCCCCCCTTCAAAATATTTCTTAATTGATATAAAAAACTTTTTTTTTGGTTTCTGCTACCTCTGCTATGGCTTAATTAGAACTGTCCTTTGCTGATCTTTCCCAACCTCAAAACTTAACAAAAAACTAATGGACTTAGTTTAACCTTTGTGGTATAAAATCTTGACAGAAGGCTTATGGGCTCTGTTTAACATTTGTAAAACATATATTTTGATCACTACTGGGGATGGCCTTCTGGATGAATGATAAATCAGCAAGACAGAAAATAATAAGTTCTCAGAATTGTTCAGGAAGACATTTCTTAGAACTGATATAAGCTGATGATTGTATTCTTGTTAGAGTTTATGAATGAATTATAACTAACCTTCTTGTTATAACAAATATTGCTTCCCTTGATTTTATTGTTATTATTGTCAGTTATATTAGTAATTTTTTAATGGTAGAATGCTTACTCTCCTGTCCAAATTTGGTGTTCCCAATTTTAAGAAAAGTAACAAAAGCAAAAAAAAAAAAAGGTAGGCCAAATTTCTCCCTTGAAATCAATTGCATATGTTAAAGCACCATCTAAATATTGTAGTGTAGCAGCAAGCACCCCAGCATCCCCTGGGTGGCTGCCAATGCAGCTTTTGTAAATCTGCTTTTCTAAAGGACAGCAACCCAAAATGGGTTAACAATCTTGCTTTAATCAATCAAACATATATTGTTTACCTAATTCAGGGGAAAAAGGTCAGCCCCTGAACTTCAGAGTATACAGAGGTTACAAGCAGAAGTTACAAGACAGAGAAACATTTCAGCAGATAGGATTCCAAACTGTCCAACCATTACATACATTCATACCTAATTACAGTTAAAAAAGAGGGAATATCAGCATCTGGGTTTTCAAAGCCGGGGGGCTCTCAACAGCTGCCCAGAGTCTCATCTGGTCAAATCACACAACACTTCTCAAAGTGAGCCCTAAAGCAAAGCCTCCCATCGGGGCTTACATAGCCTTCTCCTGGCTCAGAGAATGTAACAACCTTCTTGACCCACTGCCGAATCACAAAGTATCTCCTGAAAAACAAGCCTTCCACCACAGGCTCCAGGTGTACTTAAGCCTGGGGGCAGGGAAGATCTTAAAATTTTACATTCCTATAACCTGGTAAAAATGCTCTCTAAGAAAAAGAATACCTTAACAGAAGAAATTTCATTTTTTCATATTTTTAAAATAAATCCATTTATTTTCACATAATATCTGTATTTAAATGCAAATTTTGTTTTTCTTTTCTTCTTATCCTTTTATTTCCCTTGTCAATCTTACACAGGTTTAGGAACTGTACATCTTATCTGTCTATTTATTTTTGCATCTGGTTAGGAAGCCCTTGAAGAGGCAATTTGCATAACATACTTGTACTTTTACTCTTACAAATTTCATCTTAATCTCTAATAATTCAGTTTCTGTCTTAAATACTTTCTTCACTACAGTCATTATTGATCATGTGGGATAAACCATTTCAGTTTTCTTGAATTTATCAGGTTTAAAACTTGCTAATCCCAAATATCATCTGCTTAGTTATCAGTTCTGTTTCATCTTTCCTCACAATTTCTCTGTTTCCTGTTTCTTTTTCTTTCTTTCCTTCTTTTTTTTTAAACCTTTGAATAAATTCTTCCAGCACCATCTCAATATAGCCTCCTTTTTGCATCATTATGAATGTATTTCACCTTAGATATTCACCTCTTTCCAACTGCTCCTTAAACAAGTTTTCCAATGATCTCCAGATTCATCATTCATTCTCTACAGTTCCTTTATCATTTATTACCATTTGATGTCCCCTTCAATTTTTCCCTAAGGGCCCTTATCTGTCCCCATGCCTTCAATTACCATGCGATCAATTCCAATTCCATAGGTCTTTCCATCCATGACATCTCCCACTTTATTCAATCCAATATATTTCCCTTTATCTGTGACATCTTTCTGTATGTTTCACTGCCATCTGAAATGTAACGTGACAGGGGCAGGCTCTTGACATTTTCTTTAAAATACCCTTACACAGTTTCTAACTCCAATGTCCTCTCAATTTCACTGGAAAGAGTTTTGGGCATTAACTTTAATACCTCTCTTTACATCTCCCTAGAGGTTCTGTTAATGCTTTATACTTTATCTCAAGAAACCTCCCCCACCCCACGCTTTTTTCTAAACTAAGATCTTGTTCATATCCTGATCAACTAGTATTTTTGTTACTACAAATTGATTTTGTTCTCAAGTGTCTATTTCTTATTCTTTGACCCATTTTTTTTCTGGTAGAATTACTGGTTCATTTAAATAAATAAAACGCTTTTATCTTCTCTTTTTATTAAGTGACTGAAGCAAGGAGACAGTAAAAAGAAAAAAAAATTCTCTAGACTGTGCACCTACTTATGCATCTCCTTACAGTAAAGATTTTCTTCTAATATAATGTTCTTCACTATCTCCAATTTCTCTTTTATTTCAGGAATTTGCCATAGTTCAACTTCTGTTGACCAAACTATTTTGCTGAAAGAGGAAAAAAATTTGGGATTTATTTAAACATAATAAGTAATCTGTTCTTGGATGGGAAAA
This sequence comes from Gymnobelideus leadbeateri, assembly GCA_011680675.1. Lineage (NCBI taxonomy): Eukaryota > Metazoa > Chordata > Mammalia > Diprotodontia > Petauridae > Gymnobelideus > Gymnobelideus leadbeateri. The sequence continues at coordinate 427,200 of WOXC01008445.1, read as the reverse complement.
TATTTCAGTATTCAGAGGATTGATGCTCCAGAAAAATGATATCTTTACCCAAACAAAACACACATAAATACTATGAATTTTATATGAATTCTTAAGCATTGTTCCCATTGTTATAATGCCACTCTTGATGGAAATAAAGTCAAGTTGTCACATATTGTTCCCACTTAAAAGATTTATAAAGTTTTGAATCATAATTTCATCTTGTAAATTTTCATAAAGTTTAGTTCTTTAAGCTTGAAAAAAGTGTAAAATGATTAATGAGCACCATTAATAAAAAAGACAAACTTCCAACATTGTTATTATGTTGTGTAATGTTTTTTATTTGAATAAGATAAAGTTCTACAGGAGAAGTATTATCTTCCTGTGATTTATAGCCTTGCAAAAGACAAAACCCTTTTACAAAGTAGTTCATCTTAACATGTCCTGTTTTTGGACTTCATAGGTCAAGAACTGGAAGGTACCTCAGAGAATATCTAGCCCAGTTCTTTAATTTTGAATTACATCCTAGGAATGAACAATAACAAGTAGGATTTTCTGATTTTATGCCATCAGGAAAGAAAAGAAATTCCTATCACATCAAGGAAATTGGAAATTCCTATTGTTATGACTAGGTAATTTTAAACAAAAATTTTTGAATATCCATCAAAAAGTCTGTGTACATTGTTATATTGCAGGGATGTCTATGACAGGGATAATAAAACTATGGTTTTAATGTAATTTCTTTTTGGTTAATGGCACACAAAGGTACTGACTTCCAATTTTAAGGAATTTTAATTTAACCATATTTTATTGTAAATATTCAAAGACCCAAGTAACCTAGTTCTCAATTTGTTTTTATTTTAATTGTCAAAAATCAGAAGCAAAATTATAAAGCATCTCAAAGTTGCAATAAACCTTAGAAGTTCATGCAAATTTGCATAGGATTTACTTCTAGAATATTCTTTGCATGTTGCCTTCCATTTAAACTTGAGGATTTGTAGAAAACCAACTGCCTCATAGTATAACACATTATATTCTAAATGTCAGGATGCTTTTACTCATTTGAAACGTGAATCTGCATCTATGGAATTTTTATTGATCTCTGTAATGGTAATGTAATTTTGAATTTGAAGATCCCTTTGTGTTGGCAAAAGTAGGAGGTACTTAGCACTTAGTAACTGATCAAGCCTCTGTTGGGGAAACAGAAGGTATGAATGCCTGTACCCTGTTGCTGACATAACAGGAAGGGGTTGGCTGAAACAGGAAGTAGCTAATGATGTTTATATAAGAAAAGCCCCAGAGAGGCACAGTCAGAATTTCTTTAGACCAAGATCTGGTGGCAGAGCAGCTACAGAAGAATGGATAACTGAGCCAGAATTTTCTGAGAACTTCTGGTGGTGCAGCTTCTTCTGAACAGTATCCTAGGAGCCCAGAGCCTGCAGCCAGGAGCCCAGGTGACTGAGGAAGCATGACCAGGATGCTGAGACTTTGTTTGTTTGTGGCTTGGTTGAGCCTTGAATTCCCTGGAGCAGAAATGGTGAAGGATCTGATATGGACCAGAACCTATGAACTTCACTGTGGAGCAGGACCTGCCCAGAGACTGGTCGAGGAACTGGGAGCTGTCTGCTATTGAACCCAGGTGACAGTCTGGTGAATCCAAGTAGAATCTGGGACTGTGGAAGGGGATCCAGGGAGAATAGGCCCCAAGTCAAGATGAAAAGACCTCTCCTTGGGTACTAAGTAATTATGGAATTATAGTTTACTAGTGACCTAAGGGGTGGAGGGTTTGTGTATGATACTTAGTAATTGATTGATGAACAAGTGATTGAATAACTTAATCAATACTTTGCCCCAAGAGTGGAAGATTTTGCTGAATAAGTGACTGATTGAGTTAACTTAAGAGTGACTATTTTACTTTGAGACCGTGTTGTGAATATTATATTGTGACTATTATATAATTGTTACTGATAAGTGACTGATTGAATTAACTTAGTTGCCCAATGAGTGGAAGACTTTGACTATTGTAGTTTGAGACTATGTTGTGAACATTATATTGTGATTTTTCTGTGATAACTTGTAATATTGTGAATATGGTACCTTGATTTTCTGTGAAAGTTTTGCTTTGCTTTGTTATGGAATAAATATAGTGATCACTATACTGTAGAATCAGAACCTTAAAAGCTGTTCATAGTAGCATTCTTCTGGAAAGCTGTTTGTGCATGGCATTACAATTTCTTCCTAATTATTTTTTTAAGATCAAGTGAACCACATATAATACCTATTTCATATGACAAAGACTTTAAGAGAACTACCATGCTTCCATCATCTCCTCTTCAATTTAAACAGTTAGAATTTCCTACAAATTTTATATAGTATAATCTCTAGTACCATTACTGGGTCATACTTTTCTAGATGGAGCAGCAAGATACATTTATGGAGATGCAGGATGTAGCATATGCCGGGTAAGTCAAACTACTGCTACCACATATCTTCAGACTCCCAAGGAAATGGGACAACAACCCAAACCAAAGAGCCTTGGAAATAGTAATGTTGACTATCCTAACCCCAGTTCCCTCCCCATACAAAACTAGTCTAACTCACTACTGTCGCCATGAGTGAGGGAGAGATAACTATGGAGAAAGGGCTGGTCTTACTCATAACTATTAAAGCCACCCTAACCAAATACTAAAATACCAAATACTGGAGCCATGAGTGAGGGAGAGATAACTATGGAGAAAGGGCTGGTCTTACTCATAACTATTAAAGCCACCCTAACCAAATACTACCAATAGTCAAGTAAGCTTGAAGGTCTTTTGAGTGGCAGCATCCTGTCCCAGGATGACCAGTCCTTCTTCCAGTCCATTTCTGACATTCATCATCCTGAGAAACAGCCCCTGCAAAGATCTTATCTAGCAACTAATTCTAGAGGAACTGCAATCATAGCTACTGAAGACTCTCCCCACAGAAATTTCTTGCCCCCAAAGTGCTAGGCACTAATACCAAAAATTCAACTTCAGAAAATTATATTTTTATCATTGAAAATATTTTAAGGAAATACATATACCATGCCATTTGCTGCAGTACCCTAAGGATCATACAAACTTTCCATCTATCTTGAAGCTGAAATTTTCTATATGTGTTGTCTCCTTCATTAGAATATTAATTACTTGTGAGCAGAGATACTTTACTTTTTTTATTTCCATCCAGTGCTTTCACATAATAAATATTTTTCTTAGCTCTCTTTTCAATCCAAATTCCATTCAACAAAGATTTATAAATTCAGAATTGGTGCTTGTCAGTTTCTGACAATTTACAAAAAAAATAAAAATAAAAGAGACCCTGACCTCAAGAAGCTTACATTCTGTTGAACTCTAGCCCTTTAGCATTTAGTTTTCTAGTCAGTTATTTATGTATATACTTTATTGTCTTTCTGTAAGCTACAGATCATAACTTTCATATTTTAATGTCCCACAACAAATAGCACAGTATTCCCATACATAATACAAACTCAAAATCATTACGTGAAAATGCATTGGAATACATCTCAACTGCCAGTACCTGAGGTTGCTAGCCTGGAAATTGCTTTGGAAGTTTTAACTCATACAAAAATCTTTAAAAGAAAGTCTCTAAATGCATTATTACTGAACTATTTTGCTATAGTAGAAATAAAGGAATGGGGTAATTTGGAGCATTAGTTTCCTTGCATAATATTAAGCCTAATTTAGTGAAATTTCTTTCATTTTATTATGCAAACTGCTAAGTCAATATATATGCATGAATCCTAGTTATTAGACCAATTTTACTTAAAAGATTTTCTTTTTACAATTTTCTAACCTCAAGGTTCTCTTTAAAAAAAATACACTTTTCTTTTTAAGTACAATTTGAGCCTGATATGTTGCTACATGTAATGATGAGTAGTCTAGGTTTTGGACATCATTTCATGTTCATATCTTGGAGGATAACAAACCTAGCTTTTGTCTCACACATCTTCATGAGCTATAATTATTTTTCAAAGTCTTGGATTTCAAATAAATTGGTGAAAACCTCTTGCTAGCCTAAGCATATGGTTGTTTGAAACATGAACAAAAGTTGTCAAGGCCAGTTCAGAATTTCCTTTTGGATTTTTGTGTCTGAATATATATGAGTATTATTTCTATAAACACTATATGGGAGAGACTGTGGTATTGCATGACTAGGGTTAGAAGGCTAGCCTCCCAGGCAAGGTAATCTGATTTCAAGTCCTGCTTCTAAAACATACTAACTGTATGACCATTTACAAGTCACTTAATCATTAACAGAAATTTTTGAGCCCATGAAATGACAAACCTGGGCAATAAAAAATTAAATATGCTAAATCTATATTGTGAAATCTTTATTTAAATATATTCCTCCATAGAAATGAACAAAAGCTAGAGGAGAATGGCATTAAATAGATTTTTTTTCTTTTTTTTGGGGGGGGGAGGATAATTGGGGTTAAGTGACTTACCCAAGGTCACACAGCTAGTTTTTGTGTTAAGTGTCTGAGGCCAGATTTGAACTCAGGTCCTCCTGACTCCAGGGTGGGGGTCTATTCACTCTGCCACCTAGCCACCCCTAAACACAGATTTTTAATATACTATGATTGATCTTAAGTCTGCTGAAACTCTCCAAGGATACTAGAATATACATGCTTTTAATATTGTATTTACACTTCTCTCAATTATTTACCTTTGAAAAGAAAAATTTTCATTAGGGTTGGATAATTCATTAATTTAAAAAAAGTTTATTAAATCACCTAGCCTATGCTACACAAGGTAGCAGTGCTAAACACTGAAGAAGATAAAAAGATGACTAATGCCCTGTCTTCACCTTCAAGAAAAAAGAACAATTTCATTGCTTCTGGTCCATAGCTGAGAATAAAATTAATAATTGTTACTTATGTAATGTTTTAATATTTATATTATTATCTGTTCAGAAATTCGAGAGTAAAAGAGAGGAGGTGATAGATAAAATGAAGAGAGAATGTAGGGAGCTAAAAAAATCTGATCCAGGATTCAAGTAGTTCTTTGAGGTCAGCTCCAGGTTTTCCTAGTGAAGCAGCCACATGACAAACTTGCCTAATTGCTTGTGATCCAGGGCTATGCCCTCTTCTGTGATATTAGCCAGAGGATGTTAGCTCACTACAAAATTGTTAATAAATTTAGATAACTATACATACTGTATAGGAATACTAGATAAAGAAAGGACATGACACCCTTCAGGGTCTGCCTGACATTATGGGAATATAGTGCCCAATAGTTCTTTGTCTCTTTGCTCTATAAAAATCTTGCTGAGAGTATCAATAAATGGAGTTCTGTTCTGAACTACCCACCTGGCCCAGTTCATCTCACACCTCCACTCACACTTGATGCTGGCATCAAGTGGCCCACATCAAGAAGAGTAGAAGGATAAATAATTATTCCAAGTAGCTTATATTTTTAAGGGAAGACAATATGCATACACACACATACATATGTATAAACAGAATATATACAGGCTAAATGCAAAATTTTTTTAGAAAGGTAGTTAGGAACAGATTGCTTTAGATGTTAGTGGGCTGCAAAAAGTGGTGTTTGGGTTGTGTCTTGAAGGAAGAGAGGGAATCTAAGAAGTGAAGTTAAGATAGTTAAATCCTGTATTCTAGGATCTGGGTACAGCCATTTCAAAGAATTAGAGATATTGTGAGTTTGGTTGCATTGTAGTATACACCAATGTTTAATGAGGTTAGAAAGGAAAATTGGGGCCTGGTTGTGAAGAGCTTTAATAGGAGAATTTATAATTCTATCATAAAAACAATAAGAACACAATGAGATTTATATAGTAGAGGAGGGACAGTGATATTTGTGCTTAAAATAACTGGGTGGTATATGGGTTTCAAATATGAAGAGGGAGACTTGAAGCAGGGATGCCATTTATTTTTTTATTTTTAAAATTTTATTATTTTTCAAATGTTTTATTAACTCTTGGCTTGCATCATTCATTTCCAACAGATTTTGAGTTACAAATTTTCTCCCCGTTTTTTTCCCTACCCACCACACCAATATAGAAGTCCCACAGGATATCCCCTCATCCAATCTGCTCTTACCCATATCTTCTCCCTTACCCCTTCAACTTTTCCAGTAGGGCAAGGTGAATCTCTGTGCCCCAATGCCTGTATATCTTATTTCCCAATTATATGTAAACTAGTAGTAATAATAGTATTTCTATATTTTAAACATTTGATTTTAAAACTTTGAATTCCAGATTCATTCCCTTCCTCCCTTGTTACCCACCCATACTGGGAAGATAAAGAATTCAGTACAGGTTATACATATGTAGCTATGAGAAACATTACCATGGTAGATATATTGTAAAAGACTGAATATATTTCCCTTCCTCCTATCCCACCTCCCACATGTTCTATTCTCTACTTTGATACTGTCACTTTTAAAAAGTGGGTGCTTCTGGTGGGTGGAGCCAAGATGGCAGAGTAGAAACAGTACTTCCATGGCGCTTTAGCCCACACCACTTCAAAATTATGTCAAAGGGGAATCTGAACAACCTCTACAGCTTTAGAACCCACAAAACGACACAGAGAAGCTAACCTCCTGATTAGGACAGGCCAGCAGGCTGTCAGGGAGCTGCCAGCCAAGGAGTGGCCACATAGCGCTCTGGGAGCCAAGCCTAGGATCACAGGAGTCTGAGGTTATAGCCCCAGGGCCACCAGACCAGTAGCAGGCTGGAGGGAACCCAAAATACCAGCAACTGAGGCATTTCGAGAATTACCAACATAAAGATTCCTAGGTCAAAGTGAGAGGTTAGTGCTTTATGGACTTGGGGACCAGTATTCAGGAGCACGTCAGCTTCTTCCCGTGGGGGTGAGAAGCTGCTGAGGAGTAGAGGCACAGCCGCCATATTTCAGCTGCCGTTGCAGTTTCTGCAGCTTTCTTTAACCTGTGTGTGGGTGTCTGCATGGCTATGGTGCCTTAGCAGCTTCTCTCCCTGGGGGGACAAAGGCCAACCACACCCCCAACTACTGGATCCCAAAGCCCACACTGCACTGAACTCTCACTTTGTCCTTAGCAACTATGTGTTGATAATTATGGAAGTCGCCACAGCTGCTGGTGATCTGAAGTAACTCCAGCAATAGGCTGGTCAGGCTTACCTGGGGCTAAAACCTCCGGCTAGTGTGGGATTGGGCTTGACTCCCAGAATGTTTTGCTGTCTACTTGCTGCTGGCCTGCCAGGCAGTCCTCAGTGGGAGGTTAGCTCCTCTGTGTAATTTTTTGTTGGTTCTGTAGCTCCAAAGTTTATTCAGAGTCCACTTTTAAATGAATTGGGGGAGGTCGAAACCAGAGTTCTGAAGAAGTACTGTTTCTACTCTGCTATCTTGACTCCACCCCCTAGGGATGCCATTTCACAAGTTTTTTGGAAAAAAGATATATCCTCCTGGACAAATTAAAAAATACATACATACATACATACATATATATATATATATATATATACATACATACATACATACATACATTCACACATACATATATATGTACACACACAAAAATGCAAACTTAATACATGTAAGCGGGGCTTGTTTCACGAATCGATGGTAAAATCAGGAAAGATATGTATGGGGCATGCTTTGAAAAAAAGATATGGATTTGAAGAGGTAGGAAATTCTAAGAATGGGTACAACCCTTGTAAAATCAAAGTTAGGGGACACAATATCAGGAACAGGGATACAGTTAGTAGCTCAAAATTACTATAATAAAAAGGGGCATGAGGGAACATAATATGAAATAAGATATGAAAGAAAGATGACAGAGAAATTGTGAAGGACTTAAATGTCAGAATGAGGATTTTCTTTTTTATACCAGAGGTAATAATGGAGCCATTACAAATTTCTGATTAGGATAGAATGTTGTGTTAAGAATATGACTCTTGGGAGAAGGAGCCAAGATGGTAGAGTAGAAACAGCTCATCCAAGCCACTCTGCCCCCAGATTCTCCCCAAACTATGTAAAAGGGGACTCTGAACAACTTCTGGAGCCCCAGCACCCACAGAACAACACAGAGAAGCTAACCTCCCGCTGAGGACAGCCCAGCAGCCCTGCAGGAAGGACCAGCGCAGTGGTCTAGGAGCCTAGCCAAGTGCCGAGGTTTTAGCCCCAGGGCAGCAGGGCCAGCAGCTGGCTGGAGGAACCCCAGAACACCAGCAGCTGTGGTGACTCCCGAATTATCAACATAGACATGCCTAGGACAAAGTGAGAGGTTAGTGCCCTATGGACTTTGGGAACAATATTTGGGGAATGCGTTGGCTCCCTCCCCTGGGGGCTAGAAGCCCCTGAGGAGACACGCCATTTTGTAGTTTTCAGAGGCAGCTCCAGCTCCTGGCCTGGGAATTGTAGGGAGATCCAGCAATCAGTCTTGGGGGTAATCGCTCTTGCTTTAACCTCCCTGGATCTGGATTGTGATCTAGGGTGGAAGTCGTGGGTGGGTTTACAGCTTACCAGAAACGGAAGTTGCCCCCTACACGTTCGGGACGAAAATTCCTCTAGCTGGCCTTAAAGCCATAGTGTGGCAACAAGCCCAAAAGTCAAGAAATTAAGTGGCAACATGCCAAGGCAAAGGAAACAGAAAAATGCAACCCTAGACTCTTATTTTGGGGGCATAGAGCGGGAAAAGGACTGTGAGGTCAAAAGTCCTGCTCCAAAAGCCCCAGCGGAAAACATGAGCGGGTTGCAGGCCATAGAGGACCTTAAGAAGGACTTTAAAAATCAAATAAGAGAAGTGGAGGAAAAATTAGAAAGAGAAATGAGAAGGATGCAGGAAAAGTATGAAATGAGGGTCAACAGCCTGACTGAGGAAAAACAACACCTTAAAAAATAGACTAGCTCAAATGGCAAAGGAGGCCCAAAAGGGCAATGAGGAGAAGAATGCCTTAAAAAAGTCGAATTTGCCAGATGGAAAAAGAATCTCAAAAGTTCACTGAGGAGATTCATTCCTTCAGAGCTAGACTGGAGCAAATGGAAGCTAGTGACTTTATGAGAAATCAAGATGCTGTTAAGCAGATCCAAACAAATGAAAGATTAGAAGGCAATGTGAAATATCTCATGGGAAAAACCACTAACCTGGAGAATAGATCCAGGAGAGACAATTTAAAAATTATTGGACTACCTGAAAGCCATGATCGAGGAAAGAACCTAGAAATCACCCTTCAAGAAATTCTCAAGGAAAACAACTCCTTAAAAATAGACTGACTCAAATGGCAAAGGAGGCCCAAAAGGGCAATGAGGAGAAGAATGCCTTAAAAAGTCGAATTTGAGGGGCGGCTAGGTAGCGCAGTGAGTAGAGTGCTGGCCTTGGAGTCAGAAGGACCTGAGTTCGGATCCAGCCTCAGACACTTAACCCACACAAACAAAAACCTAGCCGTGTGACCTTGGGCAAGTTACTTAACCCCAATTGCCCTAAAGGGGTGGCTAGGTGGCGCAGTGAGTAAGAGCACCGGCCTCGGAGTTGGGAAGACCCGAGATCAAATCCGGCCTCAGAAAATGAGCACCTACGCATAAATAATGACTAGCCGTGTAACCTTGAGCAAGTTACTTAACCCCAATTGCTTAAAAAAAAAAAAAAAGTCGAATTTGCCAGATGGAAAAAGAATCTCAAAAGTTCACTGAGGAGATTCACTCCTTCAGAGTTAGTTTGTTTAAAAAAAATTTAAAAAAAAGAAACAGAACTTGTGAACTGCATAGTGAGAGGAACTTGCTGATGCAACAGGAAGTGGTGGAATAGGTGGGAGCTAATGGCCTTATATAAGGAGAAGCCCATGCTGGGAGAGAGCAGAATTGGGAAGGCGAATTTTGTGGTGGCTAGGCACTCTGTCTATTCTGTTTGTGTTGATTTTAGTTTGTGATAGTTTTCACAGAAGCCCTGGGACCTTACTGGGAGCCTTGAAAGAGGATTTTCTTGTCTGTTTACAGAATTCCTTGAAGGAGGGATTCAGAGGTCCTGGTACTATACTGACAATTTGTGTTGAGTCTCAGATTTTGTTTGTGGGTTTATTTCACACACAGAAAGTAAATTGATGATGATGCTGGCAATATGAATGAATGTTGTTTTGGATCTGCTAACATTTGTCTTCCCAGAAACAGAAACTGTGAAAGACTTGAGTTAGGGGCGGCCAGGTGGTGCATTAAGAGTGCTGGCCTCAGAGTTGGGATGACCCATATTGAATCCAGCCTCAGAAAATGAGCACCCACACATAAATAATGACTGGCCATGTAACCTTGAGGAAGTTACTTAACCCCAATTGCTTTAAAAAAAAAAAGACTTGAGGTGGACTGGAGACTGTGAACTTCAGTTTGAAATGGGAACTGGATGAGGAGCAGAATGAAGAGCTGAGAGCTTCCTATCTTTGAATCCAGGTGACAGTTGGATAGATTCAGGCAGGAGTTGGGATCATGGAAGAGGTACCATGGAATATGAGTATCCAGTCTGAAGTCAAGATGAAAAAAACTCTTTTTGGGTACTTAATGCTGACTGAGAATGCCCTAAGCCTGGGAGAACTATGTATTCTGTACCTTGTACCTCTTAAGGGTGATTAAATTAAGGTAATTAAATGAAGGATGATTAAATTAAGAAACTAATCCAATCAAGAAGAAAGGACACTCTTTGACTGAGCTATTAAGACAATGTGAACTAGTGGTGGAGAATATCTGACTTTTGTACTTTGGTTCCTGCAAGGAAGCTTGTTTCTTTTTTTTTTAAACAAATGCTTTATTAATTTCTGTTTTACATCATTCATTTCCGCCAGATTTTGAGTTATAATCATTTTCCCCCCGTTATTCCCCTACCCAACCTCCCAGAATAGCAGTCCCACAAGATATCGCTTCCTCCAATCTGCTCTCTCCCATACCTTCTCCCATACCCCCTACGACTTTTCCATTAGAGGAAGGTGAATCTTTGTGTCCCATTGCTTGCACATCTTATCTCCCAATTATAAGCAAAAGAGTATTAATAATAGTATTTATATATATTTGAAACATTTAATGTTAAGACCTTGAATTTCAGATCCATTTCCTTCCTCCCTTGTCACCCATTCCCTCTGGGGAGATAAGTAATTCAGTATATGTTGTGCCTGTCTAGCTATGCAAAACATTATCATAGTAGATATATTGTACAAGGCTGCTTATAATTCCCCCCCACTCATCCCACCCACCACCTGGTCCATTCCCTACATGATCCTGTCCCTCTTCTATAGTGGGTACTTCCAATCTCCCCTCCCCCCAAGGATGCCCTCCCATCCATCATCCCTCCTCTCATCCCCCTTCCCCCTATGCTGCTGCAGGTTGAGATATCCCATTTAGTATGTATGTCATTCTCTCCCTGAACCAAATTCAATGTGAATGTGGTTTTGCCTTTTTTGCTTTCCTAATCTCCCCCTCCCTTGCAACCAGAAAGCTTGTTTCTTAAGGATGATTGAGTTAAAGATTTACTGAATGCTATCTTTTGCTTAAAACTATGTGGCCACTTCAGTGATAAGTTGTTATGTTATACCATTGTGAATGTTGTCATTTGGTTTCTGTGAATGTTTTGCTTTAATTTACTGCTGAATAAATTGAGAGTTCATTATACTACGTGATCAGAACCTTAAAGCTGTTCACAGCAGCAATATTCTAGAACAGTTCTTGTGCTTGGCTTTACAAATTTCTAAAATTTCCAGATTTGGTTATTTTATTTATTTATTTTAGTTATCAACAATCATTTACATAAGCTTTTTAGTTCCAAATTGTGCCCTCTCTCTCTCCTACCCCATATCCCAGGATGGCAAGCATACTGATTATCCTTTCCCCCCAATCTGCCCTCTCTTTTATCTCCCCCATCACCACCATTCCCACCTTTTCACTTTCTTGTAGGACAAGATGGATTTCTGTATCCCTTTGCCTGTATATCTTATTTCCCAGTTGCATGTAGAAACGATTTTTAAACATTATCTTTTAAAACTTTGAATTCCAGATTCTCTCCCATCTTCTCTCCTCACTCCCATTGAGAAGACAAACAATTCCAGATAGGTTATACATGTTTAGTTATGCAAAACATTTCTACAGTAGTCATACTGTGAAAGACTAAGTATATTCCCCTCAATCCTATTCTGCACCACATTTATTCTATTTTCTCTTTTGACCCTGCCCTTTTCAAAAGTATTTACTTCTGACTACAACTTCCCCCAAACTTTCCTCCCTTCTATCCCCTGCCACTTATGTCCTTACCCTCTACTTTCCTGTAGGGTAAGATACCACACTGAGTATGTATGTTACTCCTTCCTTAAGCCAAATCCAATGAGAGTAAGGTTGACAAATTTCTTTTCACCTCCCTGCTCTTCCCCTCCATTTTATCAGTTTTATTTTAAGTCTTTTATATAATTGATAGAAAGATAATTGACCCAATTCTATCTCTTCCTTTCTCCTTCTCCTAATATATTCCTCTCTCAGCTCTTAATTTTATTTTTTAAATGCCATCCCTACATATTCACCTCAGCCTGTGCCCTCTGTATATGTATACATAAACACTATTCTAATACTGAAAAAAGGCTCATGAGTTATAAATATCATCCTTCCACATTGGAATGTAAACAGTTCCACTTCAATAAATTTGTCTTTCCTCTTTACCTTTTCATGCTTCTCTTGATTCTTGGATTTCAAAGTCAAATTTTCTGTTCAGCTCTGGTCGTTTTTTCAAGAATGCTTGAAAGTTCTCTATTTCATTGAAAAACCCTATTTTCTCATGAAGTATTATACTCAGTTTTGCTGGGTAGGTGATTCTTGGTTTTAATCCTAGCTCCTTTGACCTTCAGAATATCATATTCAAAGCCCTTTGACCTCTTAATATAGAAGCAGCAAGATAATTGTGTTTTTCCATAATGCTCAAATTGTTTGTTCCTGACTCCTTGTAATATTTTTCCTTGACCTGGGAACCCTTGAATTTGCCTATAATATTACTAGTAGACATTTTGGGGGGATCTTTTTCAAGAGGTGATCAGCAAATTATTTTATTTTCTATTTTATCCTCTGGTTCTAGAATAATAGAGCAGTTTTCCTTGATAAATTCTTGAAAGATGATGTCTCGGCAACTTTTTTATTTTGTTTGTGGCTGTCAGATAGTTCAATAATTTTTAAATTCTCTCTCCTGGATATATTTTCCAGATTAGTTATTTTTCCAATGATATATTTTACATTATCTTCTATTTTTTCATACTTTTGGATCTATTTTATCATATCTTGATTTCTCATAAAGTCATTAGCTTCCATTCACTCCATTCACATCCTGAAGGTATTATTTTCTTCAGTGAGCTTTTGGAGTTCCTTTTCCATTTGACCAATATTTTCTTTAAGGCATTCTTTCCCTCATTGTCTTTTTGAACCTCTTTTGCCATTTCAGTTAGTCTATTTTAAGGTGTTATTTTCTTCAGTATTTTTGCATGCTCCTTTTGCAAGCTGTCGGTTCATTTTTTTTATGATTTTCTTGCATCACTCTCATTTCTCTAACCAATTTTTCTTCTACTTCTCTTATTTGATTTTCAAAATCCTTCTTGAGCTCCTCCATGACCTGTGACCAATTCATATTTTCTTGGAGGCTTTTGATGCAGTAGTTTTGGCTTTGTTGTCTTCTCCTGGTTCTATGTTTTGATCTTCTTTGTCACCAAAGAAAAATTCTGTAGTCTGATTTCTCTTCTTTTTTTTTTTTTGCTCATTACCAGCCAATTACTTGACTTTTGAGCTCAAAGGGAGAATTCTATGTCCCAAATTTCTGGGATTCTGTGCAGTGCTTGTCAGATCTAGTTCTAGGCACCTACCTTAAAATTATGAGGAGGATTGCTTCTCCACAGCTGCCATATGCTCTGCTACACCATCGTTCTTCCTCACCCTAGGACTGCCACCCAAAACTGTGACCCAGATCCAAGCAAGGCAAAGTAAGAGAATCCTGCCTCAGAACCAGCAAAGAGATTCCTGCAATTGCCCTCTGATCAACCACTTGTTCCCCCCACAATATGTGGGCATGGGACTCCAGAAGCAGCCACCCTGCTCTTAGCCACTGTCCTAGGGGCAGGCACCAGATCATGCTCTTCTCTCACCCAGATCCAATAGAGTTTCCCCTTTGTTTTTTTACTTTCTTTTGGTGTGTGTGGGTTGAGAAGTCTGGAAAATACCACAGCTACCAGTGATTCAATTTCCCGAGGCCTGCTCCAGCTGGGTCTGTACTACTGGTCTGTGCCAATGTGGCCCACTTAGGCCTGTGCTCTGCTTGCAGTCCAGTGCAGTAGATTTTTTGGGCTCTCTGGTTCTGATTTTTTAGTCATTTTTACAGATAATAGAAGTGGTCTGGTGACAAACTCAAGCAAGTTTCTGCTTTTACTCAACTGTCTTGCTTCCCTAATTTTCCAGATTTGGAAGGAACTCCTGGCTAGGTCTACCATAACAACTAGCAGCAAGCTGCCTAAACAAGTACTAGTCCTGGGGTTAATTGATTTGAGATGTTGCCTAGGCCCCAGCCACAGGAACTTTAACCCTCAGGATAGTGAGGGGAGCTCGGGAAGATTGAGGGAACCTCTCCTGACAAGGAAGGCTAGACTCGGGAAGATTGAGGGAACCTCTCCTGACAAGGAAGGCTAGACTCAGGTATGTTGCAGAGTAGAGGGTATGAGGAGGAACCAGCATCTGCCTGGTTAGTGCAGAAGTAATGGGGCCAGATGTCCCTGTCTATAGGTACTTAGAGGTGGCTTGAGGTCTTGATTTGAGTTCAAAGTCAAAGGAGAGAACTGAAGAAGATCAAAGACCAGAGGCACTATCCCCCATACCCCAGGACTAGAGGTGATCATAAAAATAAAATATTAAAAAAATGCACAGGCAAAGGAGAAAGAACCTAACAATTGAGAGCTACTGTGGGCATAGAGAAGACTGGTGTTCATCTTCATGGGAGGATATTGAAGCAAAGAAACCCTCTTCTACCCCAAAACGTAATGTCAAATGGACATCTTCCCAAAAAGAATTCATTGAAAAACTTAGAGACTTTAAAAAATCAAATGAGAAGGATGGAGAAAAAAATAAAAAGGAAAATAAGAATCATACAAGAAAAACAAGTAGATTGTGACAAGAAAGTCAGCCAATTAGAAAAGGAGATCCAAAATCTTAAGGAAGAAATGACTCCTGGAAAATCAGAACTGGGCAAGGTGAAACCAGAAAAAAATTATGAGATGAAGAAATTTTAAAAAAGAATGAAAAAGTAGAAGAGAATGAGAAACATCTCATAAGAAAAACAATGGAACCAGATAACAGATCAAGAAGATAAAATGAGAATAATTAGACTATCTGAGAGTTTTCTGATTGAAAAACAAATCTTGATATAATAATACTAGAAATAATTAAAGATAATTGTCCAGAAGCATTACAACAATAGGGGAAGATAGAAATAGAAAAAATTCACTGATCACCAGCAGAAAGAGATTTTATGTGGAAAACTCACAGAGATTAGTTTAATTAGAAATTAGTTAAATTATAAAGTCCCAGATCAAGGACAAAATGTTATAAGCCAAAAGAAAAAAAAAAACAAAAACAAAAAAACAACTTACATATGATGGTACTACAATTAGAATCACACAAGACCAAGTGTTGGCAACACAAAAATGTCGTAAGTCTTGGAATACTATATAATGAAGAGCAAAAGAACTAGACCTCCAGTCAAAAATATCGTACCCAGAAAAGCTAAGCATAATTCTGAATGAAGAAAAAAATGTATATTTGATTGACTATCAGATTTTCAGGACTTTGTTAAAAAATTCTGAATTAAATAGAAGATTTGATATACAAGAGCCAAGAGAAATATAAACTACATACTAATGACCAATTACAAGGGACTGAATAAGGATAGAATGTTTACCTTTTATGTATTGAAAATATAAAACCAGGGGCGTCTAGGTGGCGCAGTTAGTAAAAGCGCTGGCCTCGGAGTTTGGATCACCCGAGATCGAATCCGGCCTCAGAAAATGATCACCCACACACAAATAATGACTAGCTGTGTAACCTTGAGCAAGTTACTTAACCCCAATTGCTTTAAAAAAAAGAAAGAAAATATAAAAACTATGTCTAAAACTGTTATTAGTAATTAGGTAGCTTATAAGAAAGATTGGGATATACCTGAGTATGATATGATTTCAAAAAGTAAAACCATTCAAGAACAACTAAAAGAGTAATTATATTATTCAAATTAGGTGTAAGAGGGAGAACCTTTGTTAGTTCTGGAAACCTTCTTTCATCAAGAATGGGTTTAAGAGGGGAAAATACATACTGTCGTGCATTTTCCCTGTAGCTGGATCTACGGGGCTGGAGACGTCCTGAACACCTGGTTATAGGTAAGGTCAGCCTGTCGGGATTGCAACCCGAGAGGAACCCCCAACAAATGGCTCCCTGAACGTGGGGCTGAGAGGGTAATAGGCCAATGCCCCTCTAAGGTATAGCCTGAGAGGGAAGACACAACAGCCTTACGTTTTAGTAAGAATGCCGGAGGGCAGTAAGATGGGGCAGGGATTGACAATACCCACCATCGAGCCAGAAGATTCAGAGATTTATGCTCAACAGGTGAGGAAAGCGTCGGCAAAGACCTTTCCTTCTCTCCGAAGGAGTGCCGACATTTTGTAGGAAAAATACTTATCATCGTGTCCCCATGGGTCTGCTTTACTGGGCTAGACTCAGTGAGATGGGTCACGGTGGGAAAACAGATGACTTCATATCATGATAATGATTCAACTTTATTAACAGATAAAGATTTCATGATGTTTTCAGCAGTTAAAGCCGCTCTGACCAGAACACCACAGTGCCCTAAATTGGTCACCGCATCCAGTCAAACTACCGACACCTTAACAAAAGGGGCATCTGCCTCATGTTGGGTTTCCGGGGAGCCAGAGGATAGCCCCCCAAGTTACAAGCCCTTGTACCCCTCTCTGGATTTTCCATCTGTGCCATCAGAGGAGGGAGTGCAGGGCTGGGAAGAGCAGTTAGGAACAAAACAAAAGGATAGGGGTGGAGATCCTGAGAGGCTAGCTAGGTGGGAGGAGGAGCTCTGACAGCTCCACATCTTATTATCTGAGCATGCCTCTCTGGGGCAGAAAGCTCCCAGACAGAATGGCCAGGGGACAGGAAACGCTCACCAAAGCTCTGCGTTTTCACTTGCATTTACAAGTGAGAGCCGAGGATCGATGAGTACAGGGCTTTGCCTAGCTAGAGGGGGTCACCAGGGAGTGGGGGAGACAAGCCAGATGGAGAACATGGTGACAGAGACCCGCAGAAAAGCATTTAGAGAAGGAGAAGATGTAACCCAGTGGGATCTCTCACTCTTTCCAGTTACCATAGAAGGTGGAAGTAGACGTCACACAACTTTACTGTATAAGTTACTAAAAGATATCAAGCAAGCCTGTACAGAATACGTACCAAATTCACCATTTACTCTAGAGCTCTTATCCGGGTTTTCAACTAATTTCATGTGTACCCCATTAGATTGGAGAGGACTTGCGACTGCCTGCCTTAGCCCAGGACAAGCAATTTTGTGGGAATCTATGTATGAAAAGGCAGTGAAAAAATATCTAGAGGATCATAATGTACAGATCAGGGAGGAAGCCTTTCGGCATTTTTAGGGAAAGCCCCATATGCAACTCAGGCTGAACAAAAGGAATATGAAGTAGCTGTTTATCCTGGGATAGCACACTGTGCCTTGGAAGCTTGGGGAAGAATAGATAGGGTGAGAAGTGAACAGCTCTGACTAAGGTAAAGCAGGGTCCTAGTGAGCCCATTGAAGACTATGTGTCTCGCCTGCAATTAGCAGTGCAACGGACTGTTGGAAAAGGAGTAGCTGGGGAGGTAGTATTCAAGCAGCTATTGAAGGAAGGTATGAACGATGTTTGCCAAAAAGCCGTGGCTTCCCTCCCTAAGGAGGCTCCGTTGGCTGATATCACAGATAGGTGCACAGGAATAGATTATCATGCCAATCAGCTCCAAGCCATGGCAGGTGCTATTGTTCAAGGAATCACTCATGGAATGAGGAGAGAGTTTAGGAAATGTTTTAAATGTGGAAAACCTGGACACTTACAAGGAGAGTGCAGACAAAGAGTCCAGGGACCGCTAGGGAAAGCAGGAGTTAAGCCTATCTGCTTAGTCTGTGGAAAACGAGGGCACCTTGCAAAATTTTGTAGAGAGAGTAAGAAGGCAAATTTCCAACATATGTCTCGAAATGGGCGGGCCCCTCCGTATACTTACCCCATGGAGTCCCAAGGTTCTGGGACCGCCCCTCAGGAATATCAAGATATGAGGGCCTGAAAAACATCCAGTTGCTCAACACCCTAGAAAAGGAGATCTAAGTAGCCCCTTGGATGACTGTCCAAATAGTAATAGAACCAAGAAAACAGACAAGCTTAATAATAGGCCTAGCAGGACATCAGGACATAATTGTACACACTTGCCTTCTCAAACCTGGTGAGGAATATACAGAAATAACAAATCCTCATGATCATCCTATTTTATTGGATTGTAATAACCCTGTAGCTAGAGCTACTCCCCTTGAAACATTTACCCCTCAAATCAATTTTGTGCAGCAGATTATTCTCCAGAGACCTTTTTGTACAGTAAACATCAATGGAATGCCATTTCAAGACATGTTAGATACTGGAGCAGATATCTCAGTAGTAAGAAAATTGGATTGGCCCAAACATTGTCCATTGAGACCAAGAACCACTTCAGTTAAGGGAGTAGGAGGAAATCAGTTGGCCTGGCAAGCCGTCTATAAGTTGCAATGGCAAACGGAAGAGCATAGAGGAACATTTCAACCTTTAGTGATAGAGGGCCTTAGCACCTCATTATGGGGAAGAGACATTCTTGCTCAGGCTGGTTTACAACTCAGTTCCTCGGAAAACTATTAGGGGCCACTGGAGTTAGAATAGCGGCTCCCCAATCATCTTGGAAGTCAGATGAGTACAGCTGGGTGGACCAGTGGCCCCTCTCCTCAGAAAAATTGACCACTCTGACTGAGTTAGTAAAGGAACAATTAGAAGCAGGACACATTGAACCTTCCTTTAGTACTTTTAATTCTCCTGTGTTTGTAATAAGAAAGAAATCAGGCCAGTGGAGAATGCTTACAGATCTTCCTGCAGTGAACTCTGCACTAGTATGTATGGGATCTCTTTAGCCAGGATTGCCTATGGTTAATATGATCCCTCAAGGTTATTCCCTCATTATTATAGATATTAAAGATTGATTTTATTCCATTCCATTACACCCCAAAGATAGAGATAGATTTGCATTTTCCATCCCTCAAGTAAATCTTAGAGGTCCCTCAGGAAGATATCAATGGAAAGTCTTGCCGCAAGGCATGGCCAATAGCCCCATAATTTATCAATGGTATGTAGGAGAAATATTGAAACCAATAAGGAAAAAATATGAACAGGCCTATATTATCCACTACATGGATGATATTTTAGTGGCTACCCCTACAATAAAGGAGACTAAAGATTGTATGAAGGAAGTAATAGAAGCCTTAGCTGCACAGGATTTACAAGTGGCACCGAATAAAGTGCAAAGACATGCACCATCCACTTATTTAGGACATGTGGTGGGTGAAGTAACAGTGTGCAAAGTGCCACCCACCATAGATCCCAAGCAAACTAAAACACTCAATGATTTTCAAAAGTTAGTAGGAGCCATTCAATGGCTCTGATCTGTCAGTCCCCATACCACAAACCTTGATGAAACCATTATATGATATGCTGAAAGGCTCTGCATCTTTAACTTCCCCTAGATCTTGGACTCCTCAGGCCCTTAAGGCAATACAACAAATTCTTTGTTAACTGGGTGTACACACAGAGTCCAACCCAGAGAGCCTATTTATGTAACAGTGTTTGTTGATCGCCCAATTTGGGTCGCAGCTTATCAAGACAAAGGAGTCATTTCTTGGTTTTATCCATCTCATCCATCTCAAGTTTTGGAGAACAGACAAGTAAGTATAGCCATATTCCTTAGACAAGTAGGTGATGTGCTTTTAGCATCCTCAGGTAAGTATCCTGTTTTTGTGCTTCCATTTTCTTCACAACATCTTAGAGATTTAGCAGAAATGTACCCTGAATGGGCTGATCTTATATGTTTATGTGCTTTTACCAAGCGACCTCTGCCAAAATTCTTACAAATTTATTAGCAAATTCCCGTAAAAGAGCCAAAAAAATGTGATTAGTAAAGAGCCAGTAAATGGCCCAAATGTTTTTACAGATGCCACTTCTCACCATAAGGCAGCTGTATATTGTCCTGAGAAGGGACAGGAACAAGTTCTAACCACACAATATGATTCCACTCAGAAAAAATGAGTTGTTTGCAATAATATGGGCTCTAAAGAATTTCCAGGAACCTATTAATATTATCTTTTTTTCATTTTTTACAATTATTTTTTAATTTTATTAATATTATCAAAGATAGTCAATATGCTTATAGAGTTGTGCAAATGTTGCCTCAAGTTTTTGTAGTAGATAAGAATACCACCATAGCCAAGATGCTTCAAGAAACTCAGCAAGTGTTGGACGCCTGTGAGCAGCCCGTGTTTATCATGCACGTCCACTCTCATACTTTGGGACGCGGACCAATATCTGAAGGTAATAGGTATGTACATTCCTTATTGTACCTGCTAGAAGGTGTTTTTCCAACCCCATTACAGACTGCTAAAGCTGCTCATTCTACTCTTCATTTATCTGCAAGGTCTTTGCGGAGGCTTTATGGAATTTCAAAAACAGAGGCCTCCAATATTATAAAATCCCGCACTGCATGTGCTCCTTTCCGTTTTCCATCGTTGATCCACACACACAATCCCAAAGGTGATCGTCCTAATGATATTCGGCAAATGGATGTCACCCATTGGCATTCTCAACTTGTTCATGTAACTGTAGATACACATTCTGGATTTCTAATGGCCTCTCTTCAACCAGGTGAGCAAGCACACCATGTGGTAAATCATATGTTTCATTGCTTTGCCATAGCAAAGCAGTCTTAAAAACTGATAATGGTACAGCTTATCTATCCAAACAATTTCAACAGTTTTGCAAAGATTTTGGAATTACCCACATAACAGGCATTCCTTATAATCCTACAGGACAAGCCATGGTAGAGCATGCTAATCGCATCCTCAAAGCACTTTTAGCAAAACAAGAAAAGGGAGTATGGGGTATGTCTAAGGGAGGACGGATGACACAGGCAAGAATAGATCAAGCAGTATATACTCATAACTATCTACCATTTTCAGCACAATTCAATTGTACCCCAGCCATGCGCTTTTGGCATACTAACAAAACCACTCTTACTGTAAAAAATGGGCAGATAATGAAAAAAGGAGAGCAAAGGGTGATGTGGAAGACAGGATCAGGAGATTGGAAAGGGCCAGGGACTGTGCCTGTGTGGGGGCCCGGGTATGTTTTTGTCATTTCAGATACTGGAGGAGAAGGACAGTGGGTTCCATACCGGAGGACATGTGCCTTGAACGACGAACAAGATTATGGACAAGAAAAACCGAGGTCATAGATGACACCGACAGCACAGACCCCACAGGAATAGAAAAATCTTATTGCTTGATTTACCCACCAGTCCTTTTGTTGCTATATTGTATCCCATGACAGCAATTGTAATTGTTACTCTTATTGTGTATTCTTCTCACTATGTTGAGATGTTTCATATTTGTTTTGAAGCATTCTTTGGCTCAAGCTCATGCTACTCTGATACCCCTTTTTGGTCCCTGCTAAACAAGAAAAGGGATCTGTTAGGGCCTAGTTACTAAGGCCTGGGCGCTGGATTTGGCGTGAGGGAGTGCAGGGCCTTGAAGGCACAAGATGCCCGGAGGTGTTTTCTGCAAATTAGCAGATTAATTTTTGCTGTGCATTGAGAGTGCTTCATCCAACGGGAATGGTCTCCTCCCCCACCAGCCAGAGGTGTATATATAGAGCAAACTCCCAGAAGAGGGGAAGGAAGGAATTCGGGTATTCAGATAGCAGAGGAGTCATGTAGCAGCCATCAAATAAACCTATTGAGCCTGATCCTGAGTCCTGGCGTTCTGTTGTGCATTTTCCCTGTAGCTGGATCTATGGGGCTGGAGACGTCCTGAAGACCTGGTTATAGGCAAGGTCAGCCTGTCGGGACTGCAGCCAGAGAGGAAGCCCCAACAAAGGGTGTTTAGATTTATGGGAATGGGAAAATAAGGAACATATTGCTGGAGTGGGGGTAGGTTAAGTAATAGGAAAGCAAGGTATCAGGTAAAAGTAAAGTAGAATAATTGAGAGGAAAAAAGAGACATGCATAAACATAAAAACAAGACTAGGAGTGGAATCTCTTAGGGAAAGTATACGTATGTGTATATATGTATACATGTATGTATATATCAAAATCTATATATAAATATATCCATGCTCAATTGTAGCCTTGGGGTGGCAGTATGGGAGAGGAAGAGGGAAAAAAAAAGCGTACAGCAGAGAACAAAAGAAAAGTTACAAGGAAGTAAAGAAAAGATGGACAGCCTTCAACATAGTATACAGTATTTAATATATAAGCTTTCTTGAAATGGTAAGTAATTGCTATATATTCTGAATCCCCTCCTTTGTTCCTCTCTGCACATGACATGGTTTTTTTTTTCCTTTTTTCTTTTATATTCAAGTTCAATACATAAACTTTAAAAACTTAAAAACCCAGTTTGTTTCAACAAAACTTTTTTTTTAATGTGCTATATATGATTATAAATTTATGTGCCAGATTTCCCAATCTTTTATCACTCTTAAGACAAGCTCATTATTTCTAAATTCAATTCCACATTGATAGCTCAATCGATTGACACCATGTCCCTCAGTCTTCTCACTTTCTGATTGGCTGACTGGAAAATGGAGTACTAAAATTTTTCCAATGTCTTTTCTCATTAAACAGAAATCAGATTCTCAGGTCATTACACTTTGCATCTGCTGCTTTCTTTGGTTTTAACACCACCAAAACCATGCTAGATGCCACTTGCTCTGCTCCTCCCCTCCCCCACTTGTCTACCTCTTTTTTTGTATTTGGCTCCCTCTTTAGATTGTAATCTCCATGAAATTTATGATTGTCTTTCCTTTTATCAATTTTATGCCTTGCCCTTAGCATGGTGCTTGACTTGGAGTAGATGCGTAATAACTGTTTTTTGGATTGGATTGCATGGTAGGACACCTTGAGTTTTTCATCTTTTTTTCTTATTTGTTTCCTTATTTTGTTTTGTTTTCCCATTGTGAATAATCCAAGCAATTTCTCTCAGCATAATCTACTTTCTTTTTAAAATCTCTTTTTAATTTTATGAATGATTACTCCTTCCTTTTGTCAGATATGATGGTTGCAACCGATATTTAATTTAGTGCATATTATTTTTTCTGTCTCAGTTTTGTTTTCTGTATGTCTTTGTTGTTCAAATGTGTTCCTTTTAAGCAACAGATAGTAGGATTTAAAAAAATATATATATTATCCAAGGTGTCACTCTTTTTAGTTTTATTGGATCGTTTAATCTATTCACATTACAAGTGTTATGATCATATTTTGTTCCACCTATCTCATTGTTTTTTCAAGTTATACCTTTTGTTCTTCTCTTCTGTCCTAAACACAGTAATATGTTTCTTCAGTTACTTTAACTTATTTTTAAAATTTAGTTCTATTACCACTGACTTTCTTCCCATTAACTCTGATAATTTTCTCTCATTTTTACTCCTTTACCTTTGGGTTTTTATTAGTTCTTTTTACTCTTTTATTTTGTCTGGTTATATAATTCTTCCCCACATCTTGTTTTTATTTTCTGCTCAATCAAGTAGAATCTCTTCCCCCTCAACCAATCCTGTTCATTAGTTTATTTTTTATTTCATTTTTACATTATTTTCTAAAAGAATTTCTCTCACTTTTAATTATCCATCCTATCTTTCTACTCTAGACTCTTACTCTCTGATTCATGATCCTTAAAATTATATAGGCTGCCACTATTTTCTATATTTCTTTTGCAATAAAATTTCTAAGGTATTCATTTTAGATACTCCCTCTAGGTAGTTTATATTTCTACCTCATGGACTTTGCACTATAGATTCCTCTTTTTAATTGTACCAAATTCCCAGAATAATATTAATTATAATAGGTGTCATAGGGAACAATGCCTCCTCTACCATATATCTGAATATATTACTAACCATTGATCTCTAGACTTTCCTGTTTTCCTTCCCCCCTCTCTTTGCATAAAAAAAACTCTCCTTTATCACTCTATGCCTTCTAGTGCAAGTTGTCTTCAGGTTTTCTAATACCCCCTTCTTCCTGTAGAGGAAAGACCAACTCTCCCAGACAATATCCAGTGTAAGATCCCCATCTTCCTTTACTGACCATATAGCAAGGCCTCTTATTCCTCTCCTCCATTTCAATATTTTCTGCTTCCTCCTCACCACTTTCCCTCAGACTCTTCTGTGACTAAGGGTATCACCTTCCCCTCATTGCTAACCCTTAATGTGACCTAGGCACATTGCATATTTCTCTCTATCCCCCTCTTTAACCTTTCCCTCTTCCATGAACATTTCCATATCGTAATGTAGTCCAGCCCTCTCCCCCACAAAACATTGATTTGCCTATATGCAAAGTATGTTTCTGTCCTTAATGCCCTCAGCTATAACCCCCATCAGATTATTATCTTTGCCTTTGTCTCTGTATACATTTAGAAAGAAATCTTATTGGTCTCACTGATGTCACTCCATTGTTATTTCTTCCTTCACTGTCATTTCTGTTTGTAGGGTATTCAAGAAGCAAATAATCACCTTAGTTCTGGTTTTATTTCTATTTACTTTAACATATTTTTGCCTTTTTTTTTTTGGAGGGCAATTGTGGTTAAGTGACTTGCCCAAGGCCACACTGCTAGTTTTTGTGTCAAATGTCTGAGGTCCAATTTGAACTCAGATCCTCCTGACTCCAGGGCCAGTGCTCTATTCACTGAGCCATGTAACCGCTCCTTTGGTTTTATTTCTAAAAATGTATCAAACAACTCTTTTCTATTGAATATTTATGCTTTTTTCAATAATAAGTTTAGATTTGCTGTCTAGATTACTCTGGGGTGCATCTTGAGCTCCATTGGTCTTTGAAACACATTATTCCATTCTCTGCTACATTTTCTGATGGGAGCAGGATAATCTCGATTATTTGATTTTTCTTTCTTTTGTATTTGAAAGTCTTTCTCTAGGTAATTTGCAAGAACTTTTTATTTCTGTATTGAAGAGTTAAATCAAACAACTTATAAGTCTTGGAGTTTCCATCCTTGTTCATTCCTTCATTTATTTGTTTGTTTGTTTGTTTATTTATTTGTGGGGGTGATTTATTCTTTCAATTGTTATTTCATTATCTATTGTCCCAAGTTCTAAGTTCTCTTCTATTATTTCCTGTATTGTGTTGTTAAGTTTTTGTTTTGTGTGTGTGTGTGTTGTGTGTGTGTGTGTGTGTGTTGTGTGTGTGTGTATTTCTGGAATATATGTGATCCTTAGATTCTCTACACATCTTATCCTTTGCTCTTCATGATATCTTCAAAACAAATTAGTAAGGACAGTTAAAATTGTTTTGCTTCCATGGCTCAAATTTTTACAAGTATTGATAAAGCTTTGAAAATATTTCTGATTTTATCTTAAAATTATTTTATTATTTACTATTGTATAATAGGGTAACGAAATGATAAAACAGAAGTGTGGTGGTTATAATGTCATTACAATGAAAAATAAAATCAATATTTAAAATCATTAATGCCATGTAGTTATTTCTATTCAAATGCTTTCTGTTCTACTTTCAAATACAAATGTTCTCACAATAATATATCTTAACTAGTTCATCTCAGAGTTTTTGAAAGTTTTTTTTTGTTTTTTCCTTGTGCTCATTCTCTTCCATCTGTATTTACAATTATGTATTTAAACAAGCATGCACCCTAAACCACAGTTGTCTTTGGATGCTATACAATTTAATTTATTCATGAAATAAAATGTTTATATGGCTTTGGGATTTTCTAGGTTATTTTACTCTTCTTGATGCAAATTTTTGCACAAGTTAATATTATAATTGAAGATAGTCTAATATGTCTATATATGTTTAGATGAATACATTTATGTAATATACTACTTTTATGATACATAATAAAACTTAAATAATTGTGTTCGTATAATATAACAGATGAAACAAAGTAACCATATGTATACATGCAAACTATACATTTGTACGTATATGTAAATGTAATATAGCACTTAGAACCAACCTTACATTTCCATGTTTCTACAGTTTTGAAACTTGTGTCCTAGTACTAAAAATAACTCATTTTATTCATAGTATTATTTATTATATGAAACTTCAGAATAGTGTGACTATAGTCAATAATAAGGATGAAAATTAATTACCCTGAAAATCCTGATTTTATTACCATGATGTCTAATTATATGGGTAAATTAGTTACTGGATTATAAGATTGGAGGGAATAAACCACACAGGTCTTTCTCATTGATTCTATCTCTACCATCTGCATCACTGGTTTCAATCAGTCAAGAAAGCAGATAATTAAATCCAACACACACACACACACACACACACACACACACACACACACACACACCCATCATCCTAATATATTTTCATTAATAGTACACAATGTTTTCATATATTATGATCATAAAGGAAGACACAGATTGATTTTGATGATTTAAAGAGACTGATGACAAAGATATAGGTCCCTCTTTCCCTCACTCCAGAAAGATAATGAACTCTGCTTTACTATTGGTTAATAGATATAGAAATCAAAATGGAAATAGTTGTGTCAAATAACAGTACTTAGGCAAGGGATAAGCAGGATTTTAGTGTGACAATTTATTTATTTAAAAATATTCTAAATTAACCTCTGTAGAATAAATCTCTGGAAGTCCTATTTATAAAGTGATAAATGTCATGCAGAGTGTTTTCCTTATAAGAACAAAACATTGTAAATGTTGCTAGTATTATTATATCAGTCTTCTAAAAATTATGAAACTAAATGTTAGAGAGTTTCTTTATCTGGACCAAAGGAGTGTGGCTTATAACAGGTGAAGCAAATTATTGAACACAGATCTTAGAATTCTCATTCCTCTACCATTTCTAATATATATATATATATATATATATATATATATATATATATAAAAACAAAGGAAAAATCTAATCTAATCTATTCTTATATATATATATATATATGCATATATATAAAACAAAGGAAAAATTTAAAGTAATTCAAAGAAAATAAATATTTGTACTGAACACTTATTAGAATGACTAGCCTCCCCCCCCATTCTCCTTTAATTCCTGTTTTCCTATGCTTCATCATCCTCATAATTTTTACAACACAGTAACAGTCTATTATATCTGTGTACCATAGTTTGTTTAGCCATTCTTCAGAAGGAAGTTTGCTTAGTGAGGATCGCAATGGCTCTGTAGTCAGGAAAACTTGAATTCAAGGTGTATCTTAGACACTCATTATCCTGTGGGAAGTAATTTAACCCATCTGCCTCTGTTTCTTCAACTGTAAAATGAGGATAATGATAGTACTTATCTCCTTGGTAATTGTCAGTATCAAATGAGATAATATTTGTAAATTCCTTAACAAGGTACCTGATATATATCAAATGGTAGGCAATTTCTAGGCATCCTCTTTGTTTGTGGTATTTTATTTTTCCTACTACAAAAATGTTATTGTAATTATTCTGGTGTGTGAGTGTGTACACACACACACACACACACACACACACACACACACGTGTTTAAATCATTGACCAATTTGAGGCATAGATCTAGTAGTGGAATTTCTGTGTCAAAGTACATGAGTATTTTTGTCACTTTTTTCCCAAAATTTGACATTATAATATGGGATAGCTGAAGCAACTCACCACTTTACCTATAACAACCCTTCTGAAACTCACTATATCTGTCTTTTACCTCATTTACCAATTTGCTGGCTTTGTAGTGAAACTTCAGATTGTGTTCATTTATATTTTTTCTTATTAGTAGCTATTTAGAAATAAGGAGAAAGGTATTGAATTTATGTAAAGCTGTTTTGTGTTATGCACAAGGCCATAATACTGCTAAATGACTTAAGTACTTGCAATTTCCAGAAGCTTATTTTTGTTCTTTATTTTGTGATTGTGAATTTTTTCCTGAAAGTTAAAACTAAAACTAAACACACCCACACCTACATCTACACACACACACACACACACACACACACACACACACACACACACACACACACACCCCTCTGGAAAAGATTTACAATATTTCTGATGATATTGTCACTTGGCATCCTGACGTGGGACACGCTACATAATTGTTGATAACAGACTGCCATTTTATTTTGTGAATAGCTACTTTTAAGAGAGGATAAAGTCATTATGCATTATAAAAGTTGACTCATAGAAGTAGTTGTGAGCCTTCTTGATTCCTATGATAGTAAAAACACCTTTTTCAATCTGTACATAGTTACATTCTAAATGGAACATTATATATAAGAAAAACATTACTTGTTTCTGTCTTGCATTTTAGGGGATCATCACCACCAATATCAGCATTGGAGTATAAGAGTTTATTTTTATCTTAATGCATTTAAAATGCAAATTTATTTTTCAACATTAAAAAAAAATTGAGACCCAAATTCTCTCTCATTTTCCTGTTCCCCCCTCACTCACTCAAAAGGCAATCAATAGGACATCTTCTATACATGTGAAATCATGCAAAATAGATTTCCATATTAACAAAGTGACAGAAAAAAGTGAGTAAATTATACTTCAATTTATATTCAGAGTTCATTAGTTTTCTCTCTGGAGAGAGATGGCACTTTTCATTGTGTCCTAAATTGTCTTGGATCATTATATTGATAAGGGAAGCTAAGTATTTCAGAGTTAATCATTATTAAAATACTTTTCTTGCTGTGTATAATGATCTCCTAGATCTGCTTACTGCACATTGTATCAGTTCATATAAGTCTTCCCAAGTTTTGTTTTTTTCTGAAAACATTTCCATTGTCATTTCTTATAACACAGGAGTATTTCCTCACAATCATACACCACAACTTGATTGGTCATTACCAAGTGTTGGGCATCCCCTCAATTTCCAATTCTTTGACATCACAAAAAGCTGTTATAACTATTTTTGTACATATATGCATTTTCCTTTTTCTTTGATCACTTTGGTACAGAGACATAGTGAAAAGGCAAAAACTAAAATTATCTCAATTTTTTATTACCTTGAATTCTACTATATTGATTCCACAATATAACTGATTTTACACTGAATTGATTTTTATGATTGAGTCTGCACTGGCCTAAAGCCACATTTCTATGTCCTTGAGTTGAACTCAGGAATTCTGCTTTCCTTCTGAGTTAAAGGTTATAATTCAATTTCTTTTTTTTTTTTATTTTTAAGGGGAATAATTCTCCTTATATTTATTTTTTTTTAATTTTTCAATTTATTTTAAACTTTCATACAAGATTAAAAAAAAAGAATATTGCCATGTACATAAGAACATAAGAAAGGATGCACTATAAAGCAATAAATGTCCATTTGAAGAAAATCCTTATAATGAATACTACACATTTTATCAAAGCTGTGCATCTTTTCTTTGTTTTTATGTATAATTTCTTTTGTCCTCTGCTGTGCACTTTTTACTTTAATTTTTCTCAATGCCCACCATAAGCTACAATTAGGCTTGAATATATTTTTACTCACATACATATATACACATACAGACAGACACAGATACATGTATACATACATATACATAGATATCCACAAACACACATGTATGTGTGTTTACCCATAATCAACCTTACATGTGCAAGACCATATTATGTTTATTTCCATTTGTCATCTGTTTCTCTGAAGGTGGATAGCATCTTCTTTCATAAGTCTAAGTCTTTCCCTTTTTTTATTAAATCTATCAGTTCATCATTTCCTATACCACTACACTATTCCAACCCAATCACGTTCTATCTGGGAGATTGTCTATGAGAGTTTTTTCCCCAATTTTCTGCATTCTCTATTCTTGGATATATAGATTTTATTTATACAGGAATATTTCACTAAAAAAAATCAAAATGAGCCATTTTACACTTTAACACTGATCTGATACTACTGAATGAGTTTCTTCACATCTTCTCCCCTTGGTTTCCTTGAAGTTCTTGACCCTGTGCTATCTCAAATGAACCCTGTTATTATTATTTTTCTGACTCAAGATGTTTTTTTGTTTTAGTAATTTAATTGGTATGGCATTACATAAATAAATTAGGTAATATTGTCAATTCTTTTATTATATTAGCTTTACCTACCCATGCACAATACATATTACTTCAATTATATACATCTAACTTTTTTATATAAAAAGGTGTTTTGTATTTATATTCATATAGTTTCTGTTTCTCTTTTCGCAGGTATACTCATTTTTTAAAATACATTATATTATGTATTATAAATGTATATGTATATGTAGGAATGTATAAATAAAAATATTTAGTTATTTTATATGATCTAAAACAATTGATCAATATGATTGACACATCATGTAATTTCCCTATTTTTTTATTTTGTTTTTTGGAGGGGGCAGGGCAGGACAATTGGGTTAAGTGACTTCCCCAAGGTCACATGGTTAGTAAGTGTTAAGTGTCTGAGGCTGGATTTGAACTCAAGTCCTTCTGGCTCTTGGGCTGATGCTCTATTCACTGTCCACCTAATCATTCCAACTGTGCCACCTAGCCATCCCTCCCTATTTTTCTCTTTTCGTTAAATCTGATTTTAGCTTTAACTTTGTCTGAGACCGCTGCTTTTAGCATCATAAATTCTTCTCCTGACATTTTATGTTTTTATAGTATTTCCTGAAAGAATTATATTGTTGAATTTAAAATTTTAATCTGCTCTCCGTTTCCATTCTATAGGTACATTCTAAACAATTATTTTTTGTTGTATATTTTTGTCATCCCTATTTTTCTCATTATCCTTCTGACCCTATTCCTCTCCCTCCTCCTTCCTCTACTTTACTTTTTATCCCCTACCTTACCCTTCTATTGCTTATCCTATGCCCCTCCAAGAATTTCTACTTTATCATTTCCCTCTACCCTATGCCCTTACCATCTTATTTCTCTCTGAATTTAGATTTTTTATACATATGTATGTAGATATGTGTGTTGATCCCTCTTTATCCCATTCTATATGGGATAAAGGTGTATAGAAGTAGTGGTCAGAAGCAAAATGGAATTTTGAGGAATGATGAGGTTAAAAAAATGTAAAGAATAAACAAAAGAAAATAAGATGGAAGAGAAGATATAAATCCACACACCCTTCTATATGCACCTTTCCTATTCCCTATCTATCCTTTAACTTCTGACCCTCCCTATACCCTTACCCTCTTATTTCTTCCTGAATTTAGACAACATTTATACAAGTGTGTGTGTGTGTATGTGTGTATTGTTCCTGATTAGAGTAGCGTTTCAAAACTACCCACTCTCCTCTCCAATCTAGTTCCTCTGCATCAGTGCTTCCTCTTACACCTCATTTGTAATAATTACTTTTTTTTTACCTTTTCCTACATCATTTTGCTTTTGTAGAATCATCATACTGAGCTCTACCCCACTCTTTCTTTTGAACAAGATCACAATGAAAAAAAAAAAAAAGCTGTTATCTCACATACTGATAGCCAATAGGTTACTTCCAGGACATCTGTTTGTTATCTTGAAGCCCTACAAGTTAAGTTAATGCCATCTTCAAAGGAAATATCATCTTTCCTTGCCTGTGCTTGTACAATTAATGGAGTTTTTATCTCTTCCAAGCAGAAAATAAATCTTGATAGTTTTGATCCCCTAGCAAAAATGACAATATGCAGATGGGTCAAATAAAATAATTAACATCCTTTAATGAAAGAAGGGGGTTTACTAACCCCGTATGGGTGCTAGTCTACATTTCTTGATGTAATCAATCATGTTGTCCCCATGCCCTTGATACTGTATAACCTGCAACCACTCACTTTGTTATTCTGTCTTATTGTCCATGCTTTGGTATTGGAACCATGCTGGGGTTTTAACAGTTCTGAGGAAGCTAAGAATATATTAATTGATAAATGTGCACTTTATTAACAAATTGAGCATGCTTGAACTTTATGTCTCAGGTTAATTTCAAAGACAATACTGGTAAAGGTTTTGGTGGGCCAAAGGGTATGAACATATGTATGTAGCTTTGGGGGCTAATACACACACACACACACACACACACACACACACACACACACACACATCCAAATAATTCTTCAGAGCAGTTAGTTGGACCACTTCACAACTCCACCAACTGTTCATTAGTGTACCTATTTTCCCACATCCCCTGAAACATTTATCACTTATGATGAGTGTTAGTGATACATCAGAGAGGTTTTTAATTTGCATCTCTAACTAGTAGTGATTAGAACATTTTTATGTGACTATAGATAACTTTAATTTATTCTGAAAACTGCCTTTGTCCATTTAACAATTGATGAATGGCTCTTTTGCGGCGGCCTGCAACATGCCTTCCAGACTAAGGAAGATGCGGAAGCTCCGCGGACACGTCAGCCATGGCCACAGGCGCATCAGCAATCACCGGAAGCACCCTGGAGGCCACGGGAATGCAGGAGGGCTGCACCATCACCGGATCAACTTCGACAAATATCATCCAGGTTATTTTGGTAAAGTGGGTAGGAGGCATTACCACTTGAAGAAAAAACAAAGCTACTGCCCAACTGTCAACCTTGATAAACTGTGGACACTGGTCAGTGTGCAGACCAGGATTAATGCTGCCAAAAACAAGGAGGGCCTTGCCCCTATCATTGATGTTGTGCGGTCGGGCTACTACAAAGTCCTAGGAAAAGGGAAACTCCCCAAAGAGCCAGTCATCGTGAAGGCAAAGTTCTTCAGCAGACGAGCACAGGAAAATATCAAGGGTGTTGGTGGAGCCTGTGTCCTTGTGGCATAAAAATGCAATGTTATCAAATAAAACAAATGACTTTATTATTAAAAAAAAACAATTGATGAATGGCTATTATTACTTTTTAAATAAAATTGACTCAGTTTCATATATATACATAATATTTGAAAATCAGTCAAGTACACACAGAGACACACTCATGTATATATTCATATATTCACACATATATAAATGGGCATGTGTACACAGATATATTTATATACATACATACATATACACATATATAAACATATAAACGTGTGTATGTACACATATACACACATACATATGAGAGAAATTTTTTTTTAAGCATTTGGGGTTAAGTAACTTGTTCAAGGTTACAAACCCAGTCATTATTTATGTGTGGGTGCTCATTTTCTGAGGCTGGGACTGATCCAGGGTCATCCAGACTCTGGGACCAGCACTCTTACTTACTGTGCCACCTAGCTGCCCCGAGAGAAATGTTTTTATTAGAAAACTTGTCATAAAAATTTTGGTAACACTGGATTGTCTATAGTATGTTTTAGCAAAATGTAGCTTCTCTAATAATCTCTTTCAAGTAGTCCTAATTTTTGCTTTTGCTTTGTCTGAGATATAATTATTACTCCTACCTTCTTAACTTCAGCTAAAGCAAAATATATTCTGTCCCAACACAATACTTTTACTCTGAGATATTCTATATCAAGTGTGTCTCTTGCAAACAACATGTTAAATTCTGATTTCTAATCCATTGTGCTATCTTCTTCCATTTAAGGGATAAGTCCATCCCATTCTCACTCCGTTATGATTACTGGATTTATATCTTTTCTTCCATCTTATTTTCTTTTGTTTATTCTTTCCATTCCTTTTTTAACCTCATCATTCCTCAAAATTCCATTTCGCTTCTGACCACTACTTCTTCTAATCTTCCCTCACTTTTACCATCAGTCCATTTTCTGGTATACCCCCTATACCCTCCTTCTTCCCTGTTGGGGAAGACTGATTTATGTACCCAGCTCTGTGTGGGTGTGTGTATTCTTCCCTTTTTGAACCAATATTAATGAGAATGAGGCTCAAGAACTGCCTTCCACCCACCCTCAGTTTTCCACTCCACTGTACAAACCCTTTTGTGCACACCTCTTTAATGTGAGATTATTATCCTCATTTTTCTCCCTTTCCCTTTATCCCAGGACATCTCTTTTTCACCCCTAATAGTTTTTTTAGATTCTCACAACATAATCATTTCAACTCCTTGCTCCTATTTCTATATAGAGTCTAGATTAATTCTAACTGCCCCAACAATGAGAATTTTTTATAAGTTGCATATATGTACACATATGTATATGTTTGTACTATCTTTTCATATAGGAATATAAACAGTTTAACATTATTGAGTCGCTTATGACTTCATTTTCATTTTTACCTTCTTCTGCTTCTCTTGAATGTGATATTTGAAAGTGAAATTTTCTATTCAGTTCTGGTCATTTCATCAAGAATGATTGAAAGTCTTCTATTTTATTAAATATTTTTTCTCTGAAAGATTATACTCAATTTCTCTTGAATAGTTTATTCTTGGTTGGCATCTTAGCTCCTTTGCCTTCTGAAATATTATATTCCAAGCCCTCTAATCATTTAATGAGGAAACTGCTAAATCTATCCTTACTATAGCTCTACAGTATTTGTGTTCTTTATTTCCTGCTTTCTATGTTGTCTTCTTCATCTGGGGATCTGAAATTTGGCTATAATATTCTTAGGAGTTTTTATTCTGTAATTTCTTTCAGGAAATGATCAGTGGATTCTTTCAATTTATATTTTACTGTCTAGTTCTTGGATATCCAGGGAGTTTCCCTCTATAGTTTCTTGAAATATGAGGTCTATTTTTAAATCATGACTTTCAGAAAGTCCAATCATTTTTAAATTATCTCTCTTGGTCCTATTTTGCATATCAGCTGGTTTTCTGATGAGATATTTCACATTTTTTCTATTTTTTCATTCTTTTGTTTTGACTTTATTGTTTCTTCGTGTCTCATGGAATCATCAACTTCAACATGCACAATTCTGATTTTTAAGGAATTATTTTCTTCATCAAGCTATTGTACCTCTTTTGTCATTTGGCCAGTTGTTCTTCTTAAAGAATTATTTTAGGGGAGGCTAGGTGGTGCTGGCCCTGGAGTCAGAAGGACCTGAGTTTGGAGCCGGCCTCAGACACTTAATCCACACAAACAAAAACCTAGCCGTGTAACCTTGGGCAAGTTACTTAACCCCAATTGCCCTAAAGGGGCGGCTAGGTGGCGCAGTGAGTTAGAGCGCCAGCCTCGGAGTTGGGATGACCCAAGATCAAATCCGGCCTCAGAAAATGAGCACCCACACATAAATAATGACTAGCCATGTAACCTTGAGCAAGTTACTTAACCCCAATTCCTTTAAAAAAAATTATTTTATTCAGTTAATTTTTGTACCTTTTATCCATTTGGCTAACTCTGCTTTTTAAGGCATTCCTCCATTCAGTTGTTTTTTTTTTTTGTACCTCTTTTACCATTTAACCAATTCCATTTTTAAGATGTTATTTCCTTCAATTTTTTTGTGTGTGCTTCCTTTAAACAAAATGTCAACTCTCTTTTCATATTTTTTCTTTCATCACTCTCATTTCCTGTTTTTTTTCCCTTTACTTCTCTTATTTGATTTTTAATATTCTTTTTGAGGTCATCCAGGACTTTTTTCTCTCTGTGATTAATTCACCTTTTGCTTTGAAGCTTTACTTGTAGCTGCTTTGCCATTTTTGTTTTTCTCTGAGTTTTTTAATTGATTTTTCCTGTCATCATAGAAACTTCTTATGGTCAGGTTATTTGTTGTTGTTCTTTGCTCATTTTTCCATCTATTTCTTGATTTTTAACTTTATCTTAGAGTTTGGCTCTTTGCCTGGTAGCATTTTGAGATAACTCTAGTTATCTGCAGGTTTTAGGTGCTTTCCAGGTTGTGTGATCTAAGGATAGGCATAGTAACTGCTCTCCTAGTCTGTGCTTTAGACTTTAGTTAGGAAGTGAACTTGTTCTCCCATAGCCACCAGTGCTAGCACTTCTCCTGGTCCTGGAGCTGATACCAGGTCCCCTGGTCTCTTATAGCTCAATTATTAGTGCTCTATTTTGTCTTATAATGAAGACTAAGGCCCCTAATCTTCTGTGATTGACCACAAATACTCCTCTTCTACCTGGAACAATGACGTGATCCTTTGCTTCTTGCTATTGTAGTGCTAACATTCCTTTTGGCCCTGGACCTATGACCAGAATTACATATGTGCAATGAGAAAAGGTCCTGAAACCAACTCCAGTAAAAGTTCCCTTGCAGTCTTCTTCTGATAACCCATGATGCTGAGAGCTCCAAAAGCGGCTGCTGCTGCCAGTACAGCTTCCCACAAGGTCCCATCCTGTATTGTGCCTCCCAGGCTCACCATTACCATGGTGAATCATCTTTCCTGCCTATTTTCTAAGTTGTCTTGGGTTGGAGAATGGTTCCACTGAAATTTTTGTTAGTTCAACCCCTCCAGAATTTGATTTGAGGTGGTATTTTGGAGTTATTTGGAAGGGAATTTGGGAGAACTAGATTTAGTGCATCTTTACTCTGCCATTTTAGATCCCTATAAGAATGCACAATTAAGCCAACAACTTTATTCCATAACATTTTCTATTTCTGATAATCCTTCACCATGGATTTTTCACCAGTAAGCCAGGAAGGAATTCAGAAATATATATATCTTATAGAAGAATTTGATAAGCTAGAGTAGCTGAAGCCTTTTCTTTTCTTTTGTCTTTCTTTATGCCTTTGATTTTAAAAATTCTTCAACAATGGTACAGACCTTATCTTCAATGATTCAATTCTCAGGAAATTTCATATGGTAGACTCAAAAGGAAATTTTTGGAAGTTATAATTTGATATTTCTCACTTTTCACTTAGACACCTAATATATCAAATTATGCCAGACTTTCTAAAATATTTCCAAGTATTTATTAGGGAGTGATATTTTAGTGGTTTGAAACACTTTATTTCTTAGAGACTTTTGTGATCACACAATACTACACATTTGTTAGGTTGTATGGGGATTTTACCATTTAACTTCTTCACAAAGGAGACCTTTCACAGATGGGCTTACAGAGATATCAACTGAATGGTCACTATAATTTTGAAGAACATATGGTGAACTCTGCATCACTGGCAAAGAGCTTTCTGAGAAGTGATCAGGGCTAGTCTTTTAATTTTATTGATTATTGTTATCTTGTAACTGGAGTTGTCTTACATCTTATAGCTATTTTGAATACCATTACAACTCCTGCATAATTATGAAGCTTTTTTTCTTTAAGTCTTTCCAAATTTTACATCTTTTCAGGACTGTTATAAATGAATAATCTAGATCTCCTGATGACAGGTAACATGGAATCCATAGCAATTCAGATAAATTTTTAATGACAAACAATCTCAAGGTGACCCTTGTCCTTTCATAATGCATACCATTCCTGCTGAACTGGCAAGCAGTGAACTGATATGATCCTCTACAAACTGAGAAGGATTTGGTATGTCTGAACTGATCTTCTGGAGTATATGTTTGCTCTGTTTGACTGACCTTATTTGCAAGATCTTTCTTCCCGAATGTCACAAACAGAATTTATATTAGAAGCTGTCCTTACAAATATTATGTGGAATGTGTTGATTTAATCTCACTGGCTCAGATTTATATACACCATTTTGAAATGTCAAATTTGGTTCAGTCAAGAGCTACCATTTGGTAGCAGCATCATGAACTTTATGTACAAGGTGATCCTGTAATATGTCACATAAGAAATTCCTCAAATTGTTATTTTAGGTACCTGTTAGTAGCTTGGCAATATAAGGTGTAATGTCTTCTTCAGCTTAGTGATTTTTTTGTGTGTGAAATGTAAATCTCTGAACAATGACTGATGGTGAGATTGATAATTATTCTTTTGGTAATTTTAGAGGTTTAATGAATTTCTAAATGTTAAATGAAGCAAAAAAGATGAGACTTTACTATGTGAAAAATTTGGGTCTCATACATACCCAGGAATGCCCCAATTACAAGAGTTTCTATTTTGTTTGTTTTAAGGAGGGAGATTTTCTTTGCATAGAATCAAGAAAGCTATATTATCTTGAATTTATGTCAAAGAACCAGTATAAGGAGGTTTGATCTCTTTACTGAATTTGAGTTTTACATTTTCTATTGGTAATAGGAAGTAGAAATGCAACTTAGTTTAAAAGAAAGCTAGGTAACATGGTGCAAAGAATGTTGAACTTTGAATCTGAAAGACAAGTTCAAATCTAGACTCAGATGATTACTAGCTATGTGACCCTGAACAAATTGCTTAAACTTTGTTGGACTCTGCCTCCTCATTTGTAAATGCATCGTGGCTTTTCTCTTGCCACTGGTCTCTGATAACTCTGGAAGAGAGAATGAGGCTGATAACTTTTTGCAACTACCTCACATTACAATTTATGCACATCAAAAGATATTACCCAAAATGGGGATAATAATAACATTTACTTCCCAGGGTTGTTTTGAAGATAAAAGGGGATAATATTTGTAAAATGCTTTTCCAACTGGAAAGTGCTATAAAATAGTAGCTATTTAAACAGTGATGAGAAAAGTAAGAGACAAAATAGAGTTTGTGTAGCTTAATTCATACACTGTCTTAATAGTGTCTGCCTATTTCATCTGAAATAGGTTAAAAGGAACATTTGCTAGAATACATTTTTGGCTGTCAATTTATTAATGGAGTTTGTGTGCATGTTGGTGAGAACTAACAAAAATGTTGATGTGTTCTCAGTGACAGTCATGTACTGCTAGTAGCTAACTTTCTGAACACTACATGCTCTGTAGCCCAGTGTAAGGGCCCCTATTGCTGGAAATGAATGATGATTTTTGTTGTTGTTGAGTCATTTTCAGTCATGTCCACTCTTTGTGACTGCATTTGAGATTGTCTTGGAAAAACTACTGGAAAGGTATGCTATTTCCTTCTCCAGCCCATTTTATAGATGAGGAAACTAAAGCAAACAGGGTTAAGTGATTTGAGCAGGCTCAAACATCTAGGAAGTATCTGAGACCAGATTTGACCTCCAGAATATGAGTGTTCCTGACTCTAGGCCCAGAGTCTATTCACTGTATCATATAGCTGCCCCATTTGATGATGGTGCCCCAGTCAAATCCAGTCTTCCCCCTGTTTTAATAACTTCCTGGCTGTACAAAAACAGACAAGTTATACTTTGCAAACCCTTGCGCTTTAGAGAGCTTTCTGTCTATTTATTTCTGTGTATTCTAATGCTCTATCTAATGCAAAAGCTTGAGGAGTCATGGGTTTTAGGTGAACAGCCCACAATATGATCACAGATTTTTTGGCTATCTTCACAGTATATTAAAAACGTAAACAAATGCATTGAATTAAGTTAAATGGACAATTAATTCAATGCAAATAAATACAAATTAATTTAGCATCTACTTCATTTATGATAATATGCAAAATACTAGTTATTCAAAGACAAAAAGGAAGGAAACAGCCCAACCCTTAAAAGCTTACCAGTGGTTTCTTTTTAAAAACAATTCAGTTTCATGCCTATTTAATTCAACAAACATTTATCAAACTCCTGTTGTGTGACAGACACTGGGCTAGGGTCTTAGGTCACAAAGACAAAAATGAGGCATTCCATTCTTTAAAGAAATTTACATTCTTTGTAGGCAAATGGCATGTATGTAGATAAATTTAAAATTTTTGTAAAGTGATTTCCAAATGGGAGAAATCAACAACTTGGAGGATTACTGTACAACAGTCTTTTTATAGGAGATGGCATTTATGTTTCATTTTTGAAGGAGGCCAAACACTCTTTGAAAAGGAGTTGGAGAAAGTACATTTCAGACAAAGGAGAGAACCTGTCCAAATATAAGTTGATGGGAAATGGAGTGCCTAGCATAGAAAACAGTAAGTGGTCCAGGTCAGTCTGTCTGGTATGTAAGTAGGATAATATTCAATGATTGTGGAAAGGTACAGTGGATTCAGAATGTGAAGAGCCTAAAATGCCAATCAAAGGAGTATGTATTTTATCCAAGAGGCAATAGAAAATCATGAGAGATTCTAAAGCAGGGGAGTGACATGGTCAGACATGTAGAAATAAAAAATTAGAAATAAATATAGAAATAGAAATTTGGCAGCTGTGTAGAAGATGGATTGGAAAAAGACTAAAAGCAGAGAGAATAATTGATAGAATTACTCTAACCTGAACATATACTCCCCTCAATATCCACCATAAATAGCCCCAAACTATTTTTTAAAATATGGATACTTTCTAGAAGTAAAGACATATTCAGAGGTGAAAGATTTAAAATCAACAGTTTTTCTTATAGCTAAATGTCTAGGGAAAATTATTAAATGTTCTCTACTTAAATTCCTCTACTTAATGATTTCCTACTAATTAACATATTAACATAAAATTTATTCATTATAACATTTTAAAAATGAATGATTATTTAATAAATGGAGTATGCATTGCCATAATGATTTAATGAGAAAATTATAGTTATCAATACCTTTTTAATTGTTGTAAATGAATAAAACATTCCTGAACTAATGCATCTGCTTTCAATTGTAGGATTTTTTTCTTTTCATCTTGGAGAGGGGAAAGCAGGGCAATTAGGATTAAGTGACTTGCCCAAGATCACACAACTAGTAAGTGTTAAGTTATGTTGCTGCATTTGAACTCAGGTCCTCCTGACTCCAGGGCTGGTGCTCTACTCACTGTACCACCTAGCTGCCCCCGATGTTTTTTTTCTTTCAAAATGAAAATTATCTTTTTGAAACATTTAGCATTCTATATT
Source organism: Gymnobelideus leadbeateri (assembly GCA_011680675.1). Taxonomy (NCBI): domain Eukaryota; kingdom Metazoa; phylum Chordata; class Mammalia; order Diprotodontia; family Petauridae; genus Gymnobelideus; species Gymnobelideus leadbeateri. Next base: position 386,302 of record WOXC01008445.1, on the reverse strand, counting down.
GAGGAAATTTAAAAATTAAAGAGGGCCAATAATAATATAAAGGGAAAACATAATGAAAGAAAGCTCTCCAAAGAACTGGATTCTTCTGGATAATAATAAGGTTACACAGTATAGTTGGAAAATAAAGAAAAAAAGACTGGTAGATTGAAATTCTTGTTTTTATTTATATGCCAAGATGTAAGAATTCTGCAAGCATGATACTATGCCCTATTAGAACAAATAAATATACAATGCTATTATGCTATAGTTTAAAGTGAAGTGATGTGGGATGGGATCTATTGTGTGGAGGAAGATCAGAAGTAAAGAAACTTCTTGTTTTCTCTCAATTCATCGAGCATTTCAAAGAACTTCATTAATCTTAGTGAAGTGTTTTCTTCTTCAGAGCCAGTAACTTCCTCATATTATGTTTTTGCAATGCTTTTCTGGATTTTTTTTCCTACTATTGGCTCATTAATGGTGGGCTAAATCAGTCAATTGTTTTGTTGTTGTTTTGCTGGTTGATTGATTTCCTCCGTGGTGCTTTTGTTTTGGTGGCCACTGTTGGAATATAAATGAATGACCAAAGTCAAAATAATATTTCAGTCTTTTGATCCACATTTATCAGTTGCTTTCAAATGTCCTACAGCTACAGAGACAATAAAATAATTTTTCTTTTTAGAAGGTGGTTATGTTATAGTTTTATGGTTTATATATTCTTGGTTTATGGAAGGCATATTGAACATGTATTTGAAACAATTTGCAAGATAGAGGATTGTGTCTGACTTCCCCAACCATGCATTGAAGCTTGAATAAATTAAAGGCAAGGTATAGAGCAAACTTTTAGAGTCAAAAACAGCCAGGATTTAAGTTCTGTCACTGACAGATTGAGGCAGGAATCAGGCAAGGCATTTAACCTCTTGATCACCTAGGCACCTCAGTTGCAGAACAAGTGTTAACCTGTATTGTCAGGGGGAATTTCCTCAATGGGAGTTACCTCCTCAATGATATCACAAGGAAGATTGAAAACAGACAAACAAAAACCTTGTTCCATGTAGTGCAGTGTGAAGTAACAAGTGTAAGAATTATTTTAACCCTGATGCATGCTGTTGCTTCTCCTTCCACAAGTGATCTTATGACTCCACTCACTAAGGTCTTCTCCAGGGCTCTAGCTGGTGCCATTCCTTCCTTTGTATTGTGTTTCCTGAGACTCAGTTTCCCTAATGGGAAAATCTCTACTTTTCCTCTACCCTTACTCTCCTCAGAGTCAGTCATACAGTCAGTCCCATTGAATTAAACTCATTATCTTTCTTCTCCAAGCCTTTGCACACCACTCATCCCTCTACCCAGCCCCAAATTCCCTATTCTTAATTCCTATTACACCTAGGCTTGAACCTAGGTGTAATCCTCAACTCCATACTCTTACCAACCCCTCACATCTAATGTGTTGCCAAGCATTTCTGACTTCATTTTTACAACATCTTGAACACAGCTACTTCTCTCCTCTGACATAACCACCACCCTGGTACAGGCCCTCAGCACCTCACACCTAGACTCTTGAAATAGCCTACTGGTGGGTCAGCATTCCTCAAGCCACTAAAATGATTTTTCTAAAATAATCTTCTCAATCAATTCCAGTGACTCCCTATCAACTTCAGGATCAAATACAAAGACCTCTGTTTGTCAAAGCCCCGCATATCTTGCCACCCTTTTTCCTTCAGAATCTTCTGACATCTTTTTCACTACCACTTACTCTGCTCTACTGGACTTCTTGTTAGTCTCTACCTTGATTTTGTATTGGCCTCCTGGTTGTTCTATGAACTAGGAACTTCATTTCTCAGTTGTGGACCTTTTCTCTATTCATTTCCCAAGCTTTGTAGGTTCTCTCTTCTCATCTCCAACTACTGGCTTCTCTGGCTTTCTTTGAGTTCCAACTTAAGTTCCATCTCCTACAGGAAGCCTTTTCCAATCCTTCTAAAGTTCTAGTTCCTTCTCACTTTGTTTTTGTTTTTACATATAATTTTTGTATCCCTAGAGCTTAGCACAATGCCTCATACATAGTAGGTATGAATATTTTTTATACTGACTTCATTGAATGATCACAGATTCAAAAAGAGTAATAATCCAGAGTCAGAATAAAATATAGTAGAAATATAAGGGGATGTAAGTTTGTTTTAAGTTTTATAACCCAGATGCATGGCATTTCTTCCCATCTCTTCTACCAATGAACTTGCAACTCTATTTGCTAATGTACCCTCAGGGTTCTATCTGGTACCACTTCATTTCTTTATGGGTTTCTTAAAACTGGGTTCTCCTAAGGAGAAAAAATAATGCTTTCTTCCTCCCTTCAAATAGAATCAATAATAAACACCATTTCAAAAAGTCAACTTTGCATTAACTTTGCATGAGTAGGCCCCAGCACCCACAGAATGACATAGAGAAGCTAACCTCCTACTGAGGACAGCCCAGCAGCCTTGCAGGGAGTGGCCAGCGCAGCGCTCTGAGAGCGGGCAGTACAGTGCTCTGGGAACTGACAGCTCAGTGCGCTGGGAGCCGAGCCCAGGCCCATGAGCCCCAGTTTTAGCCCCAGGGCTGTTCGGGCCAGCTGCTGGCTGGAGGGACCCCAGGACACCAGCAGCTGTGGCGATTCCAGAATTATCAGCACAGATATGCCTAGGACAAAGTGAGAGGTTAGTGCCCTATGGACTTTGGGATTAGTATTGGGGAAAGTGTTGGCTTCCTCCCCTGGGGGTGAAAAGCTGCTGAGGAAATGGCAGCACAGAGGCCATTTTGCAGCGTCAGTGGCAGCTCCAGCTCCTGGTCTGCGAATTGTAGAGAGATCCAGCAATCAGTCCGGGGGTTAATCACTCTTGCTTTAGCCTGCTTGGATCTGGATTGTGGTCTTGGGGGAGGTCTGGGGTGGGTATCCAATTTGCCAGAGCGGGTGGAGGCTTTACAGAGGCTACCCAACCTCTGGAAGTTGTGAAGACCCCACATTTGGGACAGAAACTCCCCTGTCTGGTGGCAGAGTCCTACTGTGGCAACAAGCCCCAAAATCAAGTAATTAAGTGGCAATATGCCTAGGCAAAGGTAACAAAATAAACAGAAAATGCAACTTTAGACTCCTATTTTGGGGGCAAAGAGGATCAAAGCATGAAACAGGAGGAGGACTGTGAGGTCAGAACTCCTGCACCAAAAGCCCCAAATGAAAATACAAGCTGGCTATAGGCCATAGAGGACCATAAGAAGCAGATAAGGGAAGTGGGGGAAAATTGGGAAGAGAAATGATAAAGATGCAAGAAAAGTATAAATTGACAGTCAACAGCCTGAATGAGGAAAATAACACCTTAAAAAATAGACTAACTCAAATTGTAAAAAAGAGGCTCAGAAAGGCGATGAGGAGAAGAATGCTTTAAAAAGCCGAATTTGCCAGATGGAAAAAGATTCTCAAAGCTCACTGAGGAGAATCATTCCTTCAGAATTAGCCTGGAGCAAATAGAAGCTAGTGACTTTATGAGAAATCAAGATGCTGTTAAACAGATCCAAACAAATGAAGGAATAGAAGGCAATGTGAAATATCTCATGGGAAAAACCACTGACCTGGAAAATAGATCCAGGAGAGATAATTTTAAAATTTTTGGACTACTTGAAAGTCTTAATCAAAGAAGGAACCTAGAAATCATCCTTCAAGAAATTCTCAAGGAAAATTGCCCTGATGTTTTAGACCCAGAGGGCAAAATAGAGGTTGAAAGAATCCACCAATCACCTCCTGAAAAGGATCCCAAAAGGAAAACTCCTAGGAATATTATAGCCATGTTCCAGAACTCCCAGATCATGGAGAAAATACTACAAGCAACCAGGAAGAAACAATTTCAATATTGTGGAAACAAAATCAGAATAGCCCAGGACCTGGCAGCTTCTACACTGAGGGATCAAAGGGCATGGAATATGATATTCCAGAGGGCAAAAGAGCTGGGATTGAAGCCCAGGGTCACCTACCCAGCAAAACTGAGTATTTTGTTTCAGGGGAAAATATGGTCATTGAGTGGAATAGAGCACTTTCAAGCATTCTTGAGGAAAAAACCAGAGTTGAATAGAAAATTTGACATTCAGACACAAGAAGCAAGAGATGCTTGAGAAGGTAATCAGGGAAAAATTCAAAAGGAACTTACCCAAGTTGAACTATTTACATCCCTACATGGAAAAACAATAACTGTGTCTGATGAAACCTTTCCCATTATGAAAATAATTGAAGGATATATGGACATATGAATACATATGTGAATGTGTGTATATATGTTTACAGGTATACATGGATAGAGGTCACAGGTTGAATTTGTTGGGAAGGGAGAATACTTAACTTCACCCCTTAAGGGGTGAGAGAGGAAAGTGACAAGAGGAAATGGGGAGAGACAGGGTAGGGTAAACTATCTCATGTAGAAGAGGCAAGGGGAAGTAGTTGCAGGGGAGGAGAAGAACAGGAAGGCAAAAAGGCAAAACCTTATGCTCATTGAATTTGGCTCAATGAAAGAATCACATACATACCTACAGCAGAATAGGGGGAAGGGCAATGAGAGGGGGGATGATGGAAGGGAGGGCATCCTAGGGGGAGGGGAGTTTGGAAGTACCCACTTTCTAAGAGGGACAGGATCAAATTAGGGAATGGACCAGGTGAGGGTGGGATGGGTGAGAAGGAAATATAAGCAGTCTTTTACAATATATCTACTATGGTAATGTTTTACATAGCTATACATGGACAACACATACTGAATTGCTTATCTTCCCAGAGGGAATGGGTGACAAGGGACGAAAGGAATGGATATGAAATTCGAAGTCTTAAAATTAAATGTTTCAAATGTATATAAATACTATTATTAATACTATTTTGCATGTAATTGGGAGATAAGATGTTCAGGCATTGGGGCTCAGAGATTCACCTTGCCCTAATGACAAAGTTGAAGGGGGTATGGGAAAAGATTTGGGAGAGAACAGATTGGATGAGGGGATTTCTAGTGGGACTGCTATTCTGGGGAAAAAATTGTAACTCAATATCTGGTGGAAATGAATGATGTAAACCAGAAGTTAATAAAGCATTTGTTAAAAACAACAACAACAACAACAACAACAACAAAAACCTTTGCATTAGTACAAGATAAGTTGTATAGTAGTTTTTCTGAAAAAAAAAAAAAGCTTTTCTCTGAAAAATATATGGTTTTTTTGTGGAACGTAAGCTTATTATGTGTCAGCACAGTGATAGAGAAACCTCAGAAGTTAATATGATCTAGTAGTGCATTAAAGATTAAGTAGCTATTTCCTTGACATTTTAGTGAGGAGTATTGCTTGATAAGACTAAAAATCAGTACCTGGAGGTTTTTAACTCTAAAGCATAATTAACTCCGATTTAAATGACTAGAACTTCTACCCTGGAGTCCTACTGTTTCCATTGGTGATTGCTTTCAGTGACCCTCTATTTAGAACTGAACTCAGATTTCCTTCACATTACTACCTAGTCTCTGATTCTAGAACAATGATTAAACCAACTCTGCCTTTTTTCCTGAAATGGGTATGTCAATTTTCTTTTCTAGACTTTCCATGTTTTTTTTCCAAATTAGTTATTCTTCTCTATGACATGAGAAGTTCACCTTGTGTTGTATATATGCATGTATTTGAATATATGTGTATACATTTGCATGCATGTGTATGTGCATATGTATCTATGTAGATATATGTATATACATAGACCATATGTATATATAACACATATACATACACATATATGTATATGTACACACAAACAAACATATATATATATACATATAGTCATATATATGTATCACCTATTCAGTGCTTTCTTCCTTTTCTTTTTTTTTGACTTGCCAATCAGGGTAAAGTGACTTGCCCAATGTCACACAGTTAGTAAATATTGAGTGTTTGAGGCCAGATTTGAACTCAGGTCCTCCTGACTCCAGGGTCAGTGCTCTATCCCCTGTACCACCCAACTGCCCCTAGTGCTTTATTTCTAATATATTGCATTCTGCTCACACCCTCCAGCAGCCTGTAGCCACTATGTTTTTATTTTTTTCCATGAACAGTTCCATTTTTTATTTTTATGTTGATATTACATGAATTTAGCAATAGTAAGTTATTAGGGCAGAAGGGTAGAAGAAGTAGATCTATTCCGTTCATCATAGCAGGGCAGAGCAAACATATGTGCAAATTACAAAAAGACAAATGTAAGCTTAAATCAGGAAAAGAACATAGAGCTAAAATGATTTGCCCAGAGTCACACAATTAGTAAGTGTTTGAGGTAGGAGTTGAACTCATCTCTTTCTGACTAAAAGTTCAGCACTCCATCCACTGTGCCACATAGCCAGCTTTAATAATCTAATACGCAATTAAATTTTCATGGAGCTAGGTGGTGCAATGGATAGAGTGCCAGGCCTGTAATCAGACAAGCTCATCTTTCTGAGTTCAAATCTGGCCTCAAACACTTTTTAGCTATGTGACTCTGAGCAAGTAATTTAACTCTGTATGCCTCAGTTTCCTTATCTATAAAATGAGGAGAAGGAAATGGCAAATTGCTTCAGTATCTTTGTCAATTAAACTACAAATTTCATCATGAAGAGTTGAGCATGACTGAAACGACTGAACGACAATAATGGAAGCCTCCAAAATTGAATCCAGTCAGTATAAAACTAGGTCTGATTCTATACCAAATGGGACCCATATATTACTTTGGTGGTTAGAGATTGTCAAATGTAAGAAATTTTCTAGGTCTAGGAAAATTGCAATGGAATGACACAAACCAGGACATCTATCAAAATTACACTGAATAGGTTACATTTTGAGGATTCATCAAGAATTATTTCTGGGGAGAGGAAATCAGATATAGAATAGATATACTAGCAAGGCTTGACTTTGGACATGAAATGGAAAAAATAGGTCAAAGTTATAAATACAAAATTAGGCATAATGCAATTAAAGAGAAACTTAAAAGAGTTCCAACTTTCAAAAAAACAAATGAATTGCCTTTTGACATAATGTATTCCATGTCATTTGAAGTCCAAAGCAGATGAAAACTTGTTTGAGAATGTTGAAGATCTCTCTAACTCTGCTATTTAGTGGCATATTAGTTATCCAGACAATGTAGTTATATGCCAAAGTAAATTTGCATGAACTTAATACAGATTGACTTCAAGGAGAACCAACTTTCTTTTTTATTTATCCAACCAATGATGAAGTGGATTTCAATTTTGGTGTCACCTAGATCATACCCCCTCCTGTTTTTTTCCAACTGTTTGATCTTTGACCTTTTAGTCATTTAAATACCCGAATTCATATACTCTAATCTTCAAGATCCCCTTGTCTACTGTTTCCTTCCCTTTCTTAGTCTTAAAACAAAAGCAAACAAGTAAACAAAAACTAGGCCATAGTATCTTCAGGAAAAAAAAAATCACCAAATATATCTCCTCTCCTTTTATCAGGCTCCTTTTTCTGTGTTTGCTTACTTGCTACCTCCATTTCTTCACTAATTCATTTCTTGACTCCTGACAATCTGATTCTTTTTTTTTTTTTTTTGCATTTTGGAGAGAGAAGGGCAAGGCAATTGGGGTTAAATGAATTGCTCAAGGTCACACAGCTAGTAAGTGTTAAATGTCTGAGTCCAGATTTGAACTCAGGTCCTTCTGACCCTAGGGCCAGTGCTCTATTTACTGTGCTGCCTCAAAAATCTGATTTTTAACATCATGAATCAACTGAAACATGTCATCCAATTTTTCAATGACGTCTTTTGAAAAATAAATTTCACTGATACTACTTCTTTTCACACTACCTAAATGTCCTCTGCCTATTCTATAGGGGTCAATTTATAGAACAAATAAGGATTTTGTGGAAAAAATAGGAAGAAGACAGTTGTAAATATCAGCAAAGCAGATCAATACAAAAATAGGTGCAATGTTCTATATCTGTTGATCTCTTACACATTTGGTTCAGCCATCACCCTATAGATAGGCATTTGTTTTGTTTCCAATTCTTTACAGCAGCACAATGAGTTTTTTTGTTCTTTATCAATCATTTAAGTCATATCCAACTCTCTGTGACCCTATTTGACATATTCTTGGCAAAGATTCTGCTAAGTTGTTGCCACTTCTGTATACAGCTCAATTTACAAATGATAAAGCTGAGGCAAACGGGGTTAAGTGACTTGCCCAGGTCACACAACTAGTGAGTGCCTGAATTCATATCTGAACTCAGGGCCTAATATTTTATACATTGTGCCACCTAGCTGCTCCTTTTCTTTCCAGTTCCTTGCAAAAAAAAAAAAATCAAATACTGCAAGAAACATTTTATTTTGTTTTGTTTTATGTAGGGAATCTCACTGATATCCTTGATATATATGCTTAGTAATGGAATGTCTGTGTCAAAAGAGTTTTATTGTTTAAGTCACATTTTTTCCAAATTTGATTTTCTAAAACTTTTGTATCAATTCAATACTCCACAAAAAAGTTCATTAGTATACCTATTTTCCACAAGTGCTCCAAGATTTATTATTGCTATTTTTATATTTTTTAATTTATTCTTAATCTACTTTCTTTGTTATTATTGTTATCAAAAATCAATTTTATCTCTGCCCACGAAATTACCACTGGGGCAAAACAAAACAAAACTTAAAACAACAAAAAAAAGATTAGTCAAACAAAAGAAATTATGTTTGCTCTGTGCCCAAAATTTTGTCTTGTTATTCATTTTGAGACCAGCACTTCTCTGACAAGAGTCTAGAGATGTACTTTATCATTCATGCTTGGGAATTATGCTTAGTCATTTTATTGACCAGTGTTGTTTTAAAGGCTTTCCAAAATTAAAAAAAAAGTCTTGTTTTTAAGTTTTATTGTAATTGTAGAAATGGTTCTTCTGCTTATTCTCTCTTCATTCTAAGCACATATCTTGCTATTTTGAAAATACACACACACACACATTCACACACACACACACACACACACACACACACACACACATATATCTTTACATCAACCATGGGAAGTAGATGCTGATATTGTTCCCATTTTATAGATGTAATCATTGGCAAATTTTGTAGTGCTTCATCATCCTTGTTAAAAGCCCAGCTTAGTCCTAGTGTATAATTTCTTGATTATATTGCTTTAATCTTTTTGCTAGGATTTAAAATATATATATATAAATATATATATATATAATATATATATAATTCATTTGCTATATCAATCTATCATGTTCTTTCTTTTTTCCTTTCCTGATATAGATTTTTAAAGTATAGTTATTCATTAAAAATTCTGGGAGATTATTTCCCAATTTTTTGAGACAAGTTCGTTTAATATAGTTAGCAATTTTATTTATTCCTTAGAGGGATTTTTGTTTGTTTATTTTTGGAGGACTGTTGTTTTCATTCATAGTTCTTTCACACATAGTTCAATTTGTCTTTCAGAGACTGGATTAAAATCTCTACCTCGTGTTTTAATCAATAATTAAATACTGAAATGTACCTTTTACATCATATTATTGGTCTTGTGAAAAGTACTATCCTATAGTTCTTCTCAAATATATTTTGAGAATGTCCAAGGATGTTTCTCTCTGGTCACCAATGACTGCTTCTTCACTTCTATGAACGTCAACCCCATGTGTAAGTGTCCTGATCTGCTCTACCCTTTCCTTGTGCTGTCTGAAACCTTATTCTACTGGGGGGAAAACCCTACCCATTTTATTAGACTTGTTCCCATTCCTGAGAAATTATTTATAATATGGTTTGTATTTAATCCTCCATGCACATTTTGTTCTTCCTTACCAGAATCTAAGTATAGAAAGGGTTTCATTGTATCTTTGTACAATTATCATTTACATGTAATTTTAGTCATTTTCAGTCACACCCAGATCTTTGTGACCTTACTTGGTAGTTTCTTGAAAAAGATAATGGAGTGTTTTGGCATTTCCTTCTCCAGATCATTTTATAGATGAGGAAACTGAGGCAAATACGGTTAAGTGACTTCTTCAAAGTTACACAGCTAACAAGTGTCTGAGGCTGAATTTGAACTCAGTTCCTCCTAACTGCAGGCTCATTGCTACATCCACTTTGCCATCTAGTTGCCTATCACCTAGTACAAAATGACTAGTGCTTTGTGCCAGACACTGGCACAAAACCATCCCTTTATAGATGATTGTAGAATTGAATAGAATCATCTATATCATTTTTCCCTACCAGATTTTAAACTACAAGCAGAGATTGTATTTGATTTAAACAATGCATCCCTACACATGAGTTTAACAGTTTTCTGAGAGCAGTAGGTATTAATGATGTTTTTTGAATAAACTATCTCCCATAGAGTCTAGAAGAGTGTTCTGAAAGTAGCACCATCTAAATATTATAGGATTAGGAAACTGTGCTCCAAAGAAATTACACAAATTGCCAAATTACTTTAACTAATTCAAGGTAGGTTGTAAATACAACCTTTTTCTTCAAATACTCTGTCCAGCATTTTTTTCCAATTACACTGCACCAAACAAATATCACATCACATCAAAAAAAGAGGTGACCGAATGGGTTAATAGTATATTCTGAAGTTCAAGTTCCTTCTATTATATAATACTTTCCTCAACTGCTTAAGCCTACATTTCTTTTCCTCTCCTTTAAACTTCTGTAGTAGATATAAACTGTATTATTCATTTATAAGTTAATTTCTGCCTTATGTATCTTCAATTTTTGTGTGTGTACATAAACTGTATTTCCCCAGCTTGAAGGCTGACTATTGAAGTTCAGGAATCAAGTCTTAACTCTTGTATTTTCCCTACCAGATTTTAAATTACAAGCATAGATTGTATTTGATTTAAACAATGTATTCCTACACTTGAGTTTCTCAGTTTTCTGAGAACAGTAGGTATTAATGATGTTTCTTGAATAGACTATCTCCCATAGAGTACAGAACAGTGCACTGAAAGTGGTACCATCTAAATTTAAAAGAGTAAAAACATAACTAATGAAATCGTAAATGATTTTAAAATAATTTCAATTTGCCTTTATAAATCATTTTGCGATTTTTAAAGCAAGTTTTCTCTTTTGACTTTGCTACTTTTTGCCTATTTTAAAAATGTTTGCAGTTTGTGTACATGCTATCTGGGAAATAAAGGTAGGGAGCCTGGGAACTTTGCAGGGGACAAGATAAAAAATAAAATTTATGTGGGATTATAATTTTGCTGCAAAAATTCACAAAGGTGATAACTGAAAGTTGGATTTACTTTAAAGTGATAAGTTTATGGTAAACAGTGTAATACATTCTCTCTTACATAGTGAATAATTCTGCATCATTCACCTTCCTAATTTTCTCATATTCATATCGTTTAAACAATAGAGCAGGTGGCTTAAAAAAATCAGTCATTCCTATGAACATCATTTACCAGTGTCAAGGCAGCATAAAGTTCATGGCAGTGACATCCCCTAAAAAACCCCCAAAAGTAAGGGACTTTGTATAGAGGTGCTAAAATGTTTCCAAAATTTGGTAGCATTACTATTCACCAAGATTTTAGGTGTTTCTCAATCTTGCCTAATTCTTTCATTCATTAGCTTTACAAGAATATTTGATGAAAGGTATGTGAAGGAGAAGGGACCTGTGCTTCAAAACATTATATTTCCACGTTGTTTGTTGTATATTTCCTTGCATAACCTCCAACAACTTCTATTCTCCTTCTACTTGTATGTATCTGGCTTTATGCAGACCAGATCTAATCATTGAAGATAACTCAAAAAAGATCTTTTAGCTTATTTTAGCTTATTTTATTCTCACCTATAATGTTTCACAGTGAGAAATCTCTAAATATGCCTTATATGTAGGTTTCCACAAAAATAGGTAACAGGGTCCCTAGCTCCTCTATAAGAATTCACAGTAATAAATTAAGTATAAACTAATCTTTATTTTACCTCACAGAAACTGAAGCAAGTAAAAAGAAAAGGTGGGAGCTCCAAAATACATGCAGAAAACACATAGAAAACTCACAATAGCCCATAAAGTTTCTGTTGGAATAGAATGAAATGAAATTGCCAACGGTTTGGCACCTTGACACTCTGGTAAAATTCCTCTCTCCCACAGAGTGCTACATAATCATTCCAAGACTCAGTTTCATCGTGTAGATGAGAGTCCTTCAGGAAGGAAAATACACTGGATCTAATGTACAAAAACATCTATTTCCAGTTTATACCCCTTTGTGAATATCTGAATTTTTTTTCACTGATCACTTGTGATTCATTTTATTCTCAATAAAACATTTCACTATTTCAATGTTATTATTTTTCTGGGTCTGTTAAAAGAACAAAATTTGTGTTGACTATAGAGGTTTTCAGTTTCAAACTGTATGCAAGCAAAGTGAGCCAGGTGATATGAATTCCAATGGAATTCCCCATCATTTGAAACTATTGTACTTTTATGTCCAAAGTCTATATTGTCAAAAGGTACTCATATACATAGACTCTTTTATTTAGCAGGCAACAAAGAGGTGATTTGATCCTCATTGGTACAGATTGAAATGCTTAATGAATGACAAAGCAATTGCTATATGCTTGAGGACCTAATATGTGCCAGACCCTAATAAACACTAGGAAATAAAAAAGTCCTTTCTCTTAAGAAGTTAATAGTCTAATGACAGAGAGAACATAAAAACAAAAATGTATAAGCAAAATACATACAGGAAAAATGGAGGTAATCTTAGAAAGATGACATTTGGAAGTGGATGTGAAATGTTTCTTGCAGAAGATGAAACGAGCTGAGATTTGCAGAAAGCTAAGAGGTAGAAATTAGAAGTGAGAAAATTGCTGTCAAGAAGGACAGCCAATGAAAATGATTGGAGTCAGAAAATGGAGTGCCATGTACAAGGAACAAGAAGGAGGCTATTGTCTCTGGCAGAGTATACAGAAAGAAGATAGTAAGGTGTAAAGAAACTTAGTGATATAGAAAAAGGCTAGATAATGAAGAGATTTAGAAGCCAGGGGATTGTATATTTGATGCTAGAGATAATAGGGAGCTACTGAATTTATTAATGAAAATAGGGCTGTCTATGTTCAGACATGCATTTTAGGAAAATTAATGAATTTGACAGCTGAGTCGAGAATAAACTGTAGTTGGTAGTGACTTGAGGCAGGGAAATGATCAAATAGTCACTTACAATAATCCAAGCAGGATGGAATAAGCACCTGTATCAAGATAGTGGCAGTATCAGAGGATAAAAAGGAATATATGAGAAGTGTTCTGAAAATTGAAATGACAGGAAATTACAACAGATTGAGTGTGGTGAGCGTGAGCAGTCTATGAAGACATGTAGGTTCCAAGTTTGTTTGACTAGAAAAATGGTGGCACCTTTGACAGTATAGGGACTTTAGAAAAAAAAAAAGAAGCATTTGGAAGAAAGATAATCAAGAGAACATTTTTTCCTAGAAGACATATAAAATAACATTTCTTAATTTCATTTCTTGGGTTAAAAAAAAAAACCCTCTCATTTCTTTGTCATGTTGAAACTATTTGGCAATAATGGAGAAAATATCTGATTATATCATCTGAGTGATGAAAAGCAAAAAAGACAAATTTTAAGGTTGGAAACACATTCTGGTTAAAACAGATGAGTGGAAGTTCTTTTTAACGTGGAAACATTAATCATTATGAGCACCCTCAATCTAATTCAATTCATTTTATAATATTTCATTCCATTGTCAAGTTTTACAAGCTTCATAACGTCAATTTTATGCATCCGCTACATTTTTTTGTCCAAGTTGAATAATATCCTGATGTATATGTAGCAGATGCTTTTCTACACCAAATGACTCTTGTTCTGTTCTCACCAAAATTTTTTAAATCACATACATGCAAATGAATTTTATACACATGCAAATGAGCACTAGAAATGAATAATTTTTCTTTCATTTTCCATTCTTTATACTACAAAGCCAAATATTTTTTAAACATCCTAAAAGAAAATATTGATTTCAAGATAGGGATGTTTGTGACATTAGAGTCAAAACAAATATTTATAGCTAAATAATAGTACTCTACAATTTGGCATTATAATGACCTCACTTGGCAATTAAAATTTTAAAAAAAATCTTAATTTCATAGAATTCTTGAGGATCAAATCTGTACCTTGCATTGTTCCTAGAGGCAAATTGAATGAAAGTAATGAATATAGAAAGTTGATTTATATCTATAACCCACAGTTTAAAAATCTAGTGTGAGTAAAAAGAAGTTTCCATACCAGTAAGTGGATGGACAGGTAGAAACCAAGAGCTTTGGATCAGAGGAACTCAAGATTGTTGTTAGTAAAACAATAGACATTTCACAATGATCAGGGAAAGACACAGAAATACTTCAATCATTCCAGTTTTAGTACACATAAATAAAGTGGAAAATTACAATCAGCTAAAGGGTCAGATAGAATCTTATTCCTGTGTATAAAAAGAAATATAAGGCATATGTAATATTCTTTGAGAATCTTAAAATAGGTTATTAGTCAATGAATAAGCCTTTAAGTGAGTGCCTACTATGGAAACAACATTGTGTTACTGGGGATAGCAAGATGAAAGTGAAATCATACCTATTTATATAACTTCCTATAAACACTTAAATAGCTTTCCATGTTTAAAGCTATATATAATATATATGTGTGTGTGTGTGTATATACATATATATGCTTATATATATTAATGGTGTCATATTTCAATCTTTTTGTGTATAAGCAGAATGATTAGTCTTTATATAATGAGTATATAAAATGAAAATAAGGTAAATTTGAAGAAGGTACAAATAAACAGTTGAGGCAGGAACAAGCAATCTGAATTGTTGATATTGTTATTCACATGAAAGAGAAAGGAAGGAAGGAAAAATCATTGTACCTAATACATGTCAGGCAATATTATCTCATTTTATCCCCACTTACAACCTTGTAAGGAAGGTATTATTATTATTCCCATTTTACATATGAGGAAATTGAAACAGAGACATGTTAAGTGACTTTCACAGGGTCATACAAATTGTAAGGTCTGGGACCAGATTTAAAATTAGTTCTTCCTTAGTACTCTATTCACCATGCCACCTACAATGATTTTTTTTAATTGCTATTTTCTTTTGGTGGTATCATTGTAATGGCAAATAAAGTAGTACTTTGCTGCTTGTTTCAGCTATTCAAGTGCTATTGAGACTTACCTGAGATTGTGTCAAGTCTTTGAAACAGTATAAATCGAGTTGCCCTTAATAGGCCTAAAGGAGTTAGGAGATCTTCCCTGCCCTTAATAGACCTAACACCATCATATGGAGCCCATGGTGAGAGGAGCTTGCCGAAAATGTTGAACAAGCAGGAGCAGAGCAAAGAAAGCTTGAGCTTGAGCAAACAGAACTGAGTGGGAGAATGCTTGTGATGTTGGCACTCTGTCCATCTTCTGTCTGTGTTGATGTTACTTTATCAGAACTGAAGCTTTCTATCTGTTGAAAGAAGACTTTACTGTTGATACAGAAGACCTAAAAGACAACTTTACTGCTGATATAGAAGCCTTGAAAGAGGACTTTACTGTTATCTACAGAAGTCCTGAAACAGGGTTTTACTGCTATTTACAAAAATCCTGAAAGAGGGTTTTACTTCTGTTTAGAGAAGTCCTGGCATTTTACTGTTGATTTGTGTTTGACTTTTCTGACAGAAACTTTATCTGTTGGTCTGTGTTACTTTGTCAGACAGAAAGTGAATTGAGATAATAGTGCTGGCAATGTGTTTAAATATTATTGTAGCTCTGTTGCTCTTTGTCTTCCTAGAAACAGAAACTTGAAAGAGCTTGGAGTGGAGCAATAAGCTTAGATATAGAACCAGAGCAGAGAACTTCTGACATGTGATTCCAGGCAAGAGTTGGGTGAGTTCAGGCAAAAGCTGGGAGAATTACCTAACTGTGAATCCAGGCAAGAACTGGTAATGGTCAGTCCTTGAAAGAAGAACCATGAGGTTTGAAAGCCAGTCTCCACTTAAGATGAAAAAAGGATTTTACTTGGGTACTCTGCATTGACTGATGAGATTGTGACTTACTGTGACCCTGGGATGGATGGTGTTTGTACTTTCTGCTACCTCTTAATGATGATTGACTTAAGGAAGCCAACCTGAAGTCAAGATGAAAGAAGACTTGACTTGGGCACTCTATATTGATTGAGGAGATTGTGTCTTAAGGAATGATATGTTTTGTTCAAGACTATGTGGCCATCTCAGTAATAAATTGTTATGCTATATTGTTATGAATGCCACACTTTAGTTTCTTGAATGTTTGGTTTTAGTTTACTGTTGAATAAAAAGAGAGTTCACTATACTATGCAATTAGATCCTTAATGTTAATCACAGTAGCATCCTCAGCAGAGCTGCTCATGATTGACTTTACAATCATACAGCTAAGAGTCATGAAATACTATATTCTCTAAAGAAATGAATGTGGGTATTACCCAGAGGACAACAGAAATGTAGATGATGGATGGAAGCTGGTTATATTACAAAAAAAGAAAGAATTTAGCAGGAGAAAGCATTAAAGGAGTGTCTTGAAGTACAAGTATGATGGAAAAAATGGACTAATCACTTGTCAAGAATAGGGGAAAATCAATGGAATATCTAAATACTATATTGGTAACCTAGCAGCACAAAGAGATAGCAAGGAAGGTCTCTAGCACATTGGTTTGGTTCCCCTGGAAAATTTATAGGAGAATATGGACATGACTATTGCAGTATGATACACTATATTGCAGAGCATAAGGGAATAATCATGTTGATGACATCAAAGATGCAATGAAATATTGGTGTCATCTCTAGATTATATCAAGTCTTACCACACAGTGACCTAGGTTTGGTATTGATTAACTATTTACCAACATATTAATGATGGATTAATGAAGAATCTTTTTTTAGAATACCACAAATTATAAATTTACTAATAATCTGAATAGATACAGAATTCAAATTTACCTTGTTTAAATGGTGAATGCAGTTTAATAAGACCAAACCCTCAAAAAAGATTTCAGAGATGAAAGTTTGAAAAAGTTTTGGTAGGTAACTTAAGAGGAACAACAACAAAAACTGAGTTGAAGAAAAGTATCTGCTATGTGCATATCAGGATGTTATTAAACTTGGACAAAAATGTAGAGAATGTATAAAATTAGAAAAAAATGAATATGAACTACTAATACAATGCTTCTGTTTTTTGGTATAGCTTTAAAGACAGCACCCTCTTAGTTCCAGTTCAATGTTGGAATGAAATGAGGCAATGACAATTGACTAAGCACCTGACAAAGGAAGAGGTTTTCTTTCCCTAAAACATCAAAAATATGCAAGGATACCATGATATGTAACTCCTCTGGATAATGCTCCTCTCATCTCCATCTGGAAACTGAGTTTCTTCAAAAGGCATCAGACTATGGTGATTCTGCCTGGTTGGTCTCAGGAACCAATTACTAAGTCTGAGAGACCCAGTCCATGCCCAGCTGAAATGCTTTATGTGCCAGTTTAGGGAGCTAAATTAGAGAAGCTGGGGTCATTTAGATGGCAGCAAAGAAGGAAACTGTGTCAAAGATGTCTCAAAATTCCATCAAGATACAGCTGGTCCACATCATATCTATAAGATTGGCTAACATGGCAAATAAAAAAAAAATGATAAATGTTGGGGAGGATGTGGGAACGTTGGAAAACTAATTCATTGTTGCTGGAGCTATGAGCTGATCCAACCATTTTGGAGGGCAATTTGGAACTATGCCCAAAGGGCTATAACAACATGCATACCCTTTGACACAACAATACCATTTTTAGGGCTATGTCTCAAAGAGATCAAAAAAATAGGAAAAGAATCCACATGTACAAAATATTTATAGCAGCTCTTTTTGTGGTGACCAAGAACTGGAAATTGAGGGGATGCTCATCAAGTGGGGAATGGCTAACCAAATTGTGGTATATGAATGTAATGGAATACTATTGTGCTACAAGAAATGATGAACAGGTGGGCTTCAGAGAAATCTGGTAAGAGTTATATGAGCTGATGCTGAATGAGGGGAGCAGAACCAGGAGAATACTGTACACATAACAGCCACAGTGTGTAACAACTGATTTTGATAGACATATCCATCCTCAGCACTGCAAGGACATAAAACAATTCCAAAGAACACATGATGGAAAATTCCAGTCACATTCAGAGAAAGAACTATGGAGTCAGAATGCAGAACAAAGCAGAATATTTTCTTTTGTGTTTTGTTTATTTTTTTCTCTCTCATGGTTTTTCCAATTTATTATAATTCTTCTATGCAAAAAATGTGTTTATATGTATGTATGTGTAGGAATATGTGTGTAGAGTCCATATTAGCTTGCAAGCCATCTTGGGGATGGAGTGCTTTAATAGGAATGTATGTGTAGAGTCCGTATTAGATTGCAAGCCATCTTGAGGACAAGGAGGGAGAGAAAATTTAAATCTTATGGAAGTGATTGTTGAAAACTAAAAAGAAATAATTCAATTAAAAACAAAATCAAGTTTTCAATTATAAAAAAGACACCTGTTCCTATCACGGCTTCTATTTAAGCCAAGTATGATATTAAAGCTAGATAACACAGGACTGTGACATTCACTAAACATTCTTTCCTGACTGGTAGAATATTTTTATTATCGTTTAAGTTCCCGTATTTCATAGGTCTACAATGCAAACAAGATAGTCCAAAGAAGATAATCAATGAAAAAATGGTTAAAGCAATGGCAAGTACTCTGCTCCTATAGGCAAGGTGGCAATCAAAATGTTTTCTAGGTTAAGAGAATATTTGTCTTGGGTGGACCACTCTAAATGTGTAAAACAATATAATCACTAATCCTTCATCTTATAGTGCTAAAAAGGTTGTAAAACTGAAGGTGATAAATCAGCTTATGCCTAAGTGAATGTAAAAGTTAGTTAAATATGTCACATTTAAAGAACTGATGTCCTTGAACATTAAAAGATATCTTAGAGGGCACCAGAAAACGTAAGGATAGTTTTGCTTGTTTTATTTTAACTCTGAGAAGCTAGTACAGGTACTGAAATTCCCTATTAGATCATGTAGATTTTTCATGAAAAATCATCTCAATAGAATTATAAAGCAAAATATTTAGAAATTTTTTTCATTAATACCATTTTAATGTTAATTAAAGAATAAAATCTTGGACTCTACTGGCCATCTGCTGTGTTTCCACTTGAATAGCTGTCAATGTTAGACTAGTGAGACATCTGGGAGTAGTGGATAGAATCCTGGATTTGGAATCTGAAAGACGAGTTTAAATTCCACCTATACTCACCATCTGTGACTGTGGACATCTTTACCTTTCAGTCTTAATTTTGTCAGTTGCAAAACAGGGAGCACTATTATATAATGAATAATGAAATTGAAATGGGGAAGATCTGGGTTAGAAGAATGCCACAGGCACTGATAGTTGTATGATACTAAATTTTATCTTATTCACTTATCTCATCCATCTATCCACTCTTTATCTTAATATATCCAATAGTAAAATGAAGGTAATAATGCCATCTGCCTCATAGGCTTATGATGTGGGTCAAAAGAGATGAGGAGTACAAAATCCTTGGCAAAACTTAAGTATGTTAGAATAATCATTACTAACATTATGCCATTCTCATGTTTATTTTTGTGGAGCTCAAATGGGGGAATTATCAAGTTTCTTACCTAGTATTATTCTTTTATATTTAATTTTTTGTGAAATACTACATAAGAGGATGGAATAATTACTTACTGAATTGAATAACTGCACTGGAATGTCGGCTTATCTTCTTTAGGATCATTGAAAGTATGTTAAGAAGAATTCTAGTTGCAGACAGAATTATGAGGACAATATCCATTTCCCATGTGGCTTTGATTTTCCAGAAGTAACACTTTAACTTTTTTCATTTTCATTGCCAGCATAGGAAATAGGACTATTTGATATGAAAACATTTATAAAAAGCATCACTCTTTCCCTTCCTCTTTTTGAATCAAAGCTACATGCAAGAGATTATATCAACAATTTAGTCTGGTACTTCTCTAGTACCAATACAGTTTATATAAGGAATTCTCCAGAATATTTTGAGCTCTGTATTTTT
The DNA here is from genome assembly GCA_011680675.1 of Gymnobelideus leadbeateri. Lineage (NCBI taxonomy): Eukaryota > Metazoa > Chordata > Mammalia > Diprotodontia > Petauridae > Gymnobelideus > Gymnobelideus leadbeateri. The sequence continues at coordinate 366,200 of WOXC01008445.1, read as the reverse complement.
AGTTTTGAGATTCATCATCTGTTGATTTATGAAAGATAATGAGATTGTGAAACAAAGTGGTACAATTGATATAATGCTGAGTTGGAGTCAGAAAGAGCTGAATTTAGATTAAGCCTCAGACACATTAGCTGGGTGACCCTAGGGAAGTCTTTAATCTCTCTTTGCCTTAATTTCCTCAACTCTAAAATGGAGATGATAACACCTACCACACAGGATTGTGAGGAACAAATGATATAATAACTACAAAGTGCTTAGAATAGTGCCTAGCACTAAATGCTGATTCCCTTCTTTGCTTTGTATAATTTTGGCCATTTATTTGTGTCATACTAGGTGTTTTGTAGGTGGTAAATTTTAACAATTTTTAAGTATAATGTGACACACTTTTTTCAATTTCCTTACAAAATTTTCTTTGATCAGTTAACCTGGATCCTATCATGATTGTTATCATGATAATTATTAGGAGGAGCAGCAACTTGACCTCATTCAGCCTCAATTTCTTTACCTGGAAAATGTTAATAATTCCCACATTAACTACTTGACCAGGTTATCATGAGGCTCAAATGAATAGTTTATGTAATTCTTTTAAAAAGTTAATTATATGAATATCAAATTAATGAAAGACAAAATAAATTATTAAAAACTAAGTTTATACAAGGCACATTCATTATCAATATTCTTAGTCTAGAAAAAATGGAATATTTATAGTCATGGACTTCCTTTACTAATAATTACCAAGTGGAATTTACTTAGTGCTTGCTTCAATTGACCCACAAGCACCAAATAGGGAATAAACACAGATGTATATGAGTATTGATGTACATCATATTTGCTCACTAAATCACAATTCTATCAGTATTTGCTTTCTCATTCAACTTTGCCAAGCCAATCTTAAATTGATTTAGACTGTATCATAAATAATTACATTTAGAGACTTGCATGATGATTAAGAAAAAAATTGAGAAAGAATAGATTATTTTAGGCCTTTTGTGTGGTGGTACATGCCTATGGTCCCTGGGACCAGGGAGGCTAAGGTTTTATCTCAGGATTTCTGAGTCACCGTGGGCAAAGAGAATAACATGTTCACTTTAAGACTAGTGCCAATTTCCAGTACCCAGAGAGGGAGGGTCCACCAGACTGCCTAAAAAGTGTCAAATCAAAGTTCTCATTTCAATGAGAATTGAGCTGTCTGTCTGAGAGGTCACTGCAATAAAAAGGCTGAATTTAAAAATATTGCTCATATATGAAATATTATATATATATGTATCCTTTACATTATATATCATCCAATAGCTTAAATTTTTATAGGTTATAATTTTTAAAATTTATTCCTGATAGCTCTCAATACTCAGGTACCACAGTGCCTCATAAGTAGAAAACTAGGTCATACAGAGGCAAAAGACATCAATGCTGTTGTAGTTAGGGGGAAAAATCAAATTTATAGTGCATTCTATAACCAAGCATTAACTTTTCCATATACCCACCAGCAAGTACAGGACGTAATACTATAAGTTTGCAAAGCCTGTGGAATTTCATTTGCCATTTTAAAGGAATAAGTTAAAAGCATTTCTCCTCTAATGGATGTTTATCTTATGGCTGTACTTTGCTTTAACTAAAGGGAGTGAAATGGGAAATTTAAAAGCTATGAGCAAGAAGAATCATGAGATGCAAGCAATTTAAAATTTAAACAGGAGAGAAGTCATGGGAGATGTATCTATTGCACATTTTAAACTTATCCATTTGTAGAAACTTTATCATACAAAACATACTCAAATAACTTAGGAAATGTTTCCTTAGCTTGAAGGTGATAAAGAGTAAAACATTAATTTCTTCAACTATATATGTGAGTATTATGCAAAAGTCTGTTGCAGAAGCTCACCTCATCAAAGCAGATTAAGTAAATTATCTGCAATTTATAGTCTTACGTAGTTGCCTGAACATTGAGAGGTTAAATAATTTTCTTTGGTATCAAGGTCATCTGGACTCCAACAAAAGCACTTCATGCTGTCTTTCTTATGCCTGCACTTCTAAACACACACGTAAGTAAATATATACTGTTACAGATATATATTTATTTATTTATGAATATTTTAATATATATGCTTATGCACCTTTGTGTATGTATTTTCATATTAATATATGAAAGATTTAAGAAATACTTTTCCTTTATAAGAAAAGTAAGAAAAAATGCCAATCAACTATGATTTCTTGAGTCATATTTAATAGGCCAAAATAAAAATTGAATTCAATTTAAGAATAGGTCTCCAAATAATTTTTGTAATGATTTTTAATATTTCAGTATTTTCTATTAAGAATGTGGTTTTCCACTAAAAAAATAGAAGTCTAGGTGGAAATTTCAAATGTAGACATTGAACTCTGAAGAGGAGAATTTTTTCACTCAAAATCTGAAGCTTAAATATCCAGCAACTAAAATTGCTGAAGTTGGTCTCTATATCCCTAATACCTAGTATAGTGCTTCATAAGCACTTAAAGTGCTTGTTTGTGTTGCTTAAGAATTCTCCAGAATAGGGGGTATAGCCAACATGATGGAAAGAAAGCAGGGACTCACCCGAGTTCTCCCCCAAACCCCTCCAAAGACCTTTAAATAATGTTTTAAAACAAATTCTGGATCAGTAGAACCCACAAAAGGATGGAGTGAAATAATTTTCCAGCCCAATAAAACTTAAAAGTTCAGCGAGAAAGATCTGTTGCATCAGGTGAGAGTGGGGTACAGTGAAGTGCAGATCACAGAAGCACAGACCCTGTCCCAGCAAACCAGGAACAGGTCTTAGGAGTGATTTGATGAGCAGTGCCAGAAGCTGCTTCCAGAGCTCTCAGCCCACAAAGAGAAAGGGGGTCAAAGAACTGGTCAGAAGATTAGAGGAATGTGTTTGATGGCAACAGGGCAGGACTCTGTTGCTTTGCCCATACCTGGATGAGGGTCATAGTCCTGAGTCTCAATTTCAGGGCAAGGAGAAAACTTAGCATACCAGAATTTGTGGTCACCATGAAGCAGGAACTTTCTTCGCAGTTCTTCACAAACCTCTCAGCCTGCAGATGACAAAAATACATAGTCCACTGCAGTTTGCACTAGCACAACCCCAGACACAATAAACTAGGAATAGGCCTTGGGAGTGACTGCATCAGCAGTGGAAGTGACTGCTTTCCAAACTCTCAGCCCACAGATGGTAAAAGGGTCAAACAACTGGTCAGGAGATTATGGGGATCGTTTTGCTAGCACTGAGGCAGGTCTCTGTTGCTCTGCCCATAGTCAAATCTGGGCCACAGTCCTGGGTGGCAGTCACAAGGGAAGGAGGAGTAGTAACATATCAGAACTTACATTAGCAGTGGCACAAGGACTCTTCTCACAGTTCCAAGGCAGAAAAGAGTGCTTGTGGTTCCTCAGATCAGAGCACAGGCCAGGAAAAGAGTAAACACCTCTTCTTAGATCATACCACCTTGGAAGAACTGAAAACTTATAGGTTCCTGGAAGCATTTCTGAAAATAGCTACACAAAACCTCTAAAGTTTGGGACAGTGTGACCTCTGCCCTGAAAACAGAGTCCTACTTTAAGAAAGGCTTAAATATCAAGTAATAGGCAGTGAAAAAGAGCAAACAATGGAAAAAACTCTGACCATAGAAAGTTAGTATGATGAAAAGGAAGATCGAAACACATACTCAGAAGACAGTGAAATAAAAGCTTCAATATACAAAACCTCCAAGAAAAAAATATGAATTGGTCTAAGGTCATAGAAGGGCTCAGAAAGGATTTTAAAATTCAAGTAAGAGAGGTAAAGGAAAAATTGGGAAGAGAAATGAGAGTGATACAAGAAAATTATGAAAAAAGAATCAACAGTTTGGTAAAGGAGGCACTAGAAATACTGTAGAAAATGACACCTTAAGAAGAGAGTAGAATAAATGGTAAAAGATACAGAATTGGACAAATGGAAAGATGGATGGATAGATAGATAGACAGACAGACAGATAGATAGACAGACACAAAAATTCACTGAAGAGAATTCCTTAAAAAGTAGAATTGGCCAAATGGAAACAGAGGATCAAAAGCTCACTGAAGAAAATAATTCTGTAAAAATTAGAATTAATGAACTAGAAGCGAATGACTTTATGAAACATCAAGAAATAAGCCAAATCAAAAAATAAAAAATAGAAAACAATGTGAAATGTTTCATGGGAACAATAACTGACTTAGAAAATGATCCAGGAGAGATAATTTAAAAAATTATTGGACTTTGTGAAAGTCATGATAAATAAAAAAGATCCTAGATAGCATCTTTTAATAAAGTGTCAAGGAAAATTGGAGGAGGGATGCTTATAAATTGGGAATAGCTGAACAATTTGTGGTATATGATTGCGATGAAAAATAAGAAATGATGAGCTAGATACTCTCAAAAAGACCTGGAATGGTTTCTATGTACTGATGCAAAGTGAAATGAGTAGAATCAAGAGATTGTATACAGAAAAAGCAATATTGTAATATAAGTAAGAACTGTTAAATGACTTGGTTATTCTCAGCAATATGTGATCCAAGACAACTCTGAAGGACTTATGATGAAAAATATTATCCATCCCTGGAGAAAGAACTGATGGAATTTGAATGCAGACCAAAGCATACTTTTTACTGTCTTTATTTTTCAATTTGGTCTTTTTTTTACAGCATGACTAATATGGAAATGTTTGTGTGACTACACATGTATAAACTCTATCAAATCACCTGCCTCCTTGATGAGGAGGATGGGGAGGTGTAACAGCAAGCACCCCAACAGCCCCAGGATGGCTGCCAACATAGGTTCTTAGATCTGCTTTTCTAAAGGAAAGCAACTCAAAATGGGTTAACAAGCTTGCTTTAATAAATCAAAACATATTGTTTACCTAGTTCAGGAGGAAAAGGTCAGCACCCCGAACTTCAGAGTATACAGACAGAAGTTTCAAAACAGAGAAACAGACAGATCAAGCAGACAGGCTTCCAAACTGCCCAACCATTATATCAATACCAAATCACAGTTACTGGAGAGGGAAGCATCAACATCTGGGTTTTCAAAGCCAGGGTGGGGGTGGGGGTGGGGGCTCTCAACAGCTGCCCAGAGTCTCATCTGGTCAAATCACACAACACTTCTCAAAGTGAGCCCCAAAGCAAAGCTTCACATCAGGGATTATATAGCCTTCTCCTGGCTCAGAGAATGTAACAACCTTCTTGACCCACTGCCCAAATTCACAAAATATCAAGGTGTACCAGGGGTTCCTGAAAAACAAGCCTCCCACCATAGGCTCCAGGTGCACTTAACCTAGGGGCAGGGAAGATCTTTAAATTTGGATTTTAGAGGAGGGAGGGAGAGAATTTGGAACTCAATTAAAAAATAAGAGGTTAAAATGTTTTTACATGTAATTGGTGGAAAATAAAATACTAAACTAAAATAATAAATAAAATTATCTAAGCTTAAAAAAAAAAAACCTTTGGGATTTTCTTTGACCCACAGAAAAATTTTCCATGTAAGACATTTTTTAAAACTTCCGTAAGTTCAGTCATCTTAAAAAGAAGAGTTTTTACTATTTTCAAATTTTATGAAAAAATGTTATTTTTAGTTACTTGAAAATTCTGCTTTATCTATGACATAAAAGGCCAAGAGTACTTGGGATTTCAAACTCAAGCAGAGATTTTTCAAGGGGCTTGTTTTTTTTCCTATACTTGCCAAATAAAATAAATTCTAAATAAGTAAACTATTCAACTGAAATAAAATCCAGAGCATCACGAGTCTCATTTATAATTCTTTCATTTATACAAACAGCAGGAATTTTTCCTTTCACAAAGCAGATTAGATTCAACACTTCTATATTTGGCTCTTGAAATATTGCAATGAATTAAACTCATCCTACAATTTGATTGGTGTTAGAAAAGAAGACAACAGAAAGGAACAAATCTATCTTACACCATTTTTGTTCTGTGGATCAAAATAATGGAGTATATTCATTTTAAGACCTCACAAGTTATTTAACATCTCTAGGTCTCAGTTTCCTTAGTTTCAAAGTAACAGATTTAGACTAATTGATAGTTAAGATCTCTTTCCAACTTTTAATATACTACCTCATGATCATTCCATTTCAAAGATATATGTTCATTTCTTTAACCCACAGACCGAAATAAGGTAGAATTTTAAGTTGAAGATCAACACTGAAAACAAATTCCATAGGTTAAAATGATTATAAATCAAAATGATACATTGCCACATATGGATTTTGTATGCTATAGACAGTTTTATTCATATTTATTTATTTGCACATTTACCTTTACCCCATTTACTTCGCACATGTTTTAGAGTGGAATTAATTATCTTCATTCTAGGATGTCTGTTCTAGTTCGATGTATTATTAGTGGCATCTAGCTTTCTGCTTTTATTTAAATAATCACATACTTAAGACAAAAGGACATTAGAGCTTAAAGTGTTTTTATAAGATATTTTTCCTGAAAAAAATTGATATATTTACTGCATAAGGTAATAGCATCATGCTTAATTCTATTTCTCAAATTCTGCCTTCCATATCACATTATTTAAATGTGCAAGTCACAGGTACTTTGTTCAAAAAACAGCATTATGATACCCTATGTAGAAAACTCAAGCTTCTTTTCTCTGATTTAGACATCAATATGAACTTAGCAACAGTTTTTTCTTCTAGTGTATGAGGGATATTATAGTCCAAGTCTTTTGTTCTGAATCTATTTCCATTCTTAGGTACGAATTGTGAAAAAACCTGCTTTGATTAGGAACAATGCTATATAAATGAAAGTAGAAGTCACAAAAAGCTTTAGGAACGAAATCAGTTTTCATATATCATCTTAGACTACTTACTCAAGGTGGGAAAACTGGGGAAAAATAAAAATTAAAAGAGCGACATTAATGTTTCAATTACCATTCTTATTCATTAATTGACTTATGTTCTAGGCTTTTTTTTCCATACTAGAAAATCACTAAAGAACAGATTAGGAGAGAAGACTATATAGGATGGAACATCTGTGATGATTGCTATTGATTTTCATAATGTCTCTTCTCTTAAGTATAAAGTCATTTATTAGGTTAGATTTTAGCTCACAGTACAATAATAATCACATGGAAAAAATAAGAGTAGCCTCCTCAAAGTCCAGGCAAAGATACCTGTTGAACTGAGGAATGTCCAATGGATGACAAGTTCTTAGACTATATACATTGTGCTCTGTTAGCTATTTGCCCACATAAGCAGGATTGGTAAATCCACGTTTGGAAATTTGGGGATGTGTAAGGTAGGCACCCTGCCACCATTCCAGTGTATGCACATTCTTTTCATTGACCACTGAGTCAGAATTATGTGCATACAAAAGCTTAAAATAAAATAATTTTCTGCTCTTTTTAAGTTTGAAAGTAGAAAGAAGAACTCTTTTGAGATTTCATCCATTGTTAAGGGTGGCTGTTTCAGCTGTCATATCTCTCCACCTGGAGAGGTCTTCTATACTACTGTGTTTTGTACAATTTCATGATCTTAGATGAAAGGGGTATTGAAAATGGATTGGCAATGTGAGATTTGAAAAGGCCAAAAGAGACTAGTGAAAACTTCAATGAATGGAGTCTATGGCAAATGTTCAAATATTTGTCGCAGCTTAGTCAGTTGAGGAAACTGCAGAAGCCTAAGGGACAACTTGTGTGACCCAATCCATCAGTGGATCAACTCAGCAGCCAAGATACAATATTCTGCTAGGAAGGAACAGTTTGTAAGTGTTAAAAACAAATGGTGTTGATAATAATAATTTATACACCATAACGATGTGCCAACCACCATTCAAAGCACTTTTCAAATTATTATCCCACTTGGTGTTCACAACCCTGGGAGGCAAGTGCTATTATTTTTTAAATAGGTTAATTTATTTATTTTTAGTTTTCAACATTCACTTCCATAAGTTTGAATTTTCTCTCCCTCTTTCCCCTCTCACTTTCCCAAGCCAGTATGTAATTTGATATAAGCTTTACATATATATTCCTATTAAACATATTTCATATTAGTCATATTATATAGAATAATTAGAAAGAATAGGAACAACCAAGAGTAATAAAAACAAGAAAACAAAACAAAAATAATAAAATAATCTGCTTTCAGTTCTGCATTCAGTCTCCATAGTTCTTTCTCTGGATGTGGATGGAATCTTCTGTCATAAATCTTTTGGAATTGTTTTAGGTCTTTGCATTATAGAGAAGGGTCAAGTCCATCAAAGTCAGTCATCACACACTGTGGCTGTTGTTGTGAACAATGTTTTCCTGGTTCTGCTCACCTCACTCCGCATCGGTTCATATAAGTCTTTCAAGGTTTTTTTGAGGTCTGCCTGTTCATAATTTCTTATAACACAAGAGTATTCCATTCATCTATCACAACTTGTTCAGTCATTCTCCAATTTATGGGCATCTCCTCAATTTTCATTTCCTGGCCACCACAAAAATAGCTGCTATAAATATTTTTGTGGGTCCTTTTCCAATCTCTTTTGGATACAATCCTAGAAGTTGTATGGCTGAGTCAAAGGGTATGCATATTTTTATAATCCCTTGGATATAGTTTCAAATCACTCTCCAGAATGGTTGGATCATTTCACAACTCCATTATCAATGAATTAGTGTTCCAATTTTCTCACCTTTTTGACACTTACAACTTTGGTGTTTTATCATGTTAGCCAATCTGGTACGTGAAATGTGGTACTTCGAAATTATTCTGATTTGTATTTCTGTAATCAGTAGCAATTTAGAGCATTTTTTCATATGACTCTAGATAGTTTTAATGTTTTCCTCTGAAAACTGCCTGTTCATATCCTTTGATCATTTATCAATTGGGGAGTGACTTGCATTCTTATAAAGTTCACTCACTTCTCTGTATATTTTAGAAATGAGGCCTTTATCAGAGACACTTGTCATAAAAAATTATTTCCCATTTTTCTGTTTCCCTCTTAATCTTGGTTGCATTGGCTTCATTTATTTTCACTTGGATGTAATCAAAATTATCCATTTTACATTTCATAATGTTCTCTATCTCTTGTTTGGCTATAGATTCTTCCATTGTCTATAAATCTGACAGGTAAACAATTACTTTTTCTCCCAGTTTGCTTATAGTATCAGTCTTTATATCCAAACTTTGTACCCATTTTTACTTTATTTTGGTATATGGTGTAAGATGTTTGTCTATGCCTAATTTCTACTATACTTTTTTTTTAAGCAATTGGGGTTAAGTAACTTGCTCAAGGTTACACGGCTAGTCATTATTTATGTGTGGGTGCTCATTTTCTGAGGCCGGATTCGATCTCGGGTCATCCCAACTCCGAGGCCAGTGCTCTTATTCACTGCGCCACCTAGCCACCCCTTTTAGGGCAATTGGGGTTAAGTAATTTGCCCAAGGTCACATGGCTAGGTTTTTGTTTGTGTGGGTTAAGTGTCTGAGGCCGGATCCGAACTCAGGTCCTTCTGACTCCAGGGCCAGCGCTCTACTCACTGCGCCATCTAGCTTCCCCTCTACTATACTTTTTAATAGTATTCTGAGCAATTTTGTCAAATATTGAGTTCTTATCCCAGAAGTTAGGGTCTTTCGGTTTAATCAACAGAAGATTACTTATAGTCAATGACTACCAAGTCTTCTGTACCTAACCTATTACACTGATCTACCCCTCTATTTCTTAGCCAGTATAAAGCAGTTTTGATGATTGCTGCTTTATAATAAAATTTAAGATCTGATATGGCTAGGCCATCTTCCCTAGCATTTCTTTTCATCAATTCTCTTGATAGTCTGCACCTTTTTGTTCTTCCAGATGAATTTTGATATTTTCCTAGCTCTATAAAATAAGTTTTTGCTAGTTTGGTATGGCACTGAATAAGTAAATTAATTTAGGTAGAATTGTCATTTGTATAATATTAGCTCAGCCTACCCACAAACAACTGATGTTTTTCCAATTATTTAGATCTTACTTTGTATGAAAAGTGTCTTGTAATTGTGTTCATGGGCTTGTTTTGGCAGGCAGACTCCCAAATATCTTAAAATATCTATAGTAACTTTACATAGAATTTCTCTGTCTGTCTCTTGCTGATAGATTTTCTGAGTAATATATAGAAATAATGATGATATATGTGGGCTTCTTTTATATACTGGAACTTTTCTAAAGTTTATATTTAGATTTTTTGTTAATTTTTCAGGATTCTCTAAGTATAATGCCATATCACATGCCAGGAGTGATAACTTAGGTTCTTATTTGCCTATTCTAATTCCTTCAATTACTTTTTCTTCTCTTATTGCTAAAACTAACATTTTCAATACCATAACTGTGGTAGTAATGGACATCCTTGTTTCATCCCCGTGTCTGATTAAGAAAGTTGAGGATTTGAGTGAATAGAATACTCAGCACTCCAAGAAGACCCAACGCAATTTCTTTAGAATATTTATTCAGAATATATGTATATATGTATACATATGTAAGTGAGAAAGAAACCAGAGATAAAAGAGTAAGAGGCTTAAAGATAGCAGAATAAGAGCAACTGTGATTAATAGTGTGTGTATATATATATATATATATATATATATATATATATATATATATATATATATATATATATATATATTTTTTTTTTACAAGCATCACCGCTGTGGGGAAGCACCAACACCTGACCACATAAGCTGGGGAATCCCGGGTACAACCCTCAGGGTCCCACATGGGAGGGTCTCAGGCAAGACGTCTCCTCCATGGGTGAGATTCCAATTTGGGGTGTGAATCTTACAGTTTAAATAGTGCTGAGAACAGGCATTGGGTGGAGCCAAGATGGTGGAGTAGAAACAGCATTTCCAATGTGCTCTGACCACACAAATTTCAAACAATGTGAAAGGGGATTCCGAACAACTTCTGGAGCCACAGCACCCACAGAAAAGCACAGAGAAGCTAACCGCTGAGGACAGCAGGTCTGCAGGGAGCAGCCAGCCCAGCGCTCTGAGAGCAGGCAGCACAGCATGCTGGGAACCAACAGCATAGCTCCCAGAGCCGAGCCCAGGTCTGTGGTTTTACCCCAGGGTAGCCGGGCCTTCAGCCGGCTGGAGGGACCTCAGAACACCAGAAATTGTGGTGATTCCAGAATTATCAGCACAGATATGCCTAGGACAAAGTGAGAGGTTAGTGCCCTATGGACTTTGGGACCAGTATTTGGGGAACTCGTGGCTTCCTCCCCTGGGGGCGAAAAGCTGTTGAAGAAACAGCATCACAGAAGCCATTTTGCAGCATCAGTAGTGGCTCTATCTCCTGGTCTGTGAACTGTAGGGAGATCCAGCAATCAGTCTGGGGGTTAATCACTCTTGCTTTAAACTGCCTGGATCTGGATTGTGGTCTGGGGAGGCGGGTTACGGTGGGTATCCAATTTGCCAGAGTGGGTGGAGGCTTTACAGAGGCCACCCAACTGGCAGAAGTTGTGAAGATCCCACATTTGGGCGGAAGCTCCCCTGTCTGGTGGCAGAGTCCTACTGTGGCAACAAGCTCAAAAATCAAGTAATTAAGTGGCAACATGCCTAGGCAAATGAAACAAAATAAACAGAAAAGTTCAACATTGGACTCCTATTTTAGGGGCAAAGAGGATCAAAGCATGGAGGAGGACTGTGAGGTCAGAACTCCTGCAACAAAAGCCCCAAATGAAAATACAAGCTGGCTACAGGCCATAGAGGACCTTAAGAAGCAGATAAGGGAAGTGTGGGAAAATTTGGGAAGAGAAATGAAAAAGATGCAAGAAAAGTATGAAATGACAGTCAACAGCCCGAATGAGGAAAATAACACTTTAAAAAATAGACTAACTCAAATGGCAAAAGAGGCTCAGAAAGGCAATGAGGAGAAGAATGCCTTAAAAAGTCGAATTTGCCAGATGGAAAAAGAATCTCAAAAGCTCACTGAGGAGATTCATTCATTCAGAGTTAGACTGGAGCAAATGGAAGCTAATGACTTTATGAGAAATCAAGATACTATTACACAGATCCAAACAAATGAAAGAATAGAAGGCAATGTGAAATATCTCATGGGAAGAACCATTGACCTGGAAAGTAGATCCAGGAGAGTTAATTTAAAAATTATTGGACTACCTGAAAGCCATGATCAAAGAAAGAACCTAGAAATCACCCTTCAAGAAATTCTCAAGGAAAATTGCCCTGATGTTTTAGACCCAGTGGAGGAAATAGAGGTTGAAAAAATCCACAGATCACCTCCTGAAAAAGATCCCAAAAAGAAAACTCCCAGGAATATTATAGCCAGGCTCCAGAGCTCCCAGATCAAGGAGAAAATACTACAAGCATCCAGGAAGAAACAATATTGTGGAAACACAATCAGAATAGCACAGGACCTGGCAGCTTCTACCATGAGGGATCGAAGAGCATGGAATATGATATTCCAGAGGGCAAAAGAGCTGGGATTGAAGCCAAGGGTCACCTACCCAGCAAAACTGAATATCTTATTTCAGGGGAAAATATGGTCATTCAGTGGAATAGAGGACTTTCAAGCATTCTTGAGGAAAAAACCAGAGTTGAATAGAAAATATGACATTCAGACACAAGAAGCAAGAGATGCTTGAGAAGGTAATCAAGGAAGAGAAATCAAAAGGAACTTATCAAAGTTGGACTATTTACATTCCTACATGGAAAAACAATAACTGTGTTTGATGAAACCTTTCTCATTATGAAAATAATTGAAGAAGGGTACATGGCATATGTTCACAGGTATACATGGATAGAGGGCACAGGTTGAACTTGATGGGAAGGGATGATTCTTTTTTTTTGGAGGGCAATTGGGGTTGGGTGACTTGCCTGAGGTCATGTGGCTGGGTTTTTGTTTGTGTATTGGGTGTCTGGGGCCAGATCTGAGCTCGGGTTCTTCTGGCTCCGGGGCTGGTGCTCTGCTCGCTGTGCCACCTAGCTGCCCCAAGGAAGGGGTGATTCTTAAGGGGTGAAGTCAAGAGGTGAGAGAGGAAAGTGGCAAGAGGAGATGGAAAGAGACAGGGTAAGGTAAACTATCTCATGTAGAAGAGGCAAGGGGAAGTAGTTGCAGGGGAGGGGAAGAGCAGGAAGGCAAAAAGGCAAAAGCATATTCTCATTGAAGTTGGCTCAAGGAGAGAATCACATGCATACTAAATGGAATATCTTACCCTCACTCACTCTCCTGAGTAGGGGAAAGGGGAATGAGAGGGGGGATGATGGAGGTGAGGGCATTCTGGGGGGAGGGGAGGTTGGAAGTACCCACTATCAAAGAGGGACAGGATCAAAGTAGGGAATGGGCTAGGTGGGAGGTGAGACGGGTGGGAGGGAAATATCAGCAGTCTTTTACAATATATCTACTATGGTAATGTTTTGCATAGCAATACATGTACAACACATACTGAATTGCTTATCTTCTCAGAGGGAGTGGGTGACAAGGGAGGAAGGGAATGGATCTGAAAATTGAAGTTTTAAAATTAAATGTTTCATAAGATGTCCAGGCATTGGGGCTCAGAGATTCACCTTGCCCTAATGGAAAAGTCGAAGGGGGTATGGGAGAAGATATGGGAGAGAGCAGATTGGATGAGGGGATATCTAGTGGGACTGTTATTCTGGGGTGGTGGGTAGGGAAAAAATGGGGGAAAAATGTAACTCATAATCTGGTGGAAATGAAGTATGTAAACCAGAAGTTAATAAAGCATTTGTAAAAAAATAAATAAATAAAATAAAAAATAAATAAATTACTGAGAAAAAAAAATAGTGCTGAGAACAAAGAAGGCATACTGCCAGGTGTTTTTTAGCAAGCATTGTATCTTTTGTGAGGCCTGGAATGGAGGCCAATCCCTCAAAGAATGAAGTTTCCTTGGAATGGCTAGTTCCACTAGTTCGGAAGTTATCATATCTCTTATCAAAGACCTGGATAGCGTCCCAGGAAAGGAGCAGCTCTCAGGTCCTCAGCATCCTCTGTTCCCAGACAGCTCAGGGTGATAGAAAGGTCATATTGAGTTGGGGCCTCAGTTTGTATAATCTTATTCCTCACAGAGGGGCTTACCTTGGCCCTTCACCATGATTTTATTGGAAATGCATCTAGCTTATTCCAATTATATATAATGCTTATTGATGGTTTTAGGTAGATGCTACTTATCATTTTAAGGAAGACTCCATTTATTCCTATCCTCTCTAGTGTTTTAAATAGGTATGGGTGCTATATTTTGTCAAAAGATTTTTTTGTTATCTATTGAGATAATCATATGGTTTCTGTTAGTTTTGTTGTTGATAAAATCAATTGTGCTGATAGTTTTCCTAATCTTGAATGAACCATGCGTTCCACATAAATACTAGCCAATCAAAGTGTATTATTATTCTTGTACTAAGTTGTAAACATTTTTCTAATATTTTATTAAAATAAATCATAAGAAAAGTATTCAGTAGGAATCCTTCTTCACCAACTTTGCCAAATAGTCCATATAATATTGGACTTAATTGTTCTTTAAAGGTTTGATGCAATTCACTTTTAAATCCATCTGGTCCTGGGGGTTTCTTCTTAAGGAGTTCACTGATTGCTTATTCAATTTATTTTTCTGAGATGGGTTTATTTAAGCATTTTATGTCCTCTTCTGTTTATGTGGGCAATTTACATTTTTGTAAATATTCATCCGTTTCATTAAGATTGTCAAATTTATTGGCATACAGTTGGGCAAATAGTATATAATTATTGTTTTAATTTCCTCTTCATTGTTGGCAAATTCACTCTTTTTATTTTTAATACTGGTAATTTGGTTTTCTTCTTTCTTTTTTTAAAATCCAATTAACCAAAGGTTTATCAATTTTATTTTATTTTTTTTATAAATCCAGCTCTTAGTTTTATTTCTTAGTTCAATAACTTTCTTAATTTTCAATTTTGTTAATCTCTCTTTTGCTTTTAAGTATTTCTAATTTAGTATTTATTTGAGGGTTTTTAATTTGTTCTTTTTCTAGCTTTTTCAGTTGCATGTGCAAATCATTGATCTCCTCTTTCCCTATTTTATTTATGTAAGCATTCAAAGGCATAAAACTTCCCCTAAAATCTGCTTTTGCTGCATCCCATAAGTTTTGGTATGTTGTCTCATTATTGTCATTATCTTGGATGAAGCTATTGATAGTTTCTATGATTTGTTGTTTTACCAATTCATTCTTTAGGATTAGATTATTTAGTTTCCAATTAATTTTTAGCCTGTCTTTCCATGGCCCTTTATTACATATATTTTTATTTTTCATCATGATCTGAAAAGAATTCATTTAATATTTCTGCCTTTCTGGCATGTATTGTGAGGTTTTCATTCCCTAGCACACAGTCAATTTTTCTGTATGAGCCATGTAGTACTGAGAAAAAGTTACATTCCAAGCAGAGTCCAGTGGCAGAATGAAAGCAGGGACTTGCTTGAGCTCTTCCCTAAACCTCTCCAAATACATATAAAAATGACTCTAAAAAATTCTAAACCTGCAGACCCCACAAAATTACAGAGTAAAACATATCTCCAGTCCAAAATAAGCTAGAAGGTCAAGAGGAAGGGTGTATTACACTGGACTGGGAGCCAAGCATAGTCTGGCATGGGCCACTTGGGTACAGATGGAGCAGAGCTCAGGGGACTGAGTCACTGGCAGCTGTCATGGTTTCCAGACTTCTCAACCCACAAACATCAAGGACAACATGTAAAGACAGTAAGGGAACTCTATGAACCTGGGTGAAAGAGGATTTTGTGGTCTGGTCCTAGTCCCAGGGTGATGAACGAGGTGGCAGTAGTGGCAGAAGCAGCAGCAGCAGCAGTAGTGTTTGGTTTCAGAGCTGTGGGACCACAGATGATGGGGGAATCAAGCAGCTGATACAAAACTCTTAAGCTGGGGACCTCCATGCCCCACTCCAACTGGAAGCAAGAGTCCTATCTTGATAAAGAATTAAACAGTCAAGTATTTGGCTGGGAAGATGAACAAACAGCATTAAAAACAAAACAAAAGAAAACAAAAACAACTCAGACTATGAAATCTTACTTTGGTTGCAAAGAAGATCAAAACATATAACCATAAGAAGGCAACAAAGTCAAAGCTCCTACATCAAAAGCCCTCAAGAAAAATATAAATTGATTGCAGGCAATGGAAGAGGTCAAAAAGATTTTGAAAATAGAACAAAATAAGTAGAATAAAAATTGGGAAGAGAAATGAGAGTGATGCAAGAAAATCATGAAAAATGATTCAATATCTTTTCAAAGGAGACCCCCAAAATGCTGAAGAAAATAACACTTTAAAAAATAAACTAACCTAAATGGCAAAAGAGGTCCAAAAAGTCAATGAAGAGAAGAATGTCCTAAAAAGCAGAGTGGGACAAAAAGAAAAGGAGGCCTAAAAGCTCACTGAAGAAAATAATTCCTTCAAAATTATAATGGAGCCAATGGAAGTTAATGACTTTATGAGAAATCAAGAAATTATAAAACGGAACCAAAAGATTGAAAAATTAGAAGACATTGTGAAATGTCTCTTGGGAAAAACCACTGACCTAGAAAATAGATGCAGGAGAGAGAATGTAAAAATTACTGGACTACTTGGAAGCCATGATCAAAAAAAAAAAAAAAAAGAGCCTAGCCTAGATAAATTCAACTTTCAAGAATTTATCAAGGAAAACTGCCCTGATATTCTAGCACCAGAGGGTAAAATAGAAATTGAAAGAATTCACCAATCATCTCTTGAAAGAGATCCCAAAAGGAAAATTCCTAGGAATATCGTAGCCAAATTCAAAAGTTCCTAGGTCAAGGAGAAAATATTGCAAGCAGCCAGAAAGAAACAATATGAGTATTGTGAAAATACAATCAGGATAACACAAGATCTAGAAACTTCTACATTAAGGAATCAATGGACTTGGGACATGATATTCTGGAGGTCTGAGGAGGTCAGATTAAAACCAGGAATCACCTACCCAGACAAACTGCAGAGAAAAAATTGATTTCCAATTAAATGGAGGAATTTCATGCATTCTTACTGAAAAGACCAGAATTGAATAGAAAAATTGGATTTCAAATAAAAGAATGAAGAAAAACATGCAAAGGTAAACAGGAAAGAGAAATCCTAAGGGACTTATTAAAGATGAACTGTTTACATTCCTCCATGAAAATTTGTAACTCATGAGACCTTTACAAATATTTGTAACTCATTAAATTTTTCTCAGTATTAAGGTAGGTAGAAGAAAGGTACATGGATAGATAGATAGATAGATAGATAGATAGATAGATAGATAGATAGATAGATGGCACAGGGTGAGTTGAATATGAAGAGATGGTGTCTAAATATAATTAAGAGGTGAAAGAGGAATATAGAGGGAGAAGGAAAAAGGGAGAAGTAGGATGGAGTAAATTATCTCACATAAAAGAGGCAAAAAAAGTTTTTTTCAATGAAGGGGAAAGAGGGTGAAAGTGACAGGCAATGAATGATCTCATTGAATTTGGCTTAAGGAGGGAATAACATGTACACTTAATTCTGTATCTTACCCTACAGGAAAAGTAAAGGGAAAGAGGAAAAAAGTGAGGGGGTGATAGAAGGGAGGGCAGATTGGGGAGGGGGCAGTCAGAAGCAAATACTTTTGGAAAGGGACCAGACAAAGGAGAAAATAGAATAAGTGGAGGGCAGGAAAAGGATGGAGGGAAATATAGTCAGTCTTTCACAACATTCCTATTTTGGAAGTATTTTATATAAGAAAAAATATATAAACAACATTTACTTATTTTCCTTCTCAGTGAGAGTTGGATGGGAGAAGGGAGAGAATTTGGAATTCAAAGTTGTAAAAACAAATGTTAAAAAATTTATCTTGGGGGGGGGCAGAACCAAGATGGCAAAGTAGAAACAGCACCTCCAAGGCTCTTTTCCCCCAGATTACCTCCAAACTATGTAAAAGGGGAATATGAACAACTTCTGGAGCCCCAGCACCCAAAGAACGACACAGAGAAGCTAACCTCCCACTGAGGACAGCCCATCAGCTCTGCAGGAAAGGCCAGCACAGCACTCTGGGAGTAGGCAGTGCAGTGTGCACCAAGGGGAGAGCTGAACCCAGGTCCCGCAGTTTTAGCCCCAGGGCAGCCGGGCCAACAGCCAGCTGGAGGGACCTAGAACACCAGAAGCTGTGGAGATTCCAGAATGGTCAACACAGGCATGCCTAGGACAAAGTGAGAGGTTAGTGCCCTATGGACTTTGGGACCAGTATTTGGGGAAAGCATTGGCTTCCTCCCCTGGGGGCTAGTGAGGAGACACGCCATTTTGCAGTTTTCAGTGGCAGCCCCAGTTCCTGGCCTGAGAACTGTAAGGAGATCCATCAATCAGTCTCGGGGGTAATCGCTCTTGCTTTAACCTCCCCGTATCTGGATTGTGATCTGGGGGGAAGGTCGTGGGGCGGGCTTCCATCTTGCCAGAAACAGAAGTTGCCTCCCCACATGTTCAGGAAGAAGGTCCCCTATCTGGTGGCAGAGTTCTACTGTGGCAACAAGCCCGAAAGTCAATTAATTAAGTGGCATCATGCCAAGGCAAAGGAAACAAAATAAACAGAAAAATGAAACATTAGACTCCTATTTTGGGGGCAAAGAAGATGGAAGCATGGAACAGGAAGAGGACTGTGAAGTCAGAAATCCTGCTCCAAAAGCCCCAAAGGAAAATATGAGTGGGTTACAGGCCATAGAGGACCTTAAGAAGGACTTTAAAAATCAAATAAGAGAAGTGGAGGAAAAATTGGGAAGAGAAATGAGAAGAATGCAGGAAAAGTATGAAATGAGGGTCAACAGCCTGACTGAGGAAAACAACACATTAAAAAATAGACTAACTCAAATGGCAAAGGATGCCCAAAAGGTCAATGAGGAGAAGAATGCCTTAAAAAAAGTCGAATTTGCCAGATGGAAAAAGAATCTTAAAAGCTCACTGAGGAGATTCATTCCTTCAGAGTTAGACTGGAGCAAATGGAAGCTAGTGACTTTTTGAGAAATCAAGATGCTGTTAAGCAGATCCAAACAAATGAAAGATTAGAAGGCAATGTGAAATATCTCATGGGAAAAACCATTGACCTGGAAAATAGATCCAGGAAAGATAATTGAAAAATTATTGGACTACCTGAAAGCCATAATCAGAGAAAGAACCTAGAAATCACCCTTCAAGGAATTCTTAAGGAAAATTGCCCTGATGTTTTAGACCCAGAGGGCAAAATAGAGGTTGAAAGAATTCACCAATCACGTCCTGAAAAAGGTCCCAAAAAGAAAACTCCCAGGAATATTATAACCAGGTTCCAGAATCCCCAGATCCAGGAGAAAATACTACAAGCAACCAGGAAGAAACAATTTCAATATTGTGGAAACACAATCAGAATAGCCCAGGACCTGGCAGCTTCTACACTGAGTGATAGAAGGGCATGGAATATGATATTCCAGAGGGCAAAAGAGCTGGGACTGAACCCAAGGGTCACCTACCCAGCAAAAGTGAGTATTTTGTTTCAGGGGAAAATATGGTTATTCAGTGGAATAGAAGACTTTCAAACATTCTTGAGAAAAAAAAAAAGTGTTGAATAGAAAATTTGACATTCAGTCACAAGAAGCAAGAGATACCTGAGAAGGTAATCAGGGAAAAGAAATCAAAAGGAACTTATCAAAGTTAAACTATTTACATTCCTACATAGAAAAACAATAACTGTGACTGATGAAACTTGTCTCAGTATGAAAATAATGGAAGAAGGATATGTGGTCACATGAATACATATGTGAATGTGTGTATATATGTTTACAGTTATACATGGATAAAGGGCATAAGTTGAATTTGATGGGAAGGGATGATACCTAAGGGGTGAAATTATGAGGTGAGAGAGGAAAGTGGCAAGAGGAGATGGGGAGAGACAGGGTAGGGTAAACTATCTCATGTAGAAGAAGTAAGGGGAAGTGGCTGCAGAGGAGGGAAAGAATAGGAAGGCAAAAAGGGAAAACCATATTCTCATTGAATTTGGTTCAGGGAGAGAATGACATACATACTAAATGGGATATCTCAACCTGCAGCAGAATAAGGGGAAGGGGGATGAGAGGAGAGATGAGGGATGGGAGGGCATTCTTGGGGGGAGGGGAGGTTAGAAATACCCACTATAGAAGAGGGACAGGATAAAGTAGGGAATGGACCAGGTGGGGGTGGGATGGGTGGGAGAGAATTATCATAAGCCTTGTACAATATATCTACTATGGTAATATTTTGTATAGTTATACATGTACCACACATACTGAATTACTTATCTTCCCAGAGGGAATGGGTGACAAGGGTGGAAGGGAATGGATCTGAAATTTGAGGTCTTAAAATTAAATGTTTCAAATACACACACACACACACACACACACACACACACACACACACACACATATATATATATATATATATATATATATATATTTATATAAATTATCTTATGTTCAACTGGGAAATAAGATATACAGGAAATGGGGCATAGAAATATATCTTGCCCTACAGAAAAATAAGGGGGAAGGTGATAAGGGTGGGGTTGTAATAGAATGGAGGGCAGACTGGTGGAAGGGGTAATAAGAATGCATTACATCTTGGAGTGGGGGGAAGGGGATAGATGGGGAGAAAATTTGGCACTCAAAATCTTGTGGAAATGAATGTTGAAAACTAAAAATGAATAAATTAATTAATCATAAAAGAAGAAAAAAAAAACATATATTCCTCCCTATCCCCATTTCATTTTCACCAGAGGCCTACCAGATATACCTTTTATAAAATTCTATTCTCCTCCTTAACTTCTTTCTTGTTTATTTTGATGTTAGATTTATCAAGTTAAGGGAGAAGAAGTTTGAGGCCCCCCATTAGTATAGTTTTATTGTCTGTTTCTTCCTGTAACTCCCATAACTTCTCCTCCAAGAATCAGGATGCTATACCACTTGGTGCATATATGTTTAGTAATGTAATTACTTCATTGTCTATGATGCCTATTAGCAGGATATAATTTTAATCCTTATCTCTTTTGACTAGATCTATTTTTACTTTTGCTTTGTCTAGGATTAGAATTGCTACCTCTGCTTTTTTTTTTCTTTTTATTTCAGCTGAAACATAATATATACTACTCCACCTTTTACCTTTACCATATGTTTATCCCCCTGTATCAAATTTGTTTCTTGTAACAATATTTTGTAGATATTATGGATTTTAACCCATTCTGCTGCCCATTTCCATTTTATGGGAGAGTCCATCCCATTCACATTCACAATTATGATTACTCTCTGTGTCTTTCTCTTCATCCTGCTTCCCCCTCTGTTTATGTTTATATTTCTCCCTTATCCCTTTCTCTCCTAAAAAAGCTTTTCTTTTAATCCCTGTCTCTCTCAATCTTCCCTCTCTTCTATCAGCTCCCTCCTTTTTCTTTATCTTTTCCATTCCTACTTCTTTCCTCCCTTCTAACCACACCCATCCCTTTTCTTTCCCTGTTCCCCTACCTAACTTGCCTGTAGGGCAAGTTAGATTTCTATACCTGAGTACTTTATTTCATCCTTTAACCATATCCATTTACAGTAAAGTCCAAACAATGTTCACCTCTTTCTCTCTACTATAATAAGTTTTTGTGACTCTTAATGTGATGCATGTAATATAATTTTCCCTTTTCTTCCTCCTTCTTTCCTCTTCTACCATTACAACTCTTTTGCATACCTTATTAAGGTTTTTTTATTATCATATCAGTTAATTTATAACCACACCCTCTTTCTATGTATATCTCTTTCAATACTGTAATAAACAATAATTTTCAAGAATTACAAGTATCTTCCCATGTTAGAATGTACACAGTTTGCCCTCATGGAATAACATGTTGTTGTTGTTTTTCTTTCCTGTTTACCTTTTTTATGCCTCTCTTGAATCTTGTATTTGAAGATCAAATTTTCCATTGAGTTCTGGCCTTTTAATAAGGAAGGTCTGGAAGTCTTCTATTTCATTGACTTCCTCTCTTGACTGGATGATTATACTCAATTTTTCTGGTAGTTCATCCTTTGTTGTAATCCAAGATGCCTTGCCCTATAGAATGCCATATTCCAAGCACTGTGATCTTCTAATGTAAGAGCTGCAAAGTCCTGTGTGATTCTGACTGTGGATCCATAATATTTGAATTGTTTTATTCTGGCTTCATAAAGTATTTTCTCCTTGGCCTGATAATTCTGGAATTGGGCTCCAATATTCCTTGGCATTTTCAATTTGATATCTCTTTCAGGAGCTGATCAGTGGATTCTTTCAATGATTATTTCACTCTCTGGTTCTAGGGCCTTGGGGCAGTTTTCCTTGATGATTTCTTGGAAGATACTGTTCAGGCTCTTTTTTTTTAAATCATGGCTTTCAGGTAGACTGATAATTCTTAAATTACCTCTCCTGCATGTCTTTTCCAGGTCAGTTGTTTTTCCAATGAGGTATTATATATCTTCTTCCATTTTTTCTTTCTTTTGATTTTATTTGACCAATTCTTTTTTTTTTTTTTTTTTAAGGAATTGGTGTTAAGTAACTTGCTCAAGGTTACACGGCTAATTATTTCTTTATGTGTGGGTACTAATTTTCTGAGGCCAGAACCGATCCTGGGTCATCCTGACTCCAGGGCTGGTGCTCTTACTCACTATGCCATCTAGCTGTCCTTTATTTGACCAATTCTTGATGTCTCATAGATCATGAGCTTATACTTACCCAATTCTAATTTCTAATGTGTTGTTTTCTTCAGTTAGCTTCTGTATCTCTTTTTCCATTTGGCCAACTTTACTTTTTAATGAGTTGTTTTCTTCAGTTATTTTTTCCCATTTTGTCAATTGTATTTTTAAAGGAATTGATCAATTTTTTTTTCCTACCTCTCTAATTTGACTTTTAAAATCCTTCTTAAGCCCTTCCAAGAAAGCTTTTTGGACTTGAGACCAGTTCATATTCCTCTTCCAGGTTTCATATGTGTGTATATTGACAATGCTGTCCTCTTCTGAATTAGTATTTTGATCTTCCCTTTCTTCAAAGTATGATTCTATTGTCTTTGCTTTTCTAAATTCCTTCTTTTTCATGGTATTTGCCTTTTTTCCTGGCTTTTAAAGTGGATTTCTGCTTCTGTGGCACAAAGGGCCCTGTCCCATGCTTCTTGTGCTGGGTGCTAGGGGCCTGGTTACTGGTTTGTTTGCTGGGGCCTCTGATTCTGATTCTGGCAGCTGGAAACAGTATAATGTTGTAGCTTATATGGTGCTGAGCTAGAGCTAAATGCTATGTGCCAAAGCCAGGTGAAGTCTTTCTGTGTTTCCCCAGGGTTGCACTGAAGCTTCTAGCAAGAGGCATGGGGGAAGGATATAATGGTAATGGGGATTTGAAGATCTTCCCTGCCCCTTGTAATGGCAAGCAAACAAGTACTTAGCACCTTGTTTCAGTTGAGCCTTGCCCCTGATTATATCAAGTTTTTGTTAAGAAACAGAACTTGTCTGGGTCAGCTAGGTGGCCCAGTAAATAAGAGCAGTGACCATGGAGTCAGGAGGATCTACATTCAAATCTGGCCTCAGACACTTGACCCAATTACTAGCCCTGTGCCTTTCGGCAAGTCACTTAACCCCATTTGCACTCCAAGAAAAAAATAAAAGAAAGAAATAGCACTTTTAAAACCCAAAGTGGGAAAGACTTGCCAAAGACAGAAACAGGGAGGAGCAAATGGCCAGATAAAAAGCTGAGCACGAGCTGAGAAAGTGCCAGAACTGCTGTGAGCAAACAGCATGGAGGCTGAACAGCTAGCATGAGTGAGAGTGGGGCATTCTAGCTTAAGGGAGGCTGTTTTGTTTTGAACACCTGATGGAGGTAAGGTTTGGGAATGTTGGTATTCACCACATTTGTTATGTATACCAATTCCGTGATTACTATGATGAATTTGTCTTTCTGGTTTTGGAATTAGGCTTTCTGGTATTTGAATAAATGCTTTGGTTCTGTCCTACATGTGGAGAGTCTATTACATTTTGTGATTCACAACCACACCAGCATATTCATAGCTACCATGAGTGCTATGAATATTGCATTGGCA
This sequence comes from Gymnobelideus leadbeateri, assembly GCA_011680675.1. Classification (NCBI taxonomy): domain Eukaryota; kingdom Metazoa; phylum Chordata; class Mammalia; order Diprotodontia; family Petauridae; genus Gymnobelideus; species Gymnobelideus leadbeateri. The sequence goes on along the minus strand of WOXC01008445.1, from coordinate 342,133 downwards.
TCATAGAGGACTGTCTTGGCTGCTGGAGGTCTCCTCTTCCCTGAGTGCTGCGCTAGAGCATGGGTAGGCTCAGTAGCTAGTGAACACTCATTCACATTGCAGCTGTTGGTTCTTTGTGCTTGTGTCTGCCGATTTTTCTGGCTATGTGAAAGCAAGCAGGGACAGGGTGACACTCAGAGAGGTGGAGGTCCTGGTGTTGGACCTTGCTGTCTCCACCATCCTGGGTCTCAAGATCTCCTACTTGTTTGCTGAGGCAGGCCTTAATGCTGGCTTGCCTTCATGCTTCCCATCCTGTAGTGGTTCGGTTCAGCCACAGCAAGAGGGACCTTTCCTATTAATCCCTTTAGCCTCCCAAGCTAACAACCTGCTGTGCCCCATCTTTTGCTGGTTCCACTGTTCCAGTATTTTTCCTGGGGAAGTGTTTTCTGGTTTTTTCAAGGTCATAAAAGGAAAGTGAGAGCAACTTACTGCTTACTCTGCTGTCTTGGCTCTTGGAAATATAGGAGTTATTATATTTAACCCATTTTTACAGATATGAAAACCAAAGTAAACAGGGTCACAACTAGTATCATGCCAGATTTGAAATGAAGTCTTCCTGATTCTAGAATAAGAGTTCTCTCTGCCGAACCACTTAGTTACACCTCAGTTACGCTGCATGGAGAAGTTAATTTTACGGGCAAAATGTTCATGCAGTCTCTCTAAGGTTGGACTCAGTCTTCCCAAGTACCCAAATGAAAAAGGGTTCAGTGTGCCTCACTTTGGATATATGCTTTTGTACTTTTGATCTTCCTATATCTTCTCAATAAACAGGTTTTTATAAAATGCATTAATATCAATTGCTTTTAGATGATATCCAGCAGTTAACACTGGTTAGATGATAGAGGAAACGTTAACAGGACTGTTTATATTGGGGGAAATAAATCAGATGTGGGCTTCAGCCAAAAGATTTAAAAAGAATCACCCTAATCTCTTATCACTACTTTTAAACTCCTTGAGGAAAAAAAAAATAGCTGAGTTCTTAAGATCCATCATTGCAAGGAGGAAGAGAAGAGTAAAACCAAAAATTATAAATGCTGCAATGCAGTGTGTGGGATGAGACAATTGCATGGTAGAAGAATGTTAGCCAGCAAAAAGGACACTTGGACCTTCAAATACCCTTTCATACATAATTAAAGTAAATGTGAATGTTTAGTGGTTTTTTTGAAGTTCTGTAGAACTGGACCCTGATGATACCCCTTACTGTGTTAGCAAAACAGGCAATATGATTCCACTATTCCCAAGAGTCAAAGGATAAGGTAGAATGGCATGGGGTCATAGGATAGCCCTGTCTGAAACCATCATGAGGAACAGTTTGATATGTGGTCAAAATAAGTGCTACTTCTTTGTGGTCTGGTAACAGAAGAAGGAAGGATAAACTAAAGCACATCAAAAACACGCACACAATACCTCACTTTTTAGAAATAATTGTTGTTGACTGACTGACTGAAAATGCTTAAATGCAGATGGCACTGATCACTAAAACAGGAAAACCATTACTACACATGAAATGGGGAGAAGACATACATGTGTGAATTCTGTTAATGTGAAAAAATGAAATAGTACTTCCCAGTAATAGAAAATGGTTTATATTATTTTGTGTCAACAAAACCTTCAATTACAAAACTATGTAGCCATGTTAAGAATCATAAGAGATAATGTATAGCTATTCATGTTTAGAGATATATTGTAGATATATAGGATGGCATTGGAAACCTGCATCAATATGTTATTAGTAGCTGCTGTGAAAAACTTGAACATAATGATGTACAATTATAAGAAACTGAAAGGATACATAAAGTTAAATTTGAGAAAAAATATATTCTCTTAATGAGCTATTGAAATCAAAAGAAAAGTGTTAAAATGACATAAGAAGTTAAAGTGGAGCAAAAAAAAAAATCTCACAAAAATAAACAATTCACTTGTTTTCAGAAAGTTCGGTACAGAAGCCTGAAAAGCACATAATTCAGTATAGGCAGACTGCCATGAAAAAAATCTGGTAAATGTTTCATCACCTACATCCAAATTAGAAGCCTAATATGAGAAAAACATAAACTGGATCTAATTAGAAACAGCATACTTCTCTGAAAGTACCATTATATCAAAGGAGGTAACTGAAACTCTAGTTTCTCTGAAATTTTGTAGAGCTCATTAAGTTCCAATATCATTGACTTTTGAATTTTGCTTCACAGTGGAGAGTGAATTACTAGAAAATCACTTTACCAGCTTCCTCTCAGTTGCAAGCCTGATTATATCTTAACAGAAGTCATACCTCTTCTCTCAAAATAATGGATCAGTTTTCCCTCCAAGAAAGTCCAATTACATGATTATTCACTGTATGCAAACCATTTTCAGTTTACATCATAAATCATGTTTAAGCAAGAAGTTTACAAAAGTCAAGTTTCAAGCTTTAGTAGCTTAAAGCTACCCTAAGGTTTTGTAGAAAATTCTATTTTTTGGCTCAGGGCCAGAAGGTATATAGTACAAATTCCCCAGGGGGTATAAATAGTAATTTATCATTGATCTGGTAATTGTTGAACAAGCTGACCAAATGTACCATACATTTTCACTGCCTTTACTGATTTTATCATAGCCTTATCATGGATTCAGTTCCACATTCACGATTACCCTCACATTAAAAATATCTAAAACAGACCAAAGAATCAAGTATAGTGAGAAAAACAGAGCATTAATGTTTACATGGCATTTTTTTCTCCATTTAAAGCATGTCTCTTAAATACTTTAAGGGGTCAATGATCTTATCAATTATAGAATTCCTTTCAAAGATGCAAAATACAACCCACTCATTCCTGCCCATCTTGTTTGTTCTTTGTTTATATTCTCTCAAAAATCTGCCAGAAGGAATTTGCCCAATTGCTGCTATGTTGGTGTTGTTCATTCAGTTTTAGTCATATCCAAGCCTTTATGACCCTATTTGGGGTTTTCTTGGCAAAAATACTGGGTTGCTTTACCATTCCCTCCTATGATTCATTTTATAGATGAGAAACTGAAAAAACAAAACAAAACTGGATTAAGTGACTAGTCCAGGGTCACGGAGCTAGTGTTTGAGTGCAGATTTGAACTCAAGAAGAAGAGTCTTTCTAACTTCAAATTCTGACTTCAAATCTGTCCACTGCACCACCTACTATCTATATGTCATCCTTTGCTCTTGCCACTTCTTCCTGTCAAGATCACTCAATATGAAAAGCAATATCTTTCATACAGTTTAAACAATTTATGTTTTTATCTGGCTTTAAACCCAGTATCATCTCCCCTGCGGAGAATTAAGTATGGCTTCCAATGTAAAGAGAGAGTTTCATACAAACATCTTAGTAGTCACTTGTTGTTTGTATATGTTATCAAGGAAAATTGTGATAATAGATGTCAAGGGACTTACTAATTTCCAGAAACTAATGCTCCATGGGAAGTACATGTTGTAAGCAGTTAGTATTGATGGAATACCAATCTTAATATACAGATTGAGAACTAAAAATTTGACAATTAACAGATGCAAAAAAAATCCTGAAAAACATCTCTTTACATATTAGTACAACAGAGGTTACATTTACTTAAGGTAATAGTAGAAGGAATAATACTTCATCAAAAATATATTCTCATAGCATGTGAGATATAGGAAAAAAGAAATACTTTTTGAACAATGAAACAGTCCTTCACTAAATAATAGTAATGTTTAACAATACATATTGTTATTGGTTTTGTTTGATGTCACCAGTTTGTCTCTGAATGGAACCAACAAAATAGCAGAGGTCAGAGAGAGGAATCAAAAGGTATGCCTTGAGTGACAACCATATGAACTCAGTCAACAATAATTGGCCAACAAATGTGATATATTTGACTGACATGCAGCTTTATAGAATGGGAAGCATTTATGATATCAATTCACTCATTAGACCATTGCCCCCAGAAATGTTAAACACAAAAAAAGGCCGTTCTTGATGAAAATTGACTCATTGACTGATATAGGTTATGTAATGACAATGGCACACTATCATCTCTGATGGCAAAAATTTACCATATATCAAATACATGGAAAGACACAAGCAGGTGGTCAGTATCAAGCATGGAAAGCTCATCATCCTTTACAAATTTATGAAATATAAATCCCAGTGCCACACATACAAACTCCAAAATATCATTGATAATTCAGAAAACAAGTTTTCCTAGAACTGGAGCATCATCACAAACAGGATTTTGCCCCACAACTACTGAATTCAACATTGATACATAAGGAGTAAAAAAAAATTAAAAATAGAAATTATAATAAGTAATTAACACAAATATGCATCCTCTTTATATGACTTGAAAACTTTCAAAAGAGTAGGAGAATTTAAAACCATATGGGAACCAGATAAGATACACATCAACTCTGTCATTTATTTGTTGGCTGAAATTGGCTCAAAAGTGGATTCATTAAATCTACAAAAAAAAAAATGAACTTACATATCAATACTTTCATTCAGTTGCAGGAGGCAGTCATTTCATCTGCTGCCCAATTATTCCACAGCCCATTAGATACAAAAATCATAACAGAATAACAACTTGTCTTTGGAATATTTCTATCCGAAACTGAAAAGAAAAGATGAACAGAATGAGCTAACAATAATAATGAAAAAAACAAATAGATAAAACAACAATAACAGCCAGCATTGCAGAAGTGAAAAAAAAAAAGCTAGTTTCAGAGGTCAGAAGACCTGGTTTCAAGGCCCTCTGAAAATACTGACTACATGATCCTAGGAAGCTCTATTAACTTTTGTTAATATTTTGGCAAATATACATGACTATAATTTTCCAAGAAGACACCAATATTTATTAACTTAGGGTTTCCTCACTGTGAGTATTGTTTTACAATGAAATCAAAGGTTGATTAATACCAATGATAATCATCACCTACAGAATTAAATCCTTCCTTCTTTCTCCATTTCTCCTATTCATCTTTGTCCCTGACCCAGAATAGGCTTTTAGATTTAATTTGCCATGTTAGACCAATTGCTTCTTCAATATATTATGTACTTACTTAGTTGTATATATTATATCACATCAATTAAATGTAAGCCTTCTGAAAACCAAGAGTATTATATTTTTTTCTCTGTTTATCACCCTCACTATCACAGTGCTTGCTATATAGACATACTCATTTATTATTTTTTTAGAACTTAATTGTATAATGTTCACTTTTCAATGACATGCAGACAACATATTTCTGTGGCAGAGTTTCTATTTTCTTTCAAGGTAACCATCTCTTGGGAATGCTATGTTGAATATGTAATGTTTACAACTCTTTGGAAATACATTTTTTTCATTTTTTCTAGAGGTAAAGATAAGTCCTATCTTTCCAATTATTTTCTTACCAAGGATTCTTTCAAATTGATAGATTAAGTAATTATTACAATATAGATATAACAAAAATTTAAATGACAAAATAACAAGAAAAATTCAATGAATTTCATTTAATTTTCTATAAGCCAAGAATGTCCAGAATTGAGAATAGGGTTAGGAAGTAGACCAATTATTATTTAGGGAACACCCAGATGGGGATACTTCATCTATCAATACAAAATAATAATTTATCTGCAAACTGTAGTCTTGGAGTTGCCTATCTCAGTTATGTCAAATAAATAGAAATGAGAACCACTTAACTATTACATGAAGAACCCTATAGGTCACAGATTAATGTAGTTTTAAAATGTAACTTTATCTATTTCAGTGGGTGGTTTTTTAATTATGTAATTAATTATTTCTGAATTAAAATTTAATCTATTTTGGATTACACTTAAGATTGTTGAAAGTCATTTAGACTGCTTGACAAACGACTTAGTGCATTAAGAGATTTAATAACTTTCAGAGGATATGTTAACCAGTTTGTGATAGACTTGAACTGATGTCATTTTGGCTAAAAGATCAGTTTCTAGCCTCTATGCCATGCTGCATGTAATATAATATTCAATCAAACTCCCTGTTGAGACACAGAAAATTTGTTTTTAAATAACTTTCTTTTATTTTATTTATTTTGTCTTAATTTATTTTAAACTCAAATACTAAAACTTAAATACACAGCAAAAATAAAAGGAAGCATATTGTAAACAAATAAAATAAAAAAATGAAAAAAGAACTTTGCCATGTGAATAGCTGAATGGAGGAGAAGATTCAGAATATACAACAATAAATTTCCTTTTTAAGAAAACCTATACAATACATACCACGTGTTGTTTTCAGAGCTATTCATCCTGTCTTTGCTTCCTTGTAAGTTTTCTTCCATTTTCTGATGTATACTTTTTGCTTGGCTTCTCCCCCCCCCCACCCCTGCCCTGGTGTTTTTCTTCTGCCCTCCTCCAAGAGGGCTACAATTAAATGCAGATATATTTATATATGGTTAAGATTAGTTAAAACAAAAGTTCCATCATATAATTTTAGAGGTGGAAGAGACCGTAGACATAAGAGTACACAGCTGACCATATTTTAAGAAAAGAAAATGGGCACAGAGTGGGTTGGTAGTTTATTTGTGTCCAAGAGCTGGTTATTGGAAGTACTAAGACTGGAACTGAAGGTTCATAACTCTCAGCTGTTTTTTTTTTCTTGTTAGTCAAATAAAATAGCTGTTCTTTTCAGACTGTCTTACCACTAGCTTGAATTATTATTCTATTTATGATTCCAAACACAATATAATGGAATTTTCAGACACAACAATTTTCCAAAGCTAATCAAGCAATTACTATGAGAAAAATGCATAATTTCTATACGGAAATAAACTAAAAAGGATCCCAAATTCATAGTATCTATTAATGGGAAAAAGTATATGTTCTCCCCAAGTAAAAAGAGATCTTTTTTTTTTTTTTGTAAAACAAATCTCAACACCTGACAAGAAGAATTTGGAATGAGTTCAAAACTTTGGGATATCGAAGAATTATTTTTAAGTTGTATTTAGAGAAAACTATCAAAATAGCATTGCTATTCCATTTCCACATTTTAAAGTCTGATTTTCTTGTCAACATTTAAAAGAGTATATAGTAAGAAACAGCCTCCTAAACATAAATAATTGATAATAAAATGGATGATAATCATGATTATTGCCTCATATTTGTATAATACTCTAAAGATAACACCAAAAAACTTCTATGTAGGTAAGAAAATGTCATTGTACTCATCTTTCAGTTGAGGAAATTTAGTCTCATAGTGGCAACATGGTTGAGCAAACCATTTCACCTAGTTCCTGAATCAATCAACCACAATTTTTCAGTACCTACTATGTATCAGACTCTGCACACTGTGGAACAAATATAAGAAATTGCACAATTCCTACGCCCAAGTAACTTACATTCTAGTGGGAGAAACAAGAAGGTATGTAAGTATATGCACAATTAATTTAAAGAGAACAAATACAAACTAGTTTAAAACAAGATGCTTTGATGGAGTCCTAAATGTTGAGGGGTCTATAATGTTTTATGTTGAAAGGGTTGCATCTTGAAAGCTGATATTTTTATACATTTCATTTTTAATTCTGATCAGCCATTATTAAACATGTTCAGTTCATCACACGAAAATGAAATTCATCATAAGTAAATAAGTTTATGGAGAAATAAACAGGTAAATGAAAGAATGAATTACTCAAAGTTAATGACCTAATGATTGTGGGTCAATAGCATGTTATTTGCATATGGATGTAAACATTTAAATCTTATGGGAAAACTAGTTCTGGTTTGCATAGTGAATTATTATTTACATAATGCTTTTTTCTGTTATCACCCTGTATGATTACTCTCTCTCTCTCTCTCTCTCTTTTTTTTAAGCAATTGGGGTTAAGTAACTTGCACAAGGTTATACGGCCAGTTATTTTTGTGTGAGTGTTAAGTATGTAAGGCCGGAACCGATTCCGGTTCCTCCTGACTCTGGGACCAACGCTCTTACTCACTGCGCCACCTACCCACCCTGTGATTATTTTCTTTAACATGAAGAAACTAAGATTCTGAGACCTTAGCAAAATTATTTTCCCCATACCTAATAGCTAATAAATTAAGGAATACACTAAAATCTAACTCCACTACTGTTTACAGTATACTACCAGGATGGAAGGGAATAATCATTTACATGATGCCTACTATATACAAGGCACCATACTTAGACTCTTGAAAATATTATCTCATTTGATCCTTACAACAAAAACACTGGGTTATAGGTATTATAATTATTCCCATTTTTCCAGTTGATAAAACTGACATGTAGTAGTTAAGAGACATGTCCAGGGTCACATAGATTTTAATTTTCTGTTTTCCAACTTAAATTCAGATCTTATTGTCTTCAAGCTCAGTGCTCTATCTAATGCAACTCTTGAAGTCTCTAATTCTCTAAAGGAGGAGTCAAACAATTTATTACCCCCCCAAATAAAAAGGGAAGGATGTTCTATAGAATATTTCAGGGTCTTTGAAGAATTTTTAGGATATCCCTTCTTTAATCAGCATATGTTAATGAAAATTCATGTGCCATTAAAATACTGATTAGCAGTTATCATTAGTAAATCATATTATGTACTTCAAGTTGATGTTTTCATTTTTCATGTATATTCAAATATGTCTAGTCATCTTCTTTAAGGATGCATTGAGTTGCATCATGTCAATAACTAACAGATGCTGTAGAAAAGAGCTCCAATTACACAAATTCAAGAAATTAATGAAAAAAATGTGTAAAAACTATAGAAGCATTGAAGCAAAGAATTATACTACCAGCTGTTATAAATTAGAGGGTCTATTTTGCACTCAAAGAAAATATAAAACTCTTATTCAACATCAATTGGATTTTCATGCATGAATAAGCCATTTTATTTATTTTTTTATTTCACCTGACCCTCATCTTAAATGTTGTGTGATGTGCCACCACCTTGAACTGTTTCTATTTTGAGAATGACTGTACTATTTTTAAAAAGTGGGGAGCAACATGTTTCCAATAGGGAACATTAGGAACAGATATTCATTTTATAAATGAAACATGAAATATGTTCCGTAGCTTATTGGAAATCATCATTATTATGTTCATACTTCTTCCTCCTCATCATCATTATATCTCTTGAACCAAACTGAATTTGGCTTGCTGGTCAAAGGTGGAATAGTGCCAAAGATCACACTAAATTACCTGCTCTCCATGCTTGATATTAATGTGGTTCCACTGAAAGAAAAAACTAAAACTAAAACAAAAGCACAACACACAATAACAAAAATATGATTCTTTATCTAATAAAAACTTTCTCCTATGCAATAACTATGGAAGTAGAGTAGTGTCATTTAATGGATAGAGATCTGGGTACATATTTACTCTTTGAAACACCTTAACATGAGACTGGTCAAGTACAGTTCTCTTGCCTGAATAAATTCACATCCAATTCTTACCCCCTCCCCCCAGTCTCTTCCTTCCCCCCAAAATCAAAAGATAATTTGGTCTTAGTAAATTAGAATTCTTAATTTATTCCACAGAAACAAAGACACTGAAGATTTGGGGCATCAATCTGGATTTCAAATAGAAGCAATGGAAAAAGACAATACTCATAAGTACACAGATCTTCTCCCCCCAATTATGAAATAAATTCATTGTTTTTTATTAACATCCAGAATAACTGTAAGTAAAGTCCTTTGACCCCAAAAGGTCTTTACAACCTCACATTTTCCTATCTTTCATGTCTTATGCTTTACTTCCCAACACTGCACTGACTTATTCATGTCTTGTCTCCTTCCTTCATGCTTGGAATGCCCACTCTCTCTCCTCACTTCCTCCGTCTTAGAACCTCAATCAAATCCCACCTCCTTCAAGAGGCCTTTTCTATTCCTCCTAGCTGCTAATGCCTTTCCTCAGACATTTAATAGCTATATGGCTAAGTGAATCACTTAATACCTGTTTGTCTCAGTTTCCTCATGTGTAAATTGGAGATAAAAATAGCACCATCTTACAGGACTGTTGTGAGGACTAAACGAGATAATAATTGTACAGAATTTAGTACAGGCTTTGGCACATAGTAAGTCCTATATACATTAGTTATGATAATGAATATAAAAAGAAACCTTTTTTAAGGAAACTATTAACATGGTGAACATCTTGTGCAATGTAATATGGCTCAAGACACATGTAAAGACAACTTACTGATTCATTAACTTAATTATTGCAGTGGTTGTTTTAAGCTGTTATATTTTCTGACATCCACAAATAATGCATTTTCTTTATAAACAACCACATCTTTTGAGGATCACTTGAAGGAACATTTTAGTTTAAGGAAGAGATGAGTGATAAATTGAGGGGAGTAGCAGCAATGGTATCTATTTTCCATATAACTAAAAGTGGGATGGGCTAGCTGTGGAGTCAAGTTCCCCCAAACTTGGAGGTCTTTTAGTAAATAATTTCTTTTTTAAAAGATAATTTTATTTTTGTCTTTTAGAAGTGGGGGAATTCAGGGCAATTGGGGTTAAGTAACTGGTCTAAGATCACACAGCTAGTAAGTGTTAAGTGTCTGAGGCCGAATTTGAACTCAGGTCCTCCTGACTTCAGAGCTGGTGCTTTATTCACTGCGACATCTAGCTGCCCCTTAATAATTTCTTATAATGAATGTTAAAGTGGCCATTTTTTTTAGTGTATGATTAATTAGATAGTTGTTCAAGACCCTGAACACTCTAAAATTCTGGGATTACTCCTAGAAAGTTGCTAGAGAAACTCAGGGATGAAAGATTTTATCCAGTTTACATAGTTAATGTGTGTCATAGATGTAATTTGAATCCAGGTCTTGTTACATCAAATCCAGTATATGATCTCTTGTGGCACACTGCTTTTAACATTTACCAAGTTTGCTTCCCACACCACCTATAAAAGAACATGAGGAACTGAGATTTTGCTTCATTACATGAATTATTACCCTTTCTTATCTGACCTTATAAGAACCTCCATGTTCATTTTCTTTATCAAATGCCCTCTCTATCCTTTGCCCTTTTCCACATTACTGTTAAGAAATTCTTTTTCTTCCTTCCTCTTCTACTCTGTTTCACATTGACTTAATCAAATATTATCAATTAAGAGATGACAGACACTCAGAGAGATACTGTCCTGCCAGCCCCCATATTCCTATGCACAGTTGCTGCCAGCTGCCTGTTCAGCCTCTATTCACTTACTGTTCCTCTTACACTTATCTGCTGATCCTGGCACAAAGGAAAGAAAAATTTAATTAATGAGACTGTGCCCATCACATTGAGAGTATCTAGCTCCAAGAAGAGCCACACAGTGATATGTCTCTTTTCCCCCTGCATACTACTAGGGACAAAGGCTGTCTACTCTCCATTCCAGTGACATTTAAATGTGATTCTCAATAGAAACAATTCCCTTTCACATCAATCCATGGGGCTTCATCTTTACTTAAAGTAATTAAACTTCCTTTTCGTAAAATGCTCTATTTCACTTTTGAAGCACTTAGTTGATTCTACTTTAATTAGATAAGAGTAACATGGGCCATTCTTCAAAATGATTTAGGTGCTTTTAAGGCAATTTTGATCATTTTAACAATAGCCAGCACGGATATTTGCCCTTTCTGAATTATTATTTAAAACTTTCCTGACAAACTCATAGAACAACCTTTTCTTCTTAGAAGCCTAGTATTTTCAAATTTGCCTTTTGGCAGCATTTAACTAAATTTTGTGAGTTTCCAGAATATTTATGCTAATGACTTGAAAAGAAAGATAAAGTTACATGACCCTTCGAAATTTGTGGAACCTACATTGAAATAGGTGTTATTCTCTATGGCAATTTTAACAGCACACATTTTAGGGACTACTACTCTTTTAATTGAATTGTCACTGAAGCATCCAAAGTTACCCATGTCAAATATAAACCAACAACATTTGAGTCTTTTATTTCAATCAGTTATTTTCCAGCAGATCTGCTGTTAGTTTACTGCTAGCTTCAGCCTGCTGGTAAAATATGTCCTACTAATGATTGACAATACACTTGTTAGGAAACATACCATATGACTGCCTGCCAGACCAGATACCATGGCAACACCTGGTTAGGAAATGTTGAAGAAATATTTTGTGGTTTTGCATTTGTTAAAGCCACTGGACTGAAACAGATATGTATTAATTGGGAGTGGATGTGACAGCTTGCAGCCGTTACTAAAATCGGGAAGACAACATCAGCACCTGTCAAGGCTAAGGACTAAAGAAAGATGAATCAAGCTCTGTGAAGTGTGACTTCAAACACAGTGTCACTTCTGTGTACTTCTAATTTATGAAAAATGTGTGGGGAAAATGGAGGATTGTGTTAATATATAAATATTTTCAATCAGCACCTTACAAAAATAATAATACAAAAATCATTGCCTGTCAAGTTAAAAGGAGATGAATTTAAAAGCACATGTAAAAGTTTCACAGTTCCAATCAAGTGCTGTCACCATGATTTTATACTGCAGGGTTTAGAAACACATGATAAATTCTCAACACAAAGGTTGGCACATAAGGGAATCCAAGTGTGGTATATTTCTTTTTCTTTTCCAGGGAATTGATTAGGTTTCATTTGGCATTTATCTAATAGAACCCTATAAAAATGAGGAATGTATTTTCAAGTGTCTTTAAGATGTTTCTGCATTCTAATTCTTAAAAAAAATATCTGGGGGAAATCCCTGAATCTAAGGGTTATTGAGACTTTTTTTTCCAATAATTGATCATAAAAAGGTTTTTTAAATTTGTTTTTTTAATGTTTCCATAAATATAGGATGTGAGGATCTGGTATATTGGCTTGTTTATTGCTGACTTACTACCAGAAAGTACTGATTTATTTCCCCCATTTGATTAACCATCACTTTTCCAGAACCTGAATATATCACATTGATTATAGACATTCTATTGTGGAGTGGCAAGTGGTAGAGAGTCATCATAATGTCATAGGATTTAGGTATCAAGTAGTTTATATAGTGTGTAGAACGTTAATCATGAAATCAGGAAGACCTGATTTCAAGTCCTTCCTCAGATACTTACTAGTTATATGATTTTAGGTAAACCATACAGGTACTTTCAGCCTTTGCTTCTTCATCTCTGGGGAATGTGGATAATAATAGTATTTACTTCAAATGGCTGTTGTCAGGATCAATTTAGGTAATCTATGTAGAGTGTTTTGAAAACTTTAAAGCAATATATAAATATTACTATCATCATCAGAATTATATTCATCATCAATACCATCATTATCCTGTTTAATCCCTTCATTTTACAGATGAGAAAACAGAGAACCAGTTTGATCTTAGACAATTTCATTGTAGCATTAACACAGTTCCCTGAAGCTTCTTTCAGGTTTCATTTACATAAGCTGACTTTACAAAATCTGAGATCACTCAATTTGTGGTCAGGGTCACTGATGGTGAAAAGTAAGGATTATTAGGAGCAATTACACTATTTATAGGTAAATTATGGCAATGGGATTTCTATGTTGATCATATCAAGGACACAATTCAGGAACTAAACAGAATTGGACAGGGGTCAAAGGAACATAATCACTGAAAGATAGTGATTTTAACTGGAAACATAAAATAAAGTCTTGGCCCTGTGCCTCTCCATGCTATCATCAAGTATGTCATCACTAGAGAAGCAGTGGGTTATTTACCATGAATCTGAGATCAGATCACAACCTTGTACCTAAGGCTTCTGATTCAAAGTATTGACACTATTATTTTGGAAGTTCCAACATGTTTTAACCAGAAAAGTCAACCATGGAGATACAATGGAAATCGTCTCTTTATCTGTAGGTATAGACAGATATCATGTGTGTATTATATGTATGGACTTTTAATTTATTTTTTCCACATGGACTAGAATATGACAGTTAAATATCAGTTTAACTCAGTATCAATCTTTTTAAAAAACTAATTTCAGGGAATTTAATTTTTAAATACAAAACACAGAAGATGGGCATAAGACAATTAATGAACAGAAAATACAAAAGTATGAATTAGTTCTGTAAGAAAGATGTCAGTGGTGATGCAGGTGAAGATGATTTAGGAGTGATGGCAAAACAATATAGATAAAAAGGTGAGGTTGTTTTTAAGTTGTAGAGGGAAGAAAAAAATGAGGATCAAAGAAGAGAGAAGGTCCCTGCTTACGAAGAAAGGAATGATCATAACAGGACAATGGAAACATAGTAGAGCTATTCAACCTTCATTATGCTTTTTTTTTTCTTTGTCAAAATGAGTAAGCTTTGAACTGTAAAGCACAGAATGAAACTTAGTAATTGGGAACTGATGCCCAAGAAAAGCAACAAGATATTAAAGGAACATTTTATGAATTTAAGGATCCAGTTCCAAATGGCCTATGTCCTAGAACACTTACAGAATTGATCAGTGATTTTTGAACCACCAGCACTATCATTTGAAAGATTATGGAGAACAGGAAATATGTTTCAGGACAGGAAGAACCTAGCATTTCTTGTTTTCCAAAAATGGACCTTGATCATCAGTCCTAAGGTTTTGGAAGGGATTTCTAATATTATCATTCATTAGCATCCATCTGTATGTTCTTTCTTTCAACTTTCTTGCAAACTAAAGGATGGATTTGAGTCTTTGAAAATTGATTGAATGAATAATTAACAAATGTGTTAGTGAAAATTCAAACAAAAATGGTGATTGCAAAGAAACAATATGACTTCAGCAAGAACAATATATATTAGGTTAAACAAAATGTGTGCAGATATTGTCTATCTGCTTCCAATCAACCATATAGGATCTTTGGAGCTACTTCTGGTCATATGGCACCTCATTACTAAAGGAGCTAAAATCTGAATTCCTTTAGCCTGTGAAAAAGGGAGGAGAGAGTACAATTCTGAATCTCTTAGAAGGAGTGATAGATTTTGGCTGGTACATGCTTGTCTGTGATTTTTCAGGTGCAAAATTATAATTACAATGAAGGGGAAAAGGTCATTATCCCTACTTTCCACTAGTTTGCACTAAGCTCCTGTTTTTTTTTCTTCACTCATTCATTTATTCCTTCCTTCCTTTCTTCCTTCTGTAATGGCAAGCAAATAATTAATTAGCACCTTCCTTCAGCTATATAATTATTTAGTACTTTGTGTTAATTTACTGCTGAATAAATAGAGAGTTCACTATACAATATGATCAGAATCTTAGAGCTATTCACAGCAGCAGTAATCTGGAAAGCTGCTCATGCTTGGCTTTTCTCCTTCCTGCCTTCCTTCCTTCCTTCCTTTCTTCCTTCCTTCCTTCCTTTCTTCCATCCTTCCTTCTTTCCTTCCCCCTCTTCTATCAGATGAATGTGGTTTATGTAATTAATATGGACAATTATGCTTATAATTTTATTGAACCATAAGAACATGACTTGGTTATCTTGATAGTTGTGAAGTTCTCATAGTCTTAGAAGAGTTGCTTGGAGGTAAGTGGCAGCTGTGGGTATGGGCAGGGAATGATTCTAGAGTAGAAAGGGAGGCCACTGAGAAGATGATCAGGTTTGGGTATTTGGACAGACAGTGGCCACTGTCAGTGAGAAACTCCTAATTAATAATATTGTGCAGCTTTTAAAATTATTTATTTATTTATTGTTAGCATTCATTTTTCTTTTACATTTTGAATTTTAAATTCTCTCCCTACCACAGGAACCTCCTCCAGACCTTGAAAAGGCAAACAACATGCTATAAATTATACATGCAAAACATATCTCTATATGCAAAAGATGTTGTGAAAACCGTTTCCATATTAGCCATGATGCAAAAAAGCAAGAAAAATAAAGAGAAAGTATGCTTCAATATGCACTTTGAGTTTATCAGTCTTTTTTCCTTCTGAAGATGGATACCTTTTTTCATTAGGGATCCTTTGGAATTGTTTTGGATTGTGGAGTTGATCAGAGTAGCAAAGTTACTCTGTTGATCATATTTTCTGTTACTGTGAACAAGGTTTTCTTACTTCTGTTCTCTTTGTGTAAGTTCATATAACTTTCTAAGCTTTTTTTCTTCTGAAACCATCACACTCATAAATTCTTATCACAGAATAATATTTCATCCCAATCATATGCTACAACTTGTTTAGCCATTCTGCAATTGATAGGAATTGCCTTAGTTTCCAACTCTTTACCACCACAAAAAGAGAGGCTATAAATATGTTTGTACATATAGGTCATTTACCTTTTTCTTTAGGATACAGACTTAGTTGTTGGGTAAAAGGGTATGCACAGTTTTATAGTCCTTTTGGAATAGTTTCAAATTGCTCTTCAGAACATTTGGACCAGCTCACAAGTATACCAACAATGCATTGGTGTTCCGATTTTTCCACATTCCCTCCAATATCTGTCATTTACCTTTTATTTCATGTCAGCCAATCTACTGTATGTAAGGAACTATCTCAGAATTATTTTAATTTGCATTTCTTAAAGCAATAGGAATTTAGGGCATTTTTTCATGTGATGATTGCTTTTTCTTCTGAAATCTGCCTCATTTTCTTTTTTTTTTCAAAGTCATCAATTTTTTTCTTTTCTTTTTGGAGGGCAATTGGGGCTAAGTAACTTGCCCAAGGTTACATGGCTAGGTTTTTGTTTGTGTGTGTTAAGTGTCTGAGGCCGAATCTGAACTCAGGTCCTTCTGACTTCAGGGCCGGCGCTCTACTCACCTAGCTGCCCCAATCTGCCTCATTTTCAATGGCAGAATGGCTCTTAAAACAACAACAACAACAACAACAACAACAACTAAATTTGGCTTTACATATATATTTGAGAAATGAAGACTTTATCAGAGAAAATGCTGCAATTCCCCTTCCCCCAGTTTCTTGCTTTCCTTCAAACTTTGCCTACAATGGTTTTCTTTGCATAAAACCTCTTTAACTTAATATAATCAAAATGATCCATTTTACATCCTATGATCTTCTCTATCTCTTCTTTCATCATGTTTCTTTATCCATAAATCTGATGGGCAAATTTTTCCATGCTCCCCTAATTTACTTATGATACTACCATTTATCTTGAAATACTTTACCTATTTTTACCTTATGTATTTATATGGTATGAAACTAGGTCATCCCTTTTGTTGTTGCTCAGTCATTTCACTCATGTCCAACTCTTCATGGCCACATTTGGGAATTTCTTGGCTAAAATATTGGCATAGTTTGTCATTTACTTCTCCAGCTCATTTTAATGATAAGGAAACTAAAGCAAACATGGTCAAGTGATTTGCCCACAGTTACACAACTAATAAATATAGGAGGCTGGATTTGAATGCATATTTCTGATTCCAGACGTGTTCTCTCCACTGTGCCACCAAGCTGCTAATCTATGTATATGTTATTTCATAGTGTTTTCTGGTTTTCCCAAAATTTTTTGTCAAATGGTGAGTTTTTACCCCCAAAACTTGGATCTTTAGGGTTATCAATCCTAGAACATTATGATATTTGCTACTGTTTTATTAGGTCCTTCTATATGGATACACCACTTTATTTCTTTGCCATTATCAGATTTTTTGGATGATAATCAATTTGTCATATAGTTTGCCATCTGGTGTTGCTAGGCTAACTTCTTTCACTTTTTTATTGATTCCCTTTATGTCCTTGACTTTTTGTTCTTCCAAATGTTTTTTTTTTAAATTATTTTTAATTAAAATTAATTTAAAATCAATAGTTTCTATAAAATAATTCTTTGAAAGTTTGTTATGATACCAAATATATACATTAATTTAGGAAGAATTGTGAATTTTGTTGCATTGATTTGACCTACTCTGAACAATTTGTATTTCTCCAATTGTTTACTTCATTCATGTGAAAAAAATTGTAATTGAGTTTTTACTATACCTGGGTTTTTCTTGACAGATTATCTCCCAGGTATTTTGTAATATCTGCAGTTAGTTGAACTGGATTTCTCTATTTCTCCTTGATGCATTTTTTTGGTAAAATATAGAAAGCCTGATGATTTAAGAAGATTTAATTTATATCCTGTAACTTTGCTAAAGTTGCTCATTATTTCAACTAGATTTTTTATTTGATTCTCTAGAGTTCTCTAAGTATATCAATATATCATCTGCAAAGAGTGATAATTTTGTTTCTTGTTGTCTTTTCTAATTCTTTCAATTTCCTTTCCTTCCCCCTATTGCCATAGCTAACCTTTCTAATACAATATTAAATAGCAGTAGTAACAAGAGATATCCTTGCTTCGTCTTAGATCTTATTGGGAAGGCTTCTAATCTATCTCCATTGCAATCACATATTGCTCTTGGTTTTATGTAGACAATATTTATTTTAAGAAAAACTCCATTTTATATGCTTTGTAGTATTTTTAAAAGTAGAAAAAGGTATAGCATTTTATGAAAAGGTTTTTTTCTGCATCTGTTGATATAAACACATGGTTTTTGTGGTTTTTGTAATTAATATGGACAATTATGCTTATAATTTTATTGAACCAGCTCTAAACTTCTTGTGTAAATCCCATCTGGTTATGGTGAATGATCTTTGTGATGCATTGCTATAATCCCCTTGTGAGTATTTTATTTAAATTTTTGCATCATCATTTATTTTGGAAATTGGTCTAGATTTTTTTTCTATTTTTTTCCCATCTGCATTTTCTCTTTCACTTTTAGGTATCAAAACCATATTTGTGTCATGAAAGTAATTTCAAAGGACTTCTCTATCAATTATTTCAATTACTTTACATAGTATTGTAACTAATTGTTCCTTAAATGTTTGATAGAATTCACTTGTAAACCCATCTGGTTCTGGGGATTTCCTCCCCCCTTGGGGAACTCATTGATATCTTATTTATTTTCTTATTTCTAAGATTGGTTTAACTATTCTATTTCGTCCTCTGTTAAAATGGGAAGTTTATATTTTTGGAAATATCCATCCATTTCACTTAGATTTTACTGGAATATAATTGGGCAAAATTGTTCCTAATAATTGTTTTAATTTTCATCTTTGATAATGGTAATTTGCTTTTTTCCTCTTTTTAAAATCAAATTAACCAATAGTTTGTTTATTTGTTTGTTTCCTGTAAAACAAACTCCTACTTTTATTTAATAGTTCATTTAAAATTTTTGAGTTTAATTACTATTTCCTTTGCCCTTCAGGGTTTTCAATTTTGTGTTTAATTGGGGATATTTATAAAGATGATATAGTAAGAATGAGTGTCTGAAGACTTCCCAAGTCACATCCACACTTTACTTCTTTGATTTTTGAGAAGAGTGGGTTTAAAGGTTGCTAAAATGATTTCTCCAGCCAAGTTTACTTCTGGGTGTAGAAAAAAAAATAGTTGTGTAAGTTATTCCTTTTCTTGAAGAACACAATCACTTGACACTGAGTGAAGCAGGTCCTTCATACCTCAGTAAGTCTTGGTTGCTATAGCCACTGGCAGCATCTATAACTGATGCCAATAACTAGTTCTTAAGATGTTTTGATGCTCATGGGACCATAATCTGTTTTGCTTTCTTTTTGATACTCATTCTCCTGAATTCAGGAAACATAAAGCAAAGATGTAAGAGAGGTAGCAGCACATTGTCCCTATGCGGAGAGAGGAAGAAGCCATAATGGAGAGTAGGCTGCTGCCACCTTCAGCACTTCTCCCTTTTCCTTAAACAGTAGTTATTGCCTCCCTCAAGATCACGATTGTTTGTTTTGTTTGTTTTTTATTCTAAGCTTACGTATGCAGATTCAGTTTCAGCTCAGTCACCAATTAAACATTTTTTCCCCATCAAGCAGCAAACTGACAAAAAAGTTAAAGAATATTTATAGCTTCTCTGAAACAGGTAGGGAAAGATCCCTATATCATACATTTATAGAAGTGTGCTAAATAAGCCTCTAAAAAGATTGGCAGCAAGGAGAACATATTACCCATACTTTAAAGAAAAGATCATCATTGACCTGTCCCCTGTTATATTTGTATGATTATCAAATAATCATCTTTTTCTCCACCAAACCTAAATAAAAACGCTTTCTTGTAAGAAATATGTATAGTTAAAACAAATCATTATTTTGGTCATATCTGAGAACATTCTTTACCTGTTATCTCTGAAAGAAAGAGGTGGGAGGTACATTTCATAAGAAGTCTTTTGAAGTCATGATTGTATATTATATTAGGTGACTGGAGTGTATTAAAATTCTTTTCTTTTATGTTATTAGTGCTGTGATTAGTTAGCTTGTTGTCCTGAGTTTAGTTCATTTGACTATAGGTTCACAAAGGTCTTGCTATATTTTTCTGAAACTAATTTTTTGGCACAATTAAATTCTATTATACTGACATGTGTCTCTAGTTCTTTACTACAACACAAAATGTTCCTATAAGCACTACTATACTTATAGATTCAAATCTTTCTATGTATATATGCTTAAATATAGTTTCCCCAGCAAGGTTCCGAATGATCAAATTAATGAAAACCTTTCATTAAATACTTATAATGTCCCAGAACTTATGCTAAGCATCTGGATTCCAATGGAAAAAAAAAAGCATTGCAGTGGCTGTACTCAAGAAGTTTATATTCTCATAGGAAAATATAGGTATATGTCTTCTGAATATGTATAAGTACATATATGCATATGCACATATGCATATATTTATATACTAGCATACCCACATATGTGTATATGTATGTGTGTGTATATGTATACATATATATGTGTGTGTGTGCACGCGCTAGCAAAAAATGAGTACTTTTTTGTTTGGGAAATTCAAAGAATGGTGAATAGAGTAATAGAGGAATTGATTTTTATGGGTTTTTTCCCTTGGAAATTAGTGCTAATTTAATCATTGTTCCCAATGAAAAGTTAAAGGGGGAAGGAGGAGTATATATGAAGTATCATGCCATAAAGATGACCAGGTAGCCCCAACATGATAGATCTGTTTCAGATAGAAATATTAAAGGCTCTTGAATTCTAAAGAGGGAGGTAGAGTGCCATATACAAGTCAGAGCATGTCCCAAAGATGACATAATCAAAAGCTGGACTTTCATCTCTAGCATTCCTGTCACCCTAATAATTTTATGGTGATAACCCCCCCCCATTTACTTATTCTTTCAGCTTACTTATTCGCTTGAGATATTTCATTAGGGCCAGACTCTGGGCATATCTGGAGGTAATTTTGGGGCTGGTACTGTTTCTTGTGGTATTGAGTACTCTGTTATACCAGGAACTCAGGGACCACTAAATTGGGGACCTCCAAACTTTCAAAGTCTGCTTGATACTGCCTTGTTCTGTGCTCTATATATTCCTGACTTGGGACCGGGCCTAAGCAAAATATATGTGACTTGTCTAGACTGGAGTTTTAGTAGACTTTGCTGAACTCAGTCACTTTCAGGCAGCTGGAAATTCTGCTGGTTCAGAGTGATAAAACCATAAGTTCATTTTTCATCTAGAATTCCTGCCCCCATTATTCTTCTGTAGACTTCAGAGTGGGAAAGAAACTAAACCTAAAACATCCGCCTACTCCTGGGGTATAAGACACACAAATACTTCCTGCTTTTGAACTTTCTTCTTTCTCAATAAATAGTATAGGGCTTGAAGTCAGTCTTCATCCCTAATTGCCAACAGTAAACAGAGGTACGCTCCTGAATTCATTCTGAATCTATCACCCAGAAATGTGCAGTGAATGACTATTCATATTGTATCAGGGAATATAGAGGGAGACCACTTCTCTTAGATTGCACAATGCCTACTTATCCCCAAAAGGGGTGAATCTCTTCTAGCTTCCTCAGTGGAACTTTAAGAAGTCCCAAATTCATAGAGAAGCCAAGATGGCAGAGAAAAATCATGAAGTTGCCTGAACTCTCCACAGTTTCCCTTGGAAACAACATTAAATCAAATCTCTAAATTTATTCTGGAGTGACAGAACCTACAAAAGATGGAATGAAACAATTTTCTGGTTTAAGATAACTTAGAAGGACTTTAGAAAAGGTATGTCTCCCTTGGGCATACAGGGAATATAGCCCAGTGCAGTCTGTCCAGCAAAGTCAACGGGAAACTCTTAGTCACAGCACAGACCATCAGTTGATGCCCCTTGTTAATGACTCAGCAAGACCTTGGCACAGCAGGCCATCAGTGAGGACTCCAGTCCCAACACTGAAGGCAAATTGCAAATCTCAGAAATCAACAGGTGGCAGTAGGCTGGGCCATCTGTTATAGGAATGTAAATTTTTAAGATCATCCCTGCCCCTAGGTTAAGTGTACTTGGAGCCTGTGGTGGGAGGCTTGTTTTTCAGGAATGCCCACACCTTGATACTTTGTAATTGGGCAGTGGGTCAAGAAGGTTATTACATTCTCTGAGCCAGAGAAGGCTATATAATCCCTAATGTGAGGCTTTGCTTTGGAGCTCACTTTAAGAAGTGCTGTGTGATTTGACCCGATTAGACTCTGGGCAGCTGTTGAGAGCCCCCCCACACACACACTTTGGAAACCCAGATGTTGATGCTTCCCTCTCTGGTAACTGTGATTTGGTATTGATGTAATGGTTGGACAGTTTGGATCTGCTTGATCTGTTTGTTTCTCTGTCTTGTAAATTCTGTCTGTATACTTTGAAGTTCAGGGTGCCGACTTTTTTCCCCTGAACTAGGTAAATGATATGTGTTTGATTGATTAAAGCAAGCATGTTAAACCATTTTGAGTTGCTTTCCTTTAGAAAAGTAGATCTAAGAACCTGTGTTGCCAGCCACCCTGGGGATGTTGGGGTGCTTGCTGCTATACCACCCCAGTGTAATGAGCAAGCTTCCATCACCTGAGGCCCCAGAACACAGAGCCAGTGACAAGGCCCCTGGTCCCCAGAACAAGAAACTCGGAATAGTGACTCTTGTGCCCCTAAAGCAGAATTTAACTTTAAAAGCCACAAAATGGGTAAAAATATAAGAAGCGAAAAAAAGGACCTTGATGTTTGGGAGCTCCTATGATGACAGGGCAGATCAAAACACAAACTTTGAGCATGACAATTATGTCATAATGCCTAAATGAAAAATCTTAAAGGGGAACATGAATTGGTCTCAAGCCCAAAAAGTTTTCAAGAGACAGCTCAAAAAGGAATTTAAAAGTCAAATAAGACAGGTAGAAGAAAAAATTGGGAAAAGAAATAAGAGGTATGCAAGAGAAAGTCAACAGCTTAGAAAAGGAAGGACAAAAATTGACTAAAGAAAATAATTCCTTAAAAAAATACAATTTGCCAAATGGAAATGGAGGTACAAAATCTCACTGAATAAAATAATTCCTTAAAATTAGAATTGGTCATATGGAAGCTAATGACTCTGTGAGACATGAAGAATAAATAAAACAAAATAAAAAGAATGAAAAATTAAAGAAAATATTATATAATCATTGGAAAAACAACTGGCTCAGAAAATAGTTCCAGAAGAGAAAATTTATGAATTAAGAACTGCCTGAAAGCAATGATAAAAAAAGGTGCTTAGACAGTATATTTCAAGATATCAAGTAAAACTGCCCTGATATCCTAAAAGGGTCCATGGAACATCTCATGAAAGTGATCCTAAAAGGAAAACTACAAGGAGTATTGTAGCCAAATTCCAGAATTATCAGGTCAAAGAGAAAATACTACAAGGAGCCAGAAAGAAACAATTCAAATACGGAGCCACAGTAGAGATTACATAGGATTTACTTGTTTCTACATTAAAGGATCAGAGAGCTTGGAATATGATATTCCAGGAGGCAAATGAGCTTGGATTACAAACAAGAATCAATTACCCAGGAAAACTGGAGAAAATTTAATGGGGATAGAAAGGAATATAACTTTTTCTCACTAGTACACAAAAATTATTCATGTATTAGGGATTAATAATTTCACAATCCAATATATAAAGGCAGAAATATTAAATGAATATTTTTCAGATCATGATACAATAAAAATTAAATGTAATAAAGAGCCATAGAAAGGCAGGCTAAAAGGTAATTGGAAACTAAACAATCTAATCCCAAAGAGTGAGTGAGTCAAACACAAATCATAGAAACAATCAACAACTCCATCTAAGAGAATGACAATAATGAGACAATGTGCCAAAATTATGAGATGCAGTCAATGCAGTTCTTAGGGCAAATTTTATATCTCTAAATGTTTACATGATTAAAATAGAGAAAGAGATCAATGAGTTGGGCATACAACTGAAAAAGTTAGGAAAGGAAGGAATTAAAAATCCTCAATTAAATACCAAATTAGAAATTCTGAAAAATCAAAGGAGAATCCATAGAATTGAAAGTAAGAAAACTATTGAACTAGTAAATAAATATAAGTGCAAGTTTTATGAGAAAAGTGGTAAAATAGACACATTTTTGGTGAATTTGTTTTTTAAAAAAGGAAAAAGAAAACTGAATTACCAGCATCAAAAATGAAAAGGGTGAATTCACCACTAATGAGGAGTAAATTAAAACATTAGAGCTATTTTGCCCAACTATATGCCAATAAGTCTAACAATATAAGCAAAATGGATAAACATTTAAAAGAATATAAATTGTCCAGATTAGCAGAAGAGAAAACAAAATTCTTAAATAACACCATTTCAGAAAAAGAAATTGAACAAGCCATCAAGGAACTCCCTAAGAAAAATTTCCAGGACCAGATGGATTTACAAGTGAATTCTACCAAACATTTAAAGAACAATATAAACTATTTGGAAAAATAGGCTAAAAAGGAGTTCTACCAAATTTCTTTTTTTTTTTTTAAAGCAATTGGGGTTAAGTAACTTGCTCAAGGTTACACGGCTAGTCATTATTTATGCGTGGGTGCTCATTTTCTGAGGCCGGATCTGATCTCGGGTCATCCAAACTCCGAGGCCAGGGCTCCTACTCACTGCGCCACCTAGCCGCCCCTTTAGGGCAATTGGGGTTAAGTAACTTGCCCAAGGTTACACGGCTAGGTTTTTTGTTTGTATGGATTAAGTGTCGGAGGCCGGCTCCGAACTCAGGTCCTTCTGATTCCAGGGCCGGCGCTCTATTCACTGCGCCACCTAGCCGCCCCCCAAATTTCTTTATGAAACAAATATGATGCTGATACCAAAACTTAGAAAATTATAGACCAATTTTCCTAATGAATACTGGGCAAAAATCTTAAATAAAATATTAGCAAAGAGATAACGATAACTTATCCCTGAGATAATAAACTAGGAACAGGTGGGATTTATCCAAGGAATACAGAGTGGATTCAATATTAGTAAAACTATCAGTACTATTGAGCATATCAATAAAAAAATGAATAGAAATCATATGATTATCTCCAGAGATACACAATTTTTGAGACAATACAGCACCCATTGCTATCAAAAAGATTAGAGAACATAGGAATAAATGGAGTTTTTCTTAAAATGACAACTAGTATCTATCTAAAACTATCAGCAAGCAATATATGTAATGGGCATAAGCTAGAAGCATTCCCAAAAACATCAGGAGTGAAACAAGGATGACCCTTATCAACACTGTTATGTTATATTGTACTAGAAATGTAAGCTTTAGTAATAAGAAAAGAAAAAGAAATTGAATTAGTTAGAATAGGCAATGAGGAAACAAAACTATCTCTCTTTGCAAATGATATGATGGTATATTTAAAGAATAATAGAGAATCAGCTTAAAATCTGCTTGAAACAATTAACTTTAGCAAAGTTGTAGGATATAAAATAAAGCCATATAAATGACTAGATTTTCATATCCTACCTACAAAGCCCAACAGCAAGAGATAGAGAAATTCCATTTACAATAGTTAAAAATTAAAATAAAATAAATTTCATTTAAAATAAAATAACAATATGAACTATTTGGAAGTCTACCCACTAAAATAAAGCTAGATACAATATGAACACAATTACAAAGTACTTCTCACACAAATAAGTCGGATCTTAGCAATTGGAAAAATATGAATCGATCACGGTTAGGCTGAGCTAATATAATAAAAATGACAATTCTTTCTAAATTAATTCCCTTATTCAGTGCCATGCCAATCAAATTACCAAAATGTATTTTATTGATCTAGAAAAAAATAGTGCAAAATTCATCTGGAAGAAAAAAAAATGGTCAAGAATATCAATGAAATGAATGGGAAAAAAAATGGAAAGGAAGTTGGCCTAGCTGTACCAGATCTAAAACTATATTATAAAGCAGCAGTCATCAAAATTATTTAATACTTTCTAAGAATAGATACGTGGTTCAGTGAAATAGGTTAGTTACACAAGACGCGTTAGTCAACAACTACAGTAATTTACTGGTTGGTAAACCCAAAGACCTCAGTTGCTAGGATGAGATCTCACTATTTGACAAAACTGCTGGGAATATTGGAAAATAGTATGGCAGAAACTAGGCATAGACCAAAATTTTACACTATATACAAAGGTAAAAATGGGTATATGATTTATACACAAAGTAAACCCAAAGACCTCAGCTGCTCAGATGAGATCTCACTATTTGACAAAACTGCTGGGAATATTGGAAAATAGTATGGCAGAATCTAGGCATAGACCAAAATTTTACACTATATACAAAGGTAAAAATGGGTATATGATTTATACATAAAGGGTAATGCCAAAGCAAATTAGGAGAGCAAAGAACAGTTTGCCTCTAAGATCTATGTAGAAGGGAATGATTTATGATCAAACAAGAGATAGAGAACATTATTAAATGTGAAATGAATAATTTGGATTACATTTTTTTGCACAAACACAGTCAATGCAACTAAAATTAAAAGGAAAGCAGAAATCTAGAAAACCATTTTACTGACAGTGTGTCTCACAATGGTCTTATTTCTAAAATACATAGAGAACTGAGAGACCTTTATAAGAATACAAGTTATTCCTCAATTGATAAATGGTTAAAAATGATGAATAAAACATTTTCAGATGAAGAAATTAAAACTATAGTCACATGAAAAATATGCTCTAAATCACTATTGATTAGAGAAATGCAAATTAAAACAATTATGAGGTACCACCTCACACCTATCACATTGGGTAACAAAACAGGAAAATGATAAATACTGGAGAATATGTGAGATTTGGAACACTAATTCATTGTTGGTGGAGTTGTGAAGTCATCTAACCACTCTGGGGAGTAATTCTGAACTAAATCCAATGGGGTATAAAATTGCATATACCCTTTGTTCCAGTAATACCACTACTAAGCATGTCTCCCAAAGAAACCATAAAAAAGGAAAAGGACCCATATGTATGAAAATATTTATAGTAGCTCTTTTTATTAATTTATTTATTTCCAGTTGTCAACATTCACTTCCATAAGATTTTGAGTTCCACATTTTTTCCACGTTCCTTGCTTCCCCACTAAAATAAATGGCATACAATCTATTATAGCCTCTACATATACATTTATATTAAGCATATTTTCACATTAGCTTTTTCGTAAAGAAGAATTAGAAGCAATGTGAGGAAAATCAAGAAATAAGAAAAAAAGAGAGAGAGATAGCAAATAGTATGCTTCAATATACATTAAGACTCCATAATCCTTTCTCTAGATGTGGACAGCATTTTCCATCATTATTCTTTTGGAGTTGTCTTGCATTGCTAAGAAGAGGCAAGATTATCAAAGTTAGTCATTGCACAATATTGCTGTTACTGTGCACAATGTTCTCCTGTTTCTGTTTGTTTTCACTCAGCATCAATATTATTGTGCCTTAAGAAATTACTAGCAGGCAGATTTCAGGGGGGAAAAACTTGGAAAAAACCTATGTGGACTAACACTAAGTGAAGTGTGCAGAACCAGGAGATCATTGTACACAGTAAAAGCAATATTCTATGATAATAAACTTTGATAGACTTGGCTCTTCTCAGCAATGCTATGATGTAAGACATTTCCAAGACACTAAAGATGAAAAATGTCATCCACATCCAGAGAAACAATTATGGAGTCTGAATGCAGATTGAAGCATACTATTTTCACCTTGGTTTTTTTTCCTTTCTCTTAGTTTTTTTTTCCTTTTCTTCTGATTCTTCTTTTATAACATGATTAATATGGAAATATGTTTAATATGATTGTACATGCATAACCTATATCAGATTACTTGCCATCTTGGGGAAGGATGGTGAGAAAAAGAAGTTTGGAATTCAAAATATTGTAAAAGTGAATGCTGAAAACTTTATATGTCTTTGGAAAAAAATAAAATCCTATTTTTTAAAAAGTCCCAAATTCAAGGAAATTGACTTTTTTGAGTTGTCAAGGAGATGTTCTAAGGTGTCTTTGGCTTCTTCTTACCATAAACCCTCAGGACAACAAAATGATTATTAACCTTTATTTATTTTTTTCTATATTTTTGTCTTTATTAATTTGTTTACTTTTAGTTTACAAGATTCACTTCCATAATTCCTTGAGTTTCAAATTTTCTTTCCCTCCCTTCCTTACCCCCCCCCCAAGCCTTTTCCCCCCCACACAATGGCGTACAATTCAGTATAGGATTTGCAAATACTTTCACATTAGACATTAGTCAGGTTACAAAGGCCGGTTGTACTAGATGTAATGGAAAATCATAAAGAGGAAATAAAGCCAAACAATAAAAAGAAAGTGGTCAAGTAGTTTGCTTCAATCAGGATTCAAACTCAGTTCTTTCTAGTTATTTCTCTGAATGTAGACATCTCTCTCCATCATGAGTCTTTTGGGATTGACTTATATCACTGCATTGCTGAGAAGAGTACAGTCTGACATAGTTGGCCATCACACATATGTTGTGTCTCTGATTGTATACAAATTTTTCCTGGTTCTACTCTTCTCACTCATCATCAGTTTGTATAAGCCTTTCCAGGTACATATGAAGTCTATATGCTCCTCATTTCTTATAGCACAATAGTATTCCATTACTTGCATTAACCACAACTTGTTCAGCCATTCCCCCATTGATCAGCACCCCCTTAATTTCCAGTTCTTTGCAATCACAAAAAGAGCTCTATAACCATTTTTGTACATATGGGTCTTCCTCCCAGTTCTATGATATGTTTGGGATATAACCCTATAAGTAGTATTGCTGGGTCAAAGGGTATGAAATTATTTATAGCCCTTTGAGGATAATTCCAGATTGCTCTCCAGAATGGTTGGATCAACTCACAACTCCAGCAGCAATGCATTAGTGTTCTAATTTGCCCATATCCTCTCCAGCATTAGTAATTTTCCTGTTTTGTCATCTTAGTATAATGGAAATGCAAATTTAAAGATCTTCCTTGCCCTAGGCCCTTTGATAGGCTTAAGGGACTCTGATAACCTTCCTTGATTTGAAAATATACTCTGCCTCCTAATAGGCTGAATGTGGTCACATGGAGCCTGTAGCAGGAGGCTTGGTTTTCAGGAATGCCTACACCTTGGTGCTCTGTGATTGAGCAGTTGGTCAAGAGGGTTGTGACTTTCTCTGAGCCAAGAGAAGGCTATATAATCCCTGATGTTAGGCTTTGCTTTGGGGCTCACTTTGAGAAGTGTGTGATTTGACCAGATGAGACTCTGGGCAGCTGTTGAGAGTCCCCCAGCTTTGAAAACCCAGATGTTGATGCTTCCCTCTCTGGTAACTGTGATTTGGTATTGATGTAATGGTTGGGCAATTTGGAAGTCTGTCTGCTTGATCTGTTTGTTTCTCTCTCTTCTAAGTTCTGTCTGTATACTTTGAAGTTCGGGGTGCTGACCTTTTTCCCCTGAACTAGGTAAACAATATATGTTTTTTTGATTAAAGTAAGCTTGTTAACCCATTTTGAGTTGCTTTCCTTTAGAAAAGCAGATCTAAGAACCTGTGTTGGCAGCCACCCTGGGGATCTTGGGGTGTTTGCTAATACACTTAGCCAATCTGACTGGGGAGATGTGGTATCTCAGAGTTGATTTGATTTGCAATTCTCTAATCAATAGCGATTTAGAGCATTTCTTCATATGCTTATAAATATATTTAATTTCTTTCTCTGAAAACTGCCTTTTCATATCCTTTGACCATTTATCATTTGGGGAAAGACTTATATTCTTCTAGATATGACTCAATTCTCTGTACATTTTAGAAATGAATCCTTTATCAGAGACATAGGTTGTAAAAATTCTTTCCCAATATCCCCCCTCCCTCTTAATCTTGGTTACATTGGCTTTATTTGTACTGAAGCTTTTTGATTTAATGTAATCAAAATAGTCCAATTTACATTTTATAATGTTCTCTAATTCTTGTTTGGTCATTAAATTTTTCCCTTTCCATAAATCTGACAGGTAAATTATTCCATGTTCTCCCAGATTGCTTACAGTATCATCCTTTATGCCTAGACCATGCACACATTTAGCCTTGATTTTGGTATATGGTGTTAGATAATGGTCTATGCCCAGTTACTCCCATACTATATTCCAGTTTTCCCAGCAGTTTTTGTGAAATAGTGTGTTTTTATCCCCAAAACTGGGATCTTTGCGTTTATCAAACAATTGATTATTATACTCATTGATTGCTGAATCTCTTGCCCCCAATCTATTCTGTTGATCCACTGCTCTTCCTCAGCCAGTACCAAACAGTTTTGATGACTGCTGCTGTATAATACAGATTAAAATCTGGTATAGCTAGTCCACCTTCCCTAGCATTTCTTTTCATTAACTCCCTTGATATTCTAGACCATTTGTTCTTCCAAATAAATTTTGTTACTATTTTATCTAGCTCTATAAAGTAGTTTTTTGGTAAACTGATTGGTATGTCACTAAAAATATAATTTAGTTTGGGTAAAATTGTCATTTTTATTATATTAGCTCGACCCAGCTATGAGCAATTGATATTTTTCCAATTTGTTAGATCTGACTTTATTTGTGTGAGAAGTGTTTTGTAGTTGTGATCATATAGGTCCTGGGTTTGTTTTGGCAGGTAGATTGGCAAATATTTTATAATGTCAACAGTAACTTTAAATGGGATTTCTCTTTCTATCCCTTGCTGTTGAATTTCATTAGAGATATACAGGAATGCTGGGGATTTATATGGGTTTATTTTACATCCTGCAACGTTTCCAAATTTATTTATTGTCTCTAGTAGTTTTTTAATTGATTCTCTAGGATTTTCTAAGTATATCATCATATCATCTTCAAAGAGTGATAGCTTGGTCTCTTTTTTGCCTAATTTGATTCCTTTGATTTCTTTTTCTTCTCTAATTGCTACTGTTAACATTTCTAGTACCAGACTGAATAAGAGGGATGATAGTGGACACCCTTGTTTCAATCCTGATCTCATTGGAAATGCTTCTAACTTATCCCCATTGCATATAATATTTGCTGATGGTTTTAAATAGATGCTACTTATTATTTTAAGGAAGGCTCCACTTATTCCTATATTTTCTAGTGTTTTTAATAGGAATGGATGTTGTACTTTGTCAAAAGCCTTTTCTGCATCGATTGAGATAATCATGTGGTTTCTGCTAGTTTTATTGTTGATATGATCAATTATACTCATGGTTTTCCTAATATAAAACCATCCTTGCATTCCTGGAATAAATCCTACCTGATCAAAGTTTATTATCTTTGTGATACATTGCTGTATTGTTTTAGCAAATATTTTATTTAAATTTTTTGCACCTAAATTCATGAGGGAAATTGGTCTATACTTTCCTTTCTCTGTCTTGTCTCTTCCTGATTTAGGAATCAGTACCATATTTGTGTCATAGAAAGAGTTTGGTAGGACTCCTTCTTCACTAATTTTCCCAAATAGCTTGTAGAGTATTGGAATCAATTGTTCTTTAAATGTTTGATAGAATTCACGAGTAAATCCATCTGGCCCTGGAGATTTTTTCCTAGGGAGTTCACTGATGGCTTGTTTGATTTCTTTTTCTGAAATGGGGTTAAGTAATTTACTTCCTCTACAATTAATCTCAGCAACTTTTATTTTTGTAAATATTCATCCATTTCACTAAGATTGTCAAATTTATGTGAATACAATTGGAAAAATAATTCCTAATTATTGTTTTGATTTCCTCTTCATCGGATGTAGATTCATCCTTTTAATTTTTGATACTCATAATTTGGTTTTCTTCTTTCTTTTTTTATCATATTGACTAAGGGTCTATCAATTTTATTGGTTTTTTCATAAAACCAGCTCTTATATTTATTGAATCAATAGTTTTCTTAATTTCAATTTTATTAATCTCTCCTTTGGTTTTCAATATTTCTAATTTAGTACTAAATTAGGGGACTTTCAATTTGTTCTTTTTCTAGTTTTTTTCAATTGCATGCCCAATTCATTGACCTCTCTTTTCTCTAATTTATTCATGTATGCACACAGGGATATAAAACTTCCCCTAAGTACTGCTTTTAATGCATCCCACAAATTTTGGTATGTTGGCTTATTATTATCATTCTCTTGAATGAAATTACTGATTTTTTCTATAATTTCTTGTTTGGCCCACTCATTCTTTAGGATTTAATTGTTTAATTTCCAATTAGTTTTTAGTTCATCTTTCCATGGCCCTTTATTGCATATAATTTTTATTGCATCATGATCTGAGAATCATGCATTTAATATTTCTGCCTTTTTGCACTGAATTGTGAGGTTTTTATGTCCTAGTACATGGTTGATTTTTGAGTATGTACCATGCACTGCTGAGACAAAAGTATATTCCTTTTTCTTCCTGGTTTTCTACAGAGATCTATCATATCTAGCCTCTCTAAAATTCTATTCACCTCCTTAACTTCTTTTTTGTTTATTTTAGGTTAGTTTTATCAAGTTCAGAGAGGGGGAGATTAACGTCCCCCACTAATATAGTTTTGCTGCCTATTTCTTCCTCTGATTCCTTTAACTTCTCATCTAGGAAACTGGATGCTATATAGCATATATGTTAAGTTATGATATTGCTTC
Organism: Gymnobelideus leadbeateri; assembly: GCA_011680675.1. Lineage (NCBI taxonomy): Eukaryota > Metazoa > Chordata > Mammalia > Diprotodontia > Petauridae > Gymnobelideus > Gymnobelideus leadbeateri. Next base: position 309,344 of record WOXC01008445.1, on the reverse strand, counting down.
ATTCTCAATGTTGCCTTTTAGCAGCATAGAGTTTCTTTCCTTATCTCCTTTAATTAGATCTATTTTTGCTTTTGCTTTATCTGAAATAATGATTTAGCTGAGATGTAATATATTCTACTACAGCCTTTTACCTTTACCCTATGGGTATCCCTTTGTTTCAAATGTGTTTCTTGTAGACAGAATATTGTAGGATTATGGTTTTTAATCCATTCAGCTATCCACCTCTGTTTGATGGGAGAGTTCATCCTATTCACATTCACAGTAATGATGAATATCTGTCTCTTCCACTCCATCTTATTCCCTCCCCTGTTTATGTTTTTGTTTCTTCCTTCTCCCTTCCTCTCCTTAAGGGTTTCCCTTTTGACCACCACCTCCCTCATTGTTCCCACACAGTGACACCCCTTCTTTACCTATCCTCTCCCCTTATTGCTATTTCCTTCCCTTCTAGTCCCCCCCCTTTTCACCCCTCCCTTCCTCTCATACTGCCTATAGGACACACTAAATTTTTATACTTGTCAGATTATGGTATTCCCCCTTTGACCCCAAACCAATGAGAGTAAATTTCAAACTCTATGATGCACCAAGAGTCAATCAAACAAAACATAAAGATTGAAAAATTGGAAGAAAGTGTAAAATATCTCACTGGAAAAACAACTGACCTAGAGAACAGATTCTAGCTGCTCTGATTCCTCCTCCATAACTTAGAAAACCCAGAGATAAGTGTCCCACCCAGACTGAAATCCTAAGGTTTTGGAAATAGCCTAGGGCTAGGGAGTCATTGAGAAGGGGTGTAATTGAGGCAGCAAGGAGTCTGAAGAGAAGAGGGGGAGGGGTTCCAACAAGCCCCACCTCTCCCTCCCTTCTTTTCCTCTATTTAATGAATTTTGGTGTCTATTCATGTTAGAATCTTAAACTTAACTGATTATTTTGATCCCTCTTTGAACCAGATCCAGTGAGAATGATGTTTAAATGATGTTTCTCTCCCTCTTTCCTTCCCCTCTACTATAGTGTGATTTTATGCCTCTTCAAACGGCATACTTTACCTTTTTCTCTCTCATCTTTTTCTTTTATCCCATAACCATCCCTTTGATCCCCTTAATAAGTTTTTTTTTTATCTTCAGATTAGTTCATTCATACCCACACCCTCTATGTATGTATAACCCTTTTAAAAGTCATGCTAATCATATATATTTCAATATTAACAGTTGTCGGCTTCTGATATAGGCATGTGAACATTTTGTTCTTGTTGCATCCCAAGTTATGAGCATGTGTGCATGAGTGTGGGTGTGTGCATGTATGAATGTGTGAGTGTGTGTTTTCCTTGTTTACCTTTTTATGTATTTCTTGTGTCTTGTAGTTGGAGATCAATTTTTCCATTGAGCTCAGGCTTTTTCATCAAGAAAGTCTGGAAGTCCCTTATTTCATTAAAGGACCATCTCCTTGCCTGAAAGATTATGCTCAGTTTTGCTGGGTAGTTAATCCTTGGTTGCAGTCCTAGCTCTTTTGTCCTACGAAATATCAAATTCCAATCCCTCCAATCTTTTAATGTAAAAGCCTCTAGGTCCTGTGTGATCCTGACTGTAGTTCCATGTTATTTGAACTGTTTATTTTTGGCTGCTTTCATTATTTTCTCCTTAATCTTGTAATTCTAGAATTTGGCTACTATATTTCTTGGAGTTTTCAATTTGAGATCTCTTTCAGGAGGAGTTCGGTGAATTCTTTCTATAACTATTTTATCTTCTGATTCCAGGACTTCAGGACAGTTTTCTTTGACAATCTCTTGGAGGATGTTGTGCAGACTGCTTTTTTCATTATGGGTTTCTGGTAGACCAATAATTCTTAAGTTATCTCTCCTGGATCTGTTCTCTAGGTCAGTTATTTTTCCAGTGAGATATTTTACACTTTCTTCCAATTTTTCAATCTTTGTTTTGTTTGATTGACTCTTGGTGCATCATAGAGTCCTGAGTTTCAATTTGACTGATTCTAAGTTTTAGTACCTTATAGTTTTCGGTTAGTTTTTGAAGGTCCTTTTTAAGGGAGGTGTTTTCTACAATTACGTCACTCATTTTACTTTTTAAGGATTTATTTCCATCAGTGAAACTTTTTTTCTAATTTGGTCACTGCCTCCCTGATTTGGTCTTTAAGATCTTTCTTAAGCTCTTCCAAGAATGCTTTTTGGGCTTGAGACCAGTTCATATTTCCTTCTATGGTCTCAGGTATGTGTAAAGAGTCCAAGCTGTCTTTGTATTTGGTTGTTCTTCATCTACATAAAAAGATCTGATCAATTTTCTTGCCTTTCCCTTCTCCTTCTCAGCTTCCTTCCTTCCCATTGTAATTTCCTATTTCCTACTTTCTCAGGCTGTGAGCTAAGGGCCTGGTTGTTGAGTTTGAATGCTGTAGCCTCTGGATGTCTAGTTTGAGGCCAAGGCAGCAGTCTCAGGGAGGTATGCTGATGCGCATAAAATAATCTTTGGGGAAGGGGTGGTCTGGCCACTTCAGATTTCTGCCTTTATACCCCTGGGCTACTGCTCAGGCAGGCTTTTGATGGTCAGGTAAGGTGGGGCTTATTGGAACCCCTCCCCCTCTTCTCTTCAGACTCCTTGCTGCCTCAGTTACACCCCTTCTCAATGACTCCCTAGTCCTAGGCTATTTCCAAAATCTTAGGATTTCAGTCTGGGTGGGACACTTATCTTTGTGTTTTCTAAGTTAGGGAGGAGGATTCAGAGCAGCTAGAATTTACTTTTGTCATTCTGGTTCCTGGAAAAAACAGGCTGGTGATTTCTAAACTTCCAGCCTGGGGGCTAATAGCCTCAGGAGAAGCTGCTTTCTCTGCTTGGGATGGGTTGGTTAGCTGGCTGGGGCTCTTTCTTGATCTGCTATTGTCTGTTCTTCTACTCTCTAGTCCGAACTGCTGCAGCTCCCACATGTGTTGTGCTTTCCCTGTCCAGATCCACGTGTGTACTTTCCTGGGTTGGATTCTGCCACCCTCTGTCTCCCAGTGGATTCTGTCACTCCAAAATCCATTTAGATTCACTTTTTAAGGTATAGTGACAGGATTCATGGAAGAACTTAGAAAAGTTACTGCTTTTGTTCTACCCTCTTGGCTCCATCCCCAGTGCCCCCTTAACCTTTATTTCTTTTTTTTTTTTTTAAAGCAATTGGGGTTAAGTAACTTGCTCAAGGTTACACGGCTAGTCATTATTTATGCGTGGGTGTAACCTTTATTTCTTAAAGCTTTATTTTGACTGAAATTATCCTCCTAAATCTTCTGGGCCTATTACTTATTCATTTCGCATCCCTCCCCATCCCCACTGCCATTAACATGTTAAGATAATATCATGTCTTAGAATATTTCTCTTTCTAGAAAGGTTTTAATCATCATTGAGTAAAAATTTTTGAAGGGCTATCTCCCTTCCCCCCCTTTTATTTTTGTTGTGAGTTGTGGGGGAGTCAAAGATGGGAAGTGGAGACAAAGTAGACAGAAAGATCTAGAGTAGCTCCCTACTTCTAAGTATGTTTAGAGTCAGCTTAACCCAAAGTGACATGTATATAAATTGTAGGAATCCCCCCTCTTCTGATAAAGCCATGAAAACAAAAGGACCAACAGCAATGTAAGATCCAGCATTGAGGAGACACTCCAGCAATTCTGTTTCTCTTATGATATTCAATGCTATTTAGCAGACATATTCAATGTATTTTCCATTGTGTACTAAACTGCCCTGAGAAAGAAAAACAGCTGGGCTTGGTGACTCCTGTCATGTTCAGATAATCTGCAGTTCACAGGCAAGTATGCACTAGGGAATCAATATCTTGCAAATAACACCAGGCAAAAGTACTCATTTTGCTATACTTTCTTTTGATGAAGAAAACTATAATCATGGGAATTAAGGGTCTGTAGCTTCCATGCAAGGGAATTGTCTTTAACCTAGCTTTAACTATTGAAAACAGGTGGCAAAAGATACATAGAGTAACATCTTGTTCTTTCAACACTCCTGGGAAGATAACCACACACAAAAACCAATAGTTCAAACTTGCTTTGCTGGTATTGTCTTTAACTAGACAATGTCCCTGACCTCTCACAGTAAACTATCTCCCTTCATCCTCACTGAGCCCGAAATCTTTCTCTATGATATATCTCATTGTTTAAACTTTACACACACACACACACACACACACACACATGCATACACACACACACACACACACACACACACACACACACACACCTAAATCTATATACACTTACATATACGTTTATGTATATTTTTTTCTTGGAGTTTAGTCATGTGTTATGCACAGAGTAGACATTTAATAAACATTTGTTGTATTCAAATTTTTGTTTTAGATTTTTAAAATGTATATTTTGTAATTTTTATCATTTTGAAATATACCCAATTTACTTCTTCCCAGTGAATCATTCCTTATAACAAAGAAAGAAAAAAATGGGGCGTGTCAAGGGAGCAGTTCATAAAATTTAGCCAGTCCATCTACTGATTTTGACAGTATATGCAATATTCTTCACGGAGAGAAATGGAACTTTTTATCTCATTTGGACGATCAATCTTGGTCAATATAAATTTAATTTCCATTTTGTGTTATTATTTTCCCTCATACATTGTTGTGATCATTGTACATGTAGTTTTCTTTATTCTGCTTGCTTTATCTTATGTCACTTTATATTGCTTCCTATATTTTAATATGATTATAAGTAAATCTTTAAGACTGAGCAGCCCCAGTGTCCATTTTCTCTGCTTTGGGTTTTTGTAAATTTCTAGGAAAAATGCCTAAAGGTTTTTCCCACTAACAAATTTATACCCTATCAATTCAACCAAGTTTTAAAGATGCTACTGCTATTTTTAATAATTGTTTCATTAGCTGAAATACATTCTGATAGTATAACCCCTCTAGATAAAACAGTACTTTCAAAGATAATGAAAGATATATTCAGTGTCCATTAATTTTACATATTTTAGAAGGTAAAAAACAAACAAGATGCAACTGATATGTCCAACTACAGGAAAATGTTCTAAAAAATCATGGTACTTTAATGTAATAGACTACTATAATACATTTAAGACTAAGTATGAAGAACATAAAGAAATGTGGAAAACCCTTTCTGAAATAATGGGAAGTAAAACACACTTAGATGAATGGAATACACATTAGCTATGCTCATATTAGATGTAAATGAAGATGAATGAAGTATCCTGATGGGGACTTATGAGAAATAATTTAATGTTGTAATACTTTGTGTGTTGAAAGTAATTAACTAAACCATATTTATTTTCTTACCAAGTTTGTTAATATCAATATCTAATATTGTTTCTGATAAGATATCTATTTTTTTTTCTGTTGATGTCCTACTGAATCTCTATCAGATTCCTAAAACTGCCTTTCAGAGAAAAAATGTTCCTCTTCTTTCCCAGCTAATGCCCTGGCAAAATATTTTTGATGAGGAGAGAGCCATAGAATTTTAGATGTTCAAAATAATAGAGAGAATTGTGCCAGTTTGTTAAGTGGACATTCTGTTTTCCTGATTGGATACATGGCAGATAACTTCATATTATTTACATGTAAGCTAATGTAGCAATGCAAGATATTTCTTTGGTGCTCATTGGTTACCATAATGGAGTCATCAATAACTGTCGATATTGCCAACCACATAATACTTTCCATATTGTGCCATCAAAGCACCCTGTCAGATTAGGTCCCTTTGAACAGTCAGGGCAGGGAGATAGAAGCCAGGGAGAAATAAATGACTGGTTAAGCCAAAATAATATATGGGAGTCAGCTTGTCCCAGTTTGATGTATTTGTAAAATATGTCAATTCTCTTTTCCCAATTTTAAAACAGGATGTGTTTCAATGATGAGTAGCCATTCAGTCCATCAATATTCATTTAAGTGTTCACTATATCAGGCACTAAGCTAAGCCTGGGGATAAAATAAGGGAACAAACATGGTCTTTGCCATCCAAAAGTTAATATTCCAATGTGGGGGGACACATGTGAATAAATATATATGTACAAGGGAACCAATGATGTTTATTGAATTGGAGGTATGTGACATGATCTGTCCTGCAGTTTGGAAAAAATAATTTTGTCAGCTGAGTGGGAGAGATTGGGGTGGGAGGGACTTGAGGCAGGGAGGCAATGCAAGTTTATTACAATAGTTTAGTTAAGAAATTATAAGGATCTGAGCTAGAATTGTGTGAATAGAGAGATGAGGATGTAAAAGAGATGTGGAGGTAAAAATTACAATATTTGGCAACTCATTGGATATGCAAGATAAGTTCAGTTGAGTTGTAAAAGATGACCCCAAGATTGCATGTAAGTCTTTGTGAGTGAGAAGACCATGGTGCTACAGATAATTGTACAGAAATTAGGGAAAAAGAGAAAATTTTATTTTATTTTATTTTGGTGGGGAGAATTAATCAGCAGTATTGTCAAAGTTAACCAATTCTTAAATAGAACTCATGTGTGTTATAGCATGGTCAAAGGGACCAGTCTAACTTTGTAATATACTGATGAATGTCTTTAATTTATCTTTTTTGGCACAAATAATGTATAACATAACCATTTAAAGAAAGAATTATGAGGAAGAAGAATATAAAAGATGACATCAAAAATGTATGAGTAAAAAGTATAGGCTGGTCACATGGCAGAGCAAAGGGAAATGAACGGATAACTCATATGTTCTACTGTCATACAGCTCTCTAATATGGCGGGGGGGGGGGTAGGAAAGGGTGTCATATTGAGTATTGGTTTGTCATTTGTAGAAAACTTTTGGGACCATAGGGCCAAGAGGCAAGAGATGAATTGTGGTCCACTTTGCTGAAAGGAAACCTAATACTGAGGAAATAATAGATACATTTGAGTAACTAGGTAAATCACTCATTCTCAGTTCAGTAATTTTTCAGTTGAGTTTGACTCTTCAGGAACCCATTTGTGGTTTTCTTAGCAAAGACCCTGAAGTGGTTTGCCATTTCCTTCTCTAGCTCATTTTATAGATCAGGTGACTGAGACAAACTCAGGGGACTTGTAAAATTACCTATAAGCATAATTATTTACCTTCCTTAAATCCACATTAACTATTATATTACTAATGATCTTATCACTGCCAATTCCAGTGTCATTTGAGAGTTTTATGCTCCTGAAATGTCTTCAGAATTTAACATTTTTTAAACTAACTTTCTGAAGATCTCCTCCTTTGGATATTCCGATTCTCCCCAAGGTAACCAACATGACCACTCACTTCCTTACCTTCACACATTACAACATTTTGAATATTCCCTAAGTCTCTTCTATAGTCTTTATTTCCTCTTTTCTCTACACTTTGTTCTTTTGCTTTATAATTTCATTTTTTTTTCTGTGTACACTAAATTCTATGTAGATTAATGGACCTATAAAATATACCCCTATATGTTTCTAACTCTGGTCTCTCTCTGGCAACTTAGACCCACATTTCACCTTTTCACTAATCGTTTTACTTGGATATCCTTATTAATCTTGAATATTACTTGAATATTCCACTGACACCAAACACTCACCTATCCAAAATCAATCTGCTATATTTCTCACTGGATGACTTTGACACTTAAGTCTCTCTTCCCCCCTTCCAAAAATATAAAAAAGGGAGGAGCAGCTAGGTGGTACAGTGAATAGTGTCCTGGAGTCAGGAGGACCTGAGTTCAAATCCATCCTCAGATACTTGACATACTTACTAGCTGTGTGACCTTGGGCAAGTCACTTAACTACAATTGCTTTGCCTTCCCCCCCCTCCAAAAAAATTAAAAAACAAAACAAAACCTAATTCCCTTCTTGTTACTGTTGTTTTTGCTTCAAATGGTGCTAACTATCCTCTTAGTAACTAAGGTGAAAACCCTTGATTATCTCTTACACCTCTCTCTCACATACTCTCACACATGATATCAATGGTACATTCTTTTCACTTTTGCTTCCAGAATATTTCTTACTGCAGCACTATCTTGTCTTTTCCTTTCCACTGTTTCATCTTTAGCTCAAGTTTTCAATGAGAAATGGCTTGTTATACTGGAAAGCACTGCATGTAGGATCCTAGAAACTAAAGATTGGAAGGAAAATATGAGAAACTATCTGATCCAACTAGCAACTCTCCAGCAATCCCTTCTAAAATATTGCTGGCAATTGGTTAAATATCTTCTGCTTGAAGACATCTAGCAATGGCTTCAACACTTTATAATGTATTTTGTGGCAGTGAGATAGCTGTAATTTTAGGAAGGCTTTGCTTACATTAAAACTAAAAATGGGCCTTAGTCACTGAGCTTTAAGGGCTTGAAAACATGCTCTTAAAGCTTCCTGTTTTCCCACTTGGTAATGGTCTTTCCATTACTCCCATCAAATCTCCCATTGACATCTTTCCACTGCCTTTAAAAGATTGTTTCCACCAAGGAAAACAAATCTCCATCTATGTCTGCTTTCCAGAACCTCCTTCCTTTTAGTCACTTTGTTTACCCAAGAAAGTATGATGGTATTCTTCCTTTTGGGGTAAATACCATATAATTATCAGGAGTCAATAGAGTGATGTCAGGAGGCTCCTACTAATACACAAGGTATTAGAGATGGTTATAATAAAAGGAAATGTGATGGAATTTAAATATAAATTTGTCTACAATGTGTGAGCATCCAGAGTATGTACAATGATTCAACTACAGGTTAATGAATTAACACTTATGCCAGTTCCTCATAGAGATTGAATTGGGTAAGGAAGAGCAGCTGACAATTTTCAAATTTAAATTGCTTGTGGCTTACTGAAGCTTGCATTTTTACATTAAGCAAATGTAGAGAAATGGGATAGATGAAATAGATATTGATACAGATTTTGATGTAATTTTGATAAAGCTAGCTGTGTAATCCTGGGCAACTCACTTAACCCTGTTTGCCTCAGTTTTCTATGAACTGGAGAAGAAAATGCCCAACCACTCCATCATCTTTGTCAAGAAAACCCCAAGTGGGGTCATTAACAATGGGCCACAACTAAACACCACCAATATGTGTGTGTGTGTATATAGATAGATAGATAGATAGATAGATAGATAGATAGATAGATATAGATATACATGTATGCATATATAGATATGCATACATTATGTGTGCGTGTATATGTACATATGTACATATATGTGTGTGCATATATATGTATGTATTTACAATATTATTTACTCATTATTTTTTTAAAGTAAGCTTCAATGACCCCAAATCACTTAAAATCCATTGATCCTCCTTAACTAGTCTAATTTTTATAAGGAAATGGCATATATATTATTGCACTGATAGATAAAAATGAGAGATAGAGATAGAGAAAAAGAGGGAGGGAGAGAGGAAAGGGAGAGGGAGAGAGACAGACAGACATATGCAGAGAGCGACAGAGACAGGGTTATACCCCTATTCCCTTTTACAAAGGCAAAAGGCTTCTAACCTCATAGCTTATATAATGTAATATGTAGTCTACCTTTTTAACTTGAATTAATGTAACTCATTAATGTACATAATAAAAAATCACAGAGATTCACAAACTGTTAACCCATGAAATATTTCCCTCACTACCCCTAATATCCACTAAGTTTCCAAGTCTTGCATCTATTACCTTCTCCATATATCTGTCTTCAGCTCCTTTCTCTCTACTCAAAATTTAAAAAAAAATCCCTAGTCTTTCCTATTATAAAATTTAGTACAGACCATTTTAATAGCATCTGAATTAGACTCCCTGAATCCAAGTTCTTGGAATATCTAGTTTGGTTCAAGGCTCAACTCCAATATCATATGTTTCAAAGCACCTCTGCAGATTCCCCCTGTTGCTAGTGTCCAGCATTAACATACGCATATATATTTATCGTATTTAGCATATGTATGCATATGCATATGAGCATACACATATATTCATATATATTAAATATACATTTATATATCCTGTATATGCTTATAGTGAACATATATTCCCCTTTCTCTCACAGCATATAAGTTCCTTGAGGGTAGGGCCTTCCTCATTTTTTTCATATTTATCACTTTACAGTTCTGGGCACACAGTAGGGGATAAATAGATATTTGTTTATTGATTGTTGAAGACACACCGACCCTTTGTCATAATCTTGTCTTCCTGAAAATAGTCAATAACTATCATTTGCATATGTCTGAGAATTTTATCAGAAATCAATAAAGACCATTATCCTATAAGTTGCATGCCCTGCATCCTTTTCTCTTGAAAAATGTCTAGTTGCCATTTGCCTTCTTAAATATTTGGGGGGCACTACTCCGGGTCCCTAAAATCTTTGAAAGATCCACTGACAATGATTTACAATCACATTTGCCAGTTTCTTGAGTACTATGGATTGTATGATGGGGAAAAATTAATTTTAAAACTCTGCTAAGCTATCAAAAGTTTTCTCATTACTACTGTCTTACTGATTTACTGGTCTTCAAGTTCACCTGACTAGGGATTTTTATATATTCTGACCAAAACTTTTGATCCACTCCTAAGTCCTTATAACCATCTAATTTCTTGCAGGAATATAGTTTATATTGTTATCTGACTACCCTGACTGCTAATCGATCTTGTTTCATCTCAAACCCATGCTCTATAACATGCCCTAAGCTCAGATCACTCTTCTCCTCCCTCTCTGCTTCCTCTCAATTCCCTATAAATAACTAGTTTGGCTCTCTAGGTATTTTCTGGGGAAGCTGCTGCTCTACTCACTCTGTTGGCACCAGGAAACCTACAGTCTTCTAGCCCTCTGTTAAAACTTTCTTTTTTTAAAGTTTTACCTATAAGAACAATTGGTATATAGTAAATACACAGATATTTGTAAAATAGAAACTGAGATCTAATCCAAGTTGTGATAGATGACATGGGAGATCCCTTCTATCACATAAATTTTGTGATACCAAGATTCTTTGGTCAAGAAAACTATATAATAGCATTTCCCAATTGAGAAATGGTCAAAGGATATGAACAGGCAGTTTTCAGAGGAAGAAATTAAATATATCTATAAGCCTATGAAAAATGCTCTAAATCACTATTGATTAGAGAAATGCAAATCAAAACAACTCTGAGGTGGGGCGGCTAGGTGGCACAGTGAGTAGAGCGTCAGCCCTGGAATCAGAAGGACCTGAGTTCAGATCCAGCCTCAGACACTTAACACACACACACACACACAAATAAAAACCTAGCCATGTGGCCTTGGGCAAGTTACTTAACCCCAATTACCCTCCAAAAAACAAAAAAAAAAAAACCCAAAAAACAAACAACCCCCCCCAAAAAAAAACCAAAACAACTCTGAGGTACTACATCTCACCAGTCAGATTTGCTAAGATGACAGGAAAATGATAAATGCTGGTATGTGGACAAATTGGAACACTAATGCATTGTTGGTGGAGTTGTGAACTGATTCAGCCATTCTGGAGAACAATCTGGAACTATGCTCAAAGGGCTATAAATAAGTGCATACCCTTTTGACCCAGCAATACCACTTCTAGGGTTGTATCCCAAAGAGATCACAGAAGTGGGAAGAGGCCCAATATGTACAAAAATATTTATAGCAGCAATTTTTTTGTGGTAGCAAAGAATTAGAAATCAAGGGGATGCTCATCAATTGTGGAATGGCTAAACAAGTTGTGGTATATGAATGTAATGGAATGCTATTGTGCTATAAGGAGCAGACAGACTTTATTATAACTTGGAAAGACTTACACAAAGTGATGTTGAGTGAGAAGAGCAGAACTAGGAGAAATTTGTACACAATTACAGACATAACATATGTGTGACAACCAGCTTTGATAGACTGGACTCTTTTCAGCAATGCAAGTTTATAAAACAGCTCCAAAAGACTCATGGAAAGCATGGCCACATCCAGAAATAGAACTACAGAATTCGAATGCAGATTGAAGCAAACTACTTGCTCTCTTTCTTTTTCTTTTCTTGTTTTGTTTCATCTTTCCCATTTTTCACTTCCTTTGGTAATAATCTTTCTTTACAACCTGACTAATACTAAATGTGAAGGTATTTGCAGATCCTATATTTGATTGCATGTCACCATGGTGGGAGTGGGGGTGGCTAGGGTGGAGGAGAACATTTGAAACTCAAGGGATTGTGGAACTGAATCTTGTAAACTAAAAGTAAACACATAAATTAATTTTTAAAAAAGGAAGAAAAGTATACAATAGTTGTTATTCTCCCCTCCTCCACTGAAACAAAATGTTACATTAATTAGAACAAACTGATCACTTTTTTGGCTATTCTGGAGTCACTCTTGTTAAATGTATACAGTGAGAAATAGTCCCTCAGTCTTTTAGAGAAAACTTTGACCTTTAAGTAAGAATTGAGCTTTTCAAAATGTTGCTTACAGCAAAAGATCAAGGGGTGTATGACAGAACTATTATTGAGTAGGTTTATGCATTTTTAATTCCTCATAAACCTTTAAGCCTCTGGCATTGAATCAAGCTATTGAAAAAATAGTAAAAGACCAATTCATAAATATTATGAAATATTGCATAAGCTGAACTTAGTTCTTACTATATCAAGATTCTGCCAAATATACCTCTGTTTCTTCAGGTGCTAACAGCCATTATTCTTATATAAGTGCTTAAGTGGCCTCACATACCTTTGGGAGAAGATCAAAAGCTAAAGTGTCTGATATTTTGATTAGATCAAAAAAGATTTTCAACAAACAAACTAATTACTGGGCAAACATTTTGAATAGGAGAACTGAAGTCTAAGGAAAATAAGATTTAGATTGAACCAATCAATGAAATTAAAAGAAAAGGAAATACTGAAAATAAAATTAAAAAAAAAAGAATGCAAATGTCAAATTAGTAGAATAAGAAAGCATTTTACTTGGTTATTCAAAGATTTTATTATTGGAAATATAAAGTATGTAGAAAAAAATTTATGTTATACTGCCCTGGATACAATCACTTTATAAACAGATGGAATAGGTAATATTCTGTTGTAGACTATTTTATTCCCTATTAGTGAATGAGGTAGTCATTCACAGTATGGGATCTCATAGCTCTCCTATCAGGCAAATGAAAATCTACTTATTCTCTGGGCTGATTTGCTTGCTCCATTCCTATCTTACATTATAATGTCTAGATTATAATTATTTTAGGTTCCTAGGGATAACTCTATTGAGGGGTAATACATTCCCTTATTAACCTGATTAGCTCTTGAGCTCCCACTTTCTTGCTTATATTTACATTTCTCATGAAAATGTCTTTAGAGCTTAAAAATAGCCATTTATTTAATAATAAGGCAAAACAAACAGTAATAACATCACTTTTAGTCAAATTTAAGCAAATTCATTAATGTTAACAATGCAAAAATTCAAACATAAACCCGTGTCACATTTTTCCTCTAAAGTATTCTATCTGTGAAGGTTAGTGAACAAACACAGAAATCTAACAGGAAATATGACTGAGGAAAACTTAGGGGCTTGGGATAATGAATAACTTTTGAATTGTGAAATTCTATGTTTTCCTTCAACCCTAAAAACTTATAATAAAAGTTATGTGATGCAAATTGTTTCTGTAATTAATATATATTTCCACTGCTAAGTCTATTTATATACTCAGTGCTTAACTAACTTCTCATTGGTCATGATGTTGGATGTTTGTCCTTCATTCTTGAAGAGGACCCTGACATCAGGAAATGATGAAATTTCTTGCAGTTAACTTTGATTTGAGTGAGGGACAGCTCTGCAAGGTCACCAGCCTCACTTACTCCTCCAGAGTTATCTGGGTCCAGTGACCTGATATACATCAGGATGACTAGAGATGACCTAGGCCCTTTTAGGCTAAAGTCTTTTCAGGTTCTCACTTTGAGTGAGGTAATGCCCATTCAGTGAATAGATCTCTTTAAGAAATGATTCAAGGGAAAGCCCCTTTAATAAAAAAAATGGTGAGAACCTGAAAATGTCATGATGTATCAGTCAATTGAAATAGTCTTGAGTTCTTTCAGGGACAAAAAAAGATGATGACCTCTACCCATTATTTCCAAATTCATATTTAGCTGATTCAGTTTTGAAATTCATTTTCACTTTCTCTTCTCTTCTCTTCTCTTCTCTTCTCTTCTCTTCTCTTCTCTTCTCTTCTCTTCTCTTCTCTTCTCTTCTCTTCTCTTCTCTTCTCACCTCCTCCTCCTTTGTCTCTTGCTCTCTGTCTCTCTCTCTGTCTCTCTCTCTGTCTCCCTGTATCTCTGTCTCTCTGTCTCTCTGTCTCTCTCTCTCTCTCTTTCTCTCTCTCTGTCTCTCTCTCACTCAGTCTCTCTGCCTTACTCTTACTCTCCCTCTCAATGTCAGACCCTATATTCTCTCTGCAAAAGACCAAAATTTAGCTTATGGTTAGTAATTGTATTCTCATCTTCTATCAACATTCAAATAAATTATCTTTGACCTATTATCATAGAAGGGTTCTAGTGTCCATGTTGTTCCACTCTACGATAGCTTTTATAATTCAAAATGTGGAACAAATTTCTATGAGTCAGAGTAGCTTTCACAACCCTGAGTAGACCTATGAATCAAATGTACTAACTACTAAGGCAAACTGAAATCAGTAACACATTTTCTCAGAAATAGACCTATATACTCCAAATAAGCTATCAAGGGCTATTGCATACACAAATAATATATTTAGTTAAAGCATACTTTCTTGTGCACAATCATTCTTACAAAGTGAGAGAAGAAATATCTATTATTGAGACTATTAGAAACTCTGAGAGTCAACTACTGATTCTTTTCATAGAGACAACAAAGATACTTTATTAGTTTCTGGTGATATAATAACAAAAATGAGATAGCCCCTTACTTCAAGGTGCTTATGCTCTATCAAGTGGGTGTACATGGAAGACTAGTATGTCTGGTGTGAGGTCTGCTAAGCCATTTTATCGGGTCTGCTTTCTACCTTTCGTGTCCACTTGCCACCCAACTCTTACTTGTGGCTCCAAGAAGGTGTAGTATGCAGAGAGAGTCAGTAAATATGAAACAGGAAACTGTTTCAGTAGATAGCCTAAACCAAGTTGAGGGTGACCAAAATGCCTCAAAACCATTGGTGAGTAAGGGGATCGGGGTTGTCTATGACAAGCATATAAAGGCTTCTGTATTTGTTCAAATGGGAAATGTATATGGTGGCAACAGGCACTGGGGAGTGCTTACAGCTTGATTTGACATCAAAGATGACAAGGCCATCCACTGTATCCTGAGCCAATACCAGTCATCTTGCCTTTTTTCCCCCACAAGACTCCAATGACTCTGGAAGAGAGAGTAAGGCCAACAACTTTACCTCACTTAAATCCAATTTATGCTCAAGTCAAAAGATATTGTCCATACCATTTTACTGTTTTTACCTACCTCAAAGTCTTATGGTAATGAGCAAGTGATTAAACAGCAGATACACATACATTAGGAGTTGCAGTCATAACTCTACAGAAAGATAGTGTAATAGTAATGAAATTTGAAGATCCCTTTGTATTGCCAAGATAACAGGTTCTAAGCACTAAGTTTCAAATTAAGCCTCTGTAAACCCCTGTTGCTGACCGTATATAAGGAAGAGCTCTACCTGGGAGAGTCAGAACTTCTTGGGACAAGCATTGTGGAGGCAGAGCAGCTGCTACCAGAAAGAGAGGAAGAGAGAGAGAGAGAGAGAGAGAGAGAGAGAGAGAGAGAGAGAGAGAGAGAGAGAGAGAGAGGAGAGAGAGGGAATTTCTCTCAGTGAGCATCTGGAAGCTGGGCTGCTACTGCTGGACTCAAGACTGAACTGAGAATTGAGATGAACTGAGAAGAGAATTGAGAACTGAAACAGAATTTCTTGGAGCAAGCAAGATAAAGTGATTTTGCTTTTGAGAAGATAACTTGTAGTGGCAGAGCTTCTTCTGAGAGCCAGCAAAACTCCTGCTGAGAGCTTCCAAAGACTGCTGAGGGATAGCTGTAGCTGCCAAAAACTTCCAAGGGCCAGCCAGAGCTGCTGCAGACTTCCAAGGGCTAGTCAAATTGCCAAGGACTTCCAAGGGCCAGATGAAGCTGACAGAGAAAACATCACTGTGGTGTTGGTACTTTGTCTATTTTGGGTCTATATTGATTTCCCAGGCAGAAAGTGAACTGAGATGTTACTGCCAACCATGTGTGTGAATATTGTTGTAATTCTGCTAAGCTTGATGTGTGTAGATATTGTTGTGGCTCTGTTCAGTTTTCTCTTCCCAGGAACAGAAACTGTGAAGGACTTGACGTGGACTGGACACTGTGATCTTCAATGTGGAGCAGGAACTGCATGGAGAGCTGGGCAAGGAACTGGGGGCTGTCTGCCTTTGAACTCAAGTGGCAGCTGATTAGATTTGGGCATGAGCTGGGACCATGGAAGAGGAACCATGGAAGCTGAAAGCCTGCTTCGAGTCAAGATGAAATTGTCTGAGTAGTGAGTGATAAAATAGGGTACTGAGTAATGACTGATGAAATTGTTACTTACCTGTGACCTAGGGGTGGATGGCTTTTGTACCTTCCACTACCCCTTAAGAGGGGACTGAGTACTGACTGATGAAATTGTAACCTCATTGTACCCCATGGGTAGAGGACTTTGACTTTTCTACTTTGGGTCCCTTAAGGAGGCCTCCTTAAACATGACTGAATGATTGAGTTACTAAATGATTATACTTTGTTTAAAACTATGTGACCACTTTGGTGAAAACTCTGTGGCCCTTTTAGTGATAATTTGTTGAGCTGTGACATGGTGAATGCTGTATTTTGATTTTCTGTGAATGCTTTGCTCTGATTTGTTATTGAATAAATAGAGGGTTTACTATACTTTGTAATCAGAGCCTTGAAAGCTATTCACAGCAACAGTCCTCTAGAAAGTTACTAGAGCTTGGCTTTACAAATAGCTAAGGCTATCAAAAGAAACAAGATTTATTTTCACTGAAATGAAGTAGCAGTGGGAATTTGCAGACCCCCAGTTGTATGAGTGTCCTTTTTTAAGTATTGCACTGCTTACTTTCTGGTGTGAGGAAGATACTAGTAACGATGCCCTAAAAATTGTCTGTTTCACCTAACCTATCTCTGGCCTGCATACTGCAACAGATAAGCTAAACACTCCTATAGTGTTCTTGACATAACATCATTAACCAATATTGAAGCCATTAACTCAATACCTCAGGTTGAAGTCAATCCATCTCTTTCTGAACTTCAAACTGATGAAGAAGTATTTAAAGCCATTAGGTTTTTCTCATGTAGCAGAGTATCTGGTTGTTGATTCTATTCCAGCTGAGTTTCACAAGGCAAGGGATCCACTACTCCTACAACAGCTAACTGGAATCTTCTAGATTTTATAGTAAAAAAAAAAAGGGTATCCCCCAAGAGTTCAATGATTCAATGCAGGTATGTTAAAGTTTGCTGTTTTAAATCTAAATGTGTAGGCATTCATATTCCAAACAAATGGGTAAATTAGCATAAAGGCTTGTCATCTGCCTATCTGCATAATAAAGTGAATTGTCAAATCTCTGGAATAGAACAATTTTTCTGAATGACATGGGAACAATTAAACAAAGGGAAAAGAAGTTTGTGAAACAAAAGTACAAACATAATGTTAATCATTATCCCATATACTAAGGCTAGTATACATCTGAGCTACTAAAGTGTGTGTTAGATCTGAGCTATTCAGCTTAAAATTATATTCTCTTCTAGAGCCTAAATAATTTAGTAAAAGGGTACTTGGCCTAGTCAGCTGCCTATTACTAGAAATATCTGTCTTTTTCCTTATATTTTTGGCCCTGCATATTTAACTTGCCTGTCAGATTACAAAACTCAGATTACAGATTATGTCTCTCAGATTACAAATCTATTCACCTACAGCTGGCAGCAAACAATGGATACCACTCTATACTCACCCATCATCCTCTAGATGTGATCTATGCTCTGTTCCAGTCAACTTTCTCCTCAGGACCCACTGAGACAGGGACAGCTCTACTCCCTTTTCAGCCTGAAGAAACTACAGAAGCTGAGACCTTTGTCCCTTCTCCCAAATGAATTTGGGCCCCAGCTTTTTGAGGGGGGAAATGATGGAATCCTAATAAAGCTGCCCCCAGCCCCAATATTCTAACTTCATTATAGACCTGGCTGCATTGAACAGGAGGCCCACTGTACCTACCTAACCCCCCCCCCCAATATCCTAACTTCATATATGCCTCACTGCTTACTGGAATAACAGGTGTGTCCCTGAATTCTTAGTTCCCACAGAAACAGCAGGTGTGTCCATGTGATGGGAACCTGTAAGGATTATGGGATTTAAAGATCTTCCATGCCCCTTGAAACTTGCTGATGTAGCAGGAAGGGGTGGGGCAAGAAGAAGCATAAGCCAAACTAGAGTGTGTGTGGTGACAGGAAGCATGCTGGCAGCAGCAGCTGTTTTTGAGCCAGCCAGAATTCCTGCTAAGGACTCCTGCTGAGGACTGCCAGAGATGGGAACTTCATGGGTGCGGAGCTGCTAGGAGCATACTTCAAGGACGCTGAGCAGTTGCCATGAGTGGGGAGAGGAGGACCTTTGTCTGAGGTAACTTGTTCTGTTTTGAAGGCTTGAGAATGTGGGTGTTTACTACATTAACTACGTGTACCAACTTCATAATTACTGTGATGGCTTTGAGTTTCTGGTATGGGGACTCAGTTTTCTGGTAGTTGAATAAATGTTCTACCTTTATTCCATATGTAGAGATCCTGGTACATTTTGCGATTAATAACCATATCAGTATATTTTTAGTAACCATAGGCATTGTGAATATTGAATTTTTGATACAGAGCCCAGTTACTGTCTCCACCTAGTCACTGACCCTAGACTCATTCCCACAGAAACAGGTGTGCTCTTGTATTCAATCATAATCATATCATCCATCTAGCCTAAGACAGGACCATAATACCTGTCTTAACCAGACAGGACCACAATAACTAGGCAGTTGGAGGGCAGAATGACTAGAATGTTTAACCACTGAAGAGATGGGACCTCTCCTCCATTACCTAATACCTTAAGAAACCCTCCTACCTTTTTAATATTAATGATATTCCTCTATTCTATGTAAATTTCTGTCATGTAATTACATCACTACCTTATAAAAATCCATCTTATTTTCTCTAAAGTTGCTGGATTCTGTTGGAACTTAGGCCACTTCATGAGACACATCAATCTCAATAAATGCCTATACTTGGATTAGAGGTAGTCTGACTCTGAATTCTTTGAGATGGATTTACCACAACACATCATGAAACCACAACAACTTTGGGGTGGGCAGAGACCCCATTTCAACAGTTTTTGGGGTCCCTGTTTTAAACTGCAGCATATGCATTTCCACAGCTAACTCAGTATTTTGGAGGCTCTGATGGAAAGTGTGGAGAGGAAAAGGTATTAGTCTGCCTAACAAATGCAAGGTCTACAGAGCCATTGTGGACAATCCATTGTTGTATACCTGTGAAACCTAAATAGTATATCAGTGCTATGTCAGGAAAGTGAATCACTTCCATTTAAATTGTTTTAGGGAGATTCTGAAGATCATCTGACAATATAAGGTACCAGACACTGAAGTCCTTTCTCTTGCTGAACTATTAAGTATTCAAAATCTATTGCAGAGAGTATAACTCTAATAGGTTGGTCAAATTATTTGAATACCAAATGCATATTGGTTAAAAATACTTTTACAGAGAACTCACACAAGCAAGGGCTTACACAGAGGTCAGAAGAAACAATACAATTACAGTCACAATCTCTCTGAAGAGCTTTGGGATAAATTGTGAGACATAGAAGACATTAGCACAGGACTGCCCAGTATGGCATGCCTGCATCAAAGAAGGGGCTATGCTCTGTGAGCAAAATATAATTACAGTATGTGAAAAGAAATTTAAAGACATCTCCACTCCAAATGTTCATATAAACTATTTGTACCTAACCTGTGGTAGAGTGCTCAGAGCTCATATTGGTCTCATCAGCCACAGTTGGACACAATGTACCTTGAAACTAACATAGTGATATCATTCTGGTTTTCTTCAAGCATTAAAGACAACAGCCAACCACCAATCATTATATCAGGAGAGGCAACTTGTACTCATATAATTATTTTCAGATTAAACAACCCGATAACTATAATATTATCATAAGGGAAAGAGACTAGCAGCTGAGGGTTGGAGGAAAGGATTCTTGAAAAATGTGACATTTAAGCTGAGCTTTGAAGAAAAAAAGGATTTTTGAAATATGAAAGTGAGGAGGCAGGGCATTCCAATGCTAAAGAATGGCCAAATGATAACTCTCAGAGTTGGGAGACTGTTGTTTGGGAAAAAAAAAACAGCTAGTTCGGCTAGATTTTAGAGTAAGTAAAGGGGAGTGATATATGATAAAAAATTTTTAAAAAACTAAATATAACATTTTCAAAAATTTAGCTTTAGGTTAATATATGGTTAAGAAAACCTTTAAATTCTCACCTGAAAAAAAATCTAAATAATCTTATATGCAATAAGGAGTCATGGGAATTTACTGAGTAGGGGAAAAAATGGTCAGATCTGTCTTTTTGTAAAAAAAAAAATTACTTTAGCAAAGGTGAGGAAAATGCATTTAGAGTTGAAAAACACTTAGACACAAGAAACCAATGCAACAATACAGGTGATAAGTTAACTAGTATGTAGTCAATTAGGTAGAGAGAAAAATGTAAATGTGAGTGATATTATAGAGATAGTGATGAAGAGATTTGGCAACTGATAAATAAATAAAGCAAGGTTAATCAGCCTAGATATTTGTTAAGTTTCTGCTATGTTTCAGGAGCAGTGCTAAGCACTGAAGATGCAAATGTGGAAATAAAGGATAGTCCCAGTCATCAAGGAACTCACATTCTATTGAAAAAAGACAATACACAAAAAGAAGCTGAAAAAATGGTAGAGGAGATATCTGATTCGAGAGCATAATGAACAGGACCAAAAGAGTCCAGTCAAGAGAAAAATAGAAAAAGCAAGGAGGAGAGGATGATAATAAGTTTCAAATTTGAATGACTAGAAGGATGATGGTACTCTATAAAAACAATACATTTTAGAAGAAAGATGAGTTTGAGAGAAAGATAAACCCCAACTAAGAATTTGATGAGGAAGAGAACAGAAATCCTGAATCAATGGCATACTGTGTAATGTACTATAGAGAATAGTTTAGATTCTGTTGACGTGCTCAAGAGAATTAAATGTCGAAAATTCAAGTCATGAAAAAATGTAATGTCATCCACCTTTCTTCATTCCTTTCTCCCTCTCTCTCTCTCTCTCTCTCTCTCTCTCTCTCTCTCTCTCTCTCTCTCTCCCCCTCTTTTTTCTTTTCTTCCTTCCTTCTCTGCTTCTTTCCCTTTATTTTTCTCCTGCCTCTCTTCCCCTCTTCCTTCCTTCCTTTCCTTTCTTTCTCCCCCTGCCTCTCTTCTTTCTTTCTTTCTTTCTTTCTTTCTTTCTTTCTTTCTTTCTTTCTCCCTTCCTTCCTTCCTTCCTTCCTTTCTTTCCTTTTTTAAAACGAATCTTGCATCTCCTAAGTTATAAAATTCATTATCTAACAAGATAAAGTTCTCTATTAGAGGATTATTCCACTTGGTTCTGAAATACTTTGTTACAGAGAAACAAATTATGACTGTACTTGAAGACTTGCCACAACTCTCATTTTTCTAGTTCTCCTGAAGTTTTTGCTGGCTATATATAATTTCCTCCAATAAAGCTCATTAGGATATGTAAATTTTGTTTATGGGCCGTCTTTTCCTTTTACAGTGTAGCCTCTGATTTAGTATAATCACTCAATAAGAAAAAATGTATGCTGCTAAATAATAAAGGAGAATATACAGGAACAATTCTTCATCTTCACTTTCCATTAAATTCTCAAGGACATAAAATTGTGCCCCTTCAGTGTCTACACATTAGGATAAATCACACTACAAAATTGAAACTATTTTTACTAAACTCAGATTTGCTCCCTTTGACTTGGCCTGAAATTCAGACCACTAAATAGATTTAGATTATCCAGCAAATAAAGCAACATCAAAGTTAAGTTGATACAGGGGAAATGAGCAATGATGCTAAAATCAGAATCTCATTTCAAATCTCACTTCTATTATTTACTACTTACATGAGTTTGAATAAATCACTGAACCAACCTAATTCCCAGGTTTCTCATCAGTAAAATTAATTAATTTTATTAATTGGCCTCTGAGATTCCTTCCAGCTTGAGTTCTAATCCTAGGATTCTCTTTACCAGCCATGGGATAGCACAGGATCTGGCAGCTTCTATACTGAAGGACTGAAAGGCATGGAATATGATATTCCAGAGGGCAAAAGAGCTGGGACTGAACCCAAGGGTCACCTACCCAGCAAAACTGAGTATTTTGTTTCAGGGGAAAATATGGTCATTCAGTGGAATAGAGGACTTTCAAGCATTCTTGAGGAAAAAACCAGAGTTGAATAGAAAATTTGAAATTTAGACACAAGCAGCAAGAGAAGCTTGAGAAAGTAAACAGGGAAAATAAATCATAAGGAACATATCAAAGTTGAACTATTTATATCCCTACATGGAAAAATAATAACTGTTAACTGATGAAACCTTTTTCAGTAAGAAAATAGCTGAAGAAGGGTATATGGGCATATGAATACATATGTGAATGTGTGTATATATTTTTAAAGGTATGCATTGATAGAGGGCACAGGTCGAATTTATTGGAAAGGGATGATATTTAAGGGGTGAAATTGAGAGGTGAGAGAGAAATATAAGGAGAGGAGATGGGGAGAGACAGAGTAGGGTAAACTATCTCTTGTAGAAGAGGCAAGGGAAAGTGGTTGCAGGGGAGGGGAAGAACAGGAAGGCAAAAAGGCAAAAACTTATTCTCATTGAATTTGGCTCAGGGAGAGAAGAACATACATACTAAATGGGATATCTCACCCTGCAGGAGAGTGGGGGGAAAGGAATGGGTTGGGGGATAATGGAAGTGAGGGCAGGCTGGGGAGGAGAGAAGTTGGAAGCACCCACTTTTTAAAGGGGATAAGATCAAAGTGGGGAGTGGACCAGGTGGGAGGTGGGATAGGAGGGAGGGAAATATAGTCAGTCATTTACAATATATCTACTATGGTAATGTTTTGCATAGCTATATGTGTACAGCATATACTGAGTTGCTTATCTTCCCAGTGGCAGTGGGTGACAGGGGAGAAGGGGAATGGGTCTGGAATTTGAAGTTTTAATATGAAACGTTTAAAAATATGTAAATACTATGATTAATACTATTTTGCATATAATTGGGAGATAGGATGTACAGGCATTGGTGCACAGGGATTCACCTTGCCCTACTGGAAAAGTTGAAGGGGGTATGGGTGTAGAGATGAGAGAGAGCAGATTGGATGAGGGGATATCCTGTGGGACTGATATTCTGGGGTGGTGAGTATGGGAAAAATGGGGAAAAACTGTAACTCAAAATCTGGCAGAGATGAATGATGTAAAGCAGAAGTTAATAAAACATTAAAAATAAAGTAAAATAGAAATAAATAATAAATAAAAAAAGAAAAAGGAACCACCCCCCCAAAAAAATGACAGAAAAAGACAATTAAGAGAAGAATATCTTAAAAGAAGAATGCTTCCAGTCAGCTTTTGAAGTTTCTTTTCCATCTGACCAAGCAACATTGGTCAGATAGAAAAGGAACTGCAAAAGTTGTCTGAAGAAAATAATTCCTTCAGAATTAGATTGGAGCAAAGAGAAGCTAATTACTTTATAAAAAAATCAAGATATTATAAAACAAATCCAAAAGAATTAAAAAGATAGGAGGCAATGTGAAATATCTCATTGGAAAAAAAAAAACTATAACCTGGAAATAGATCCAGAGGAGATAATTTAAAAATTATTGGACTACATGAAAGCCACGATCAAAAAGAGAGCCTAAATATCATCTTTCAAGAAATTCTCAAGGAAAGGTGCCCTGATAGTCTAGAACCACAATATAAAATAGAAATTGAAAGAATTCACCAATTTCCTCTTGAAAAAGTTTCCAAAAAGAAAACTCCTACCTTGGAATATGATATCCCAGAGGTCAAAGGAGCTAAGATTAAAATCAAGATTCACTTACCAAGCAAAACTGAGAATAATACAGGGGAAAATATAGATATTCAACAAAATAGAGGAATGTCAATAATTCCTGCTGAAAAGACAAGAACTGAACAGAAAATATGATTTTCAAATACAAGAAGCAAGAGAAGCATGAAAAGGCAAACAGGAAAAGAGAAATCATAAGGAATTTATTAAAGTTGAACTGCTTATATTCCTATATGGAAAGATGATATTTGTAACTCATGACACTTCTCTTAGTATTAGGATGGCTGAAGGGAATATATATTTTTACATACATATACATGTATGTATACATATACATACACATATATACATTTATACATGTGTATATATATATGTATAGGTGGGTGTACATGTGTGTGTATGCATAGACAGAGGGCACAGAGTGATTAAACATGAAGGGATGATATCTAAAAAATAAAATTAAGAGGTGAGAGAGGAATATATTGGGAGGAGAAAGGGAGGGATAAAATAGGGTAAATTACCTCACAGAAAAGAGGTAAGAGAAAGCTATTAATATGGAGGGGAATAACAGGGAGAAGAAAGGGTATGAGTCAACCTTACCCTCATTGGACATGACTTAAAGAGTGAATAACACACTCACTCAATTGGTATCTTACCATACAGGAAAGTAGGGTGGGGAAGAGGATAAAAGGGGCCTGTGAAAGGTAGAAGGGAGGGCAGATTGGGAGAGAAGGTAGTCAGAAGCCAACACTTTTGAAAAGGGCAAGGGTCAAAGGAGAAAATAAAATAAATGGGGGGTGGGATAGGATGGGGGGTAATATAGTTAGTCTTTCACAATATGACTACTATGGAAATGTTTTGCATAACAACACATGCATAACCTATATTGAATTCCTTGTCTTCCAAGGGTGAAGAAGGAAGAAGGGAGAGAGACTGGAACTTGAAGTGTAAAAACAAATGGTAAAAATATTGTTTTTACATACAACCAGGAAATAAGATATACAGTCAATGGGGTATAGAAATCCATCTTGTCCTACAAGAAAGTTAGGTGGAAGTGCAGACTGAGGGAAGGGGTTTTCATTATGCTTGCCATCTTGGGGTGGATGGTAGGAAGATATGGGGAGAAAATCTGTAACTCAAAATCCTGTGGAAATGAATGTTGAAAACTAAAAATAAATAAATAAATTCTGGGGAGAAAAAGTGATATACCAAATTCCTAGATCTTCGCTCTAATTCCAACAATTTGCCTTAAATTAATAAGTGTTATGCCAGGTAATGAAATGCAGAGATTCCATTCTCAGATAAAAATCAATTAATTCACCAATTTAAAAGATGTATGTATGTATGTATATGTTTATGTGTGTGTATTAGCTCACATCCAGATTGCTACTTTATGATTAACAAAGTGCTTCTTTTATATAGAAAGGTCCTGTGATGTAAGTAATGCACACATTATTAGTTGCATTTTACAGATACAACAACTAAGATTCTAGAAAAGGTAAATGATGAACCTAATAGTTACACAGCTACTTATTGTTGCAATCCTGGATTCAAACCCAGATATTCTGACTCCAAATTTGGTCATTTATCAACTGTAACACTCTGATTACCATTCAGAGACCCCACAGAAACTTTATTTATACTTGTTTATTCAGCTAACCATTGTCTAATATATTGTATATACTCTTTTTTCAAATCCCCTACTAAAATCCAAGTGGAAATAGTTTGTATGACTTTTATTCACTTCCATTAATCTTTTATGTTCAAATATTCTGATATGTCATCTGATCAGTATATTGCCTCAATTTCAATCTACAATCATTCCTATCTACAAGACACTATAGATGAAAATCCCACTTCTCCACACCACTGTCTACTAAAACTTTCATCCATATCCACTAAATTTTAACACGTGGAGTCTACCCCATGAACATGGAAACTTCCTTCATTTTTATTAATGTCACATGGACAACAATGAAGCAGGTGGGCTAGCCAATCTTTTTTTTCACATGTCATATGGTTAATTCTTGTCCTTTGTACTTGAAGAGGACCAAAATGAAATTACTGTGCTCAAGTCAGTGTACAGTGTGTCCAACTATGGTTAGTCAGACCAATACAAGTTGAAGGCTCTACCACAGGTTAGGTACAAATAGACTGTATGACAACATTCTCATGTAATATTTTACATCATTTCTCCTGTTAATTCCTTGCTGGTGATGTTTTGCAACTTGTTTATAATCATCATATACCTTGCCAATAACTCTTTTTCCATGCCTTAGAAAAATAAAAAGTGAATTTATCAAACATCTGTATGAAAAAGTAGATGTTTGAAAATGAAGATAAATCATAAGTAATGCTAATAAATATCTTCATTTAGCAATCATTAATTAACATAGGGATATTCATATCTAATTTATAAACTGTCATTAAAATAGTATTTAATGAAAGAGATTTGTAGAAACAAATACATATAACATTACTATAGATTATTCCCTAAGGTAAAAACTTTTTCCATAACATTAATGTTGTAATTTTGGAAGATTGACTCAATCTTGGATCCCCTACAGTAATGTAGGATGCATTTACAAAGATTTTAGCTTCAACATTCTGTGTTAGCATATTATGCTACATATGGAAGTTCTCTTTGTTAATTTTATGTCACAATGCCAGAGCAAAAAGACTTTCCAGCAGATAAAACAATAGTTAATTTACCCTATAACAACTTTCAGGAGGGATGTACAATACCCTTAATGATTCTGTAGTTTCCTCTGTTTTCAAACAGGAATATTTCCACACCTGGGAAAATGCACAGTAGTTTAATAATGACACATGAGTTAACCTGAAACACATGGAATCCTAAAATAAGGGAGACATTAAATGGAATTTATTTTTCCTAAACAAAATAACTTTCTTTTTTATCACGTTTCACTAGGAGAGAATCATTGTGTTGTTTATACGCCATATACTATTTCCATTTTAAACACCAGAAGCCAAAGTCTCAATAGTGTTGCGTAATGGCTCTTCAGGAACATTATGTCAGAATTTTCTATCCCAACACACATTTTGTGTAAGTGAAAGATAATCAGAATCACAATGCCAAGATGATCTTGACTCCCTTGTTTTAATTTTACTATATTAAATAACAAAAAACAGGGGTGACAAGCCAGCTGATCTCCTCCCTAGCTGCAAAAGGTGCAATATTGTGCTCTAAGGTGCTATAGTAGGTCACTTTCATGATTCTCCAGTTAAATATATGCTTTCATTTGGGGACAGGGATGAGAAGAATCATTTATCTTGATACCCTGAGAGTCTGCTAGGGAATAATATTTTCTCAATAGTTTTCATAGCCACTCACTGAAAAAAAAAATGTAATGGCAAGGATACAGAATAGCAACAACAGGAGACTGTGGAAAATATTAGAACTCTGTGTGTGTGTGTGTGTGCGCGTGTGTGTGTGTGTGTGTGTGTGTGTGTGTGAGAGAGAGAGAGAGAGAGAGAGAGAGAGAGAGAGAGAGAGAGAGAGAGCGAGTTTCATTTTCTACCTGGTTTGAGTCTATCATTAGATCCCCCTCCCCAATTAAGCTTTCACTCCAAGTTATGTTATAGTGCATAGTAATCTATTCATCTAAACACACACAGAAACTGAGGAAAGTGTGTCCTTTCTTGTATATAAGGGTCAAATAACTGGTTTCTATAGTACTAAATGCTTTTTTCCCATCACATGAGACTGCAGATCTATTATGTACAACTTTGCTATTACTTTTAATATTTTTTTGCTTTTTTGTAGGGCAGAAGGCAGAGCAATTGGGTTAAGTGACTTACCCAAGGTCATGCAGCTAGTAAGTATTAAGTGGCTGAGGACGAATTTGAACTCAGGTCCTCCTGACTTCAGGGCCAGTGTTCTATTCATTGTGCCACCTACCTGCCCTTTGCTATTACTTTTAAATAAACAATAAAATTATCATGTATTTTTTCCCTTTTTTTCTTCCCTCCCCCACCCAGTCTAGAGACAGATACCACTAGACACAAATATGTATAAATGTGTAAAATGGTTCTATACATACTTATATTTATCAATTATTTCTCTGAATTTAGATAGCATCTTCCTTCATTTTTCTTTTTAGTAAATGTGGGTATTTATAATACTCAAAATGACCTATTCACTCAAAGTTGTTCTTAAAACAATATTGCTGTTATCATATGCAATGTTTCTTTGGTTCTGCTTATTTTGCTCTGCATTGTGCAAGTCTATCCATGTTTCTAAATTGTCTTTTCATTTTAATGGGATACTCATTTGTGAAGATGCCATTGTAATTCATTTGAAAATGTTTAAAGACCATTCCAATATGCCCATTTTTTAAAGAGTGATTTGGAAACACTTATTTTGTGTCTTCATATTGCCAAAATAACCAGATAAGTTTCAAGACAGTAAAGGTCTTGGCTACACTTTGTAGTCCTTCTACCCTCACCAGTCACAATAACCCTAGTGCCTTGTACACTGCAGATATTTCAACAAAGTGTAATGAATTCAATCAAATAAAACAATGATTTTCTTCTTTTAAAACAAACAAACCCATTTAAAGGGGGAAACATCTCAGGTAGCTGTCCATTAAACTGAATTGTCAAACCTTCTGTGTAACTGAATCAATTAATTATTTCAGGAAAAACAAAACTAAAAACAAAACAAAACAAAACAAAATATGTTCTACCTGCTTGCCCTACCATGGAAACAGGCAAGTTGTTTTCCAGTTATAATGAATGATTTGATGCCTGCTCATATTTTCCCAGGAAGAGGCCTATTACATTTTTATCCCCTACCTGGGATCATTGGTAGTCTGAGGGAATTTGGATTTTCTTTTTTTCTCTGCCATCAGCTTAAGATTTTACCAACTGTGTTCCTCCCAATTTATGGGGCCCAGTAACTAGCACCCAAATTCTACTTAATCTTTTAACATTAGACTAACATTTATAGAAAGAGATTCAAGATATATCAAGGACAAACATATAGACAATTCCTCCTATCACTTCAGGGTATAAATTCCACCCCCCACCAGGGGACAATTTAGGCTGCAATTTAGCTCAATTCCTGCATTTCATTAATATATTAGATTCAAGCATGAAGTTCAACTGGACTATCTTGGGGCCTTTGGTTCTTAGGGGAACGCTGCCAGGTGGCTATAACATCCAGTCTGGACTTCTACACTCATAGATCCAAAGAGCTTGGGCTCTCTGGTCAGATGCCATTCTCTGAGCTTAACGATGACACTTGTTTTCATTAAGTGGGACCTTCACCTTCAGACACAAGTGTAGGAAGAGCCGTAGACCATGCTTAGTCAGGAGTTTTGAAAGCAAAGACAATTCTAAGTATTGCTGTCCAGTTTTTTCAGTCATATTTGATAATTTGTGACCCCATTTGGGTTTTTCTTAGGCAAAGATACTGGAATAGTTTGCCATTTCTTTTTCCAGCTCATTTTACAGATGAGGAAATTGAGGCAAGCACACTTCAGTGACTTGTCCAGGGTCTCACAGCTAGTGACTCTCTGAGAACAGATCTGAGCTCAGATCCTCCTGATTCCAGGGCCCAGTACTCTATGCACTGAACCGCCTACATATCCTTATGCAGATTCTGACAACATAAACCAGAAGCTGCTCTCAACCACTTGGAAGGTCAACACAGAATGTTCATGTTTGCATTGATTGTACCATCTCAAAGAAGCAGTTTCCCCTAAAGTCTTCCATATTAGTCACACAGTCTTATGTGGTTTAGGCTTGGGCCAAACTCCCCCTACATAGTCAAAACACAAAATAAAACAAAATCATCTTCAACCGTTCAAATACTCTTCCTTTTTCCCCCTTTACCACTCTCTGCACCCCTTAAGTAGTTTTCTCAAATCAAAGTCACCTTAAATGGCTAAGGATGATTGTTTAAGTGATTACCTGAAAAACTATTGACTTTGCTATCTTACAATGAGGGAATGTGAAGGAGATAGAGTGCCACCTTTAAATGTTGCCTCTGGCCCTCTAAGCTGTGTGATCCTAGGCAAATCACTTAATCTCACTGAAATTCACTTTCCTTATGTGGAAATAGGGATTAACTGTAGAATTCAGCTTAAAAGATTGCCCAGAAGCCTAAATGAGAATATATATGTATGTACGTATATGAAAATTTCATGGAAAGCAAAAACAAACCGAAACTTCATGTAATATAAATTATAATAATTATTAGAAAGATCAAATTTGATGATCACATCCACAGTACACATTTACATAACATGAGCTCCATACAATTGTGTTTGTTTTGAAATGAAAAAATACAAGTTTCTTTTAAAAAGAAATGGCAAGGGGCAGCTAGGTGGCGCAGTAAGTAGAGCGTTGGCCCTGGAGTCAGAAGGACCTGAGTTCAGATCCGGCCTCAGACACTTAACACACACAAACAAAACTTAGTTGTGTGACCTTGGGCAAGTTTCTTAACCCCAATTGCCCTCCAAAAAGCAAAAAAAAAAAAAAAAAATGAAAAAGAAATGGCAAAAGCTTAGACTTCTAAAATGGTCATTTAATGGTCAGTTCATTTTGGTTCGTTTTTTGACTTATAAAAACATCATAAAGGCAATATTACTAAAAATGATCCTAGTCAGAAACCTAGCTCTAGTGTGTTTATAGTCTCTCAAAATGAAGAATTATATGGATTTTACTTACTCTGTAAAAGTACTTATTAAATGGATCATTTATCTTAGCTACATTAAGCTGACTTAAGGTATATTTCTAGGAAACATGACTTTTTCTTCATTACACTTTCCTGCAACTACATTCAGGAATGCATAATTTGTGGGAAATTAAAAAAAAAAACAGCAAATACCAAATAGCTTATTTAGAAACTAAAACTCCTGTTATACTGACATTTATTACTTTTGGAACACCAACTACTTCTCTCCCAGTAGTAAAATGACAAAGACAAGAATGATCTAGGTAAATAACCAAAGGTACACATTTGGCCAAAAAACAATTAGAGACTAAATAAGAGAAGGAAGATTTTGTTCAGATCTGTGAATTTATTTCTCTAGAAAAGAATGACAAACTCCTCTTTCTAGGTCTATAGAACTCTCCAGTGTGGCAGGAAATAGATTGAAAATGTAATTGGGAAATGTTTAAGAAAATAAATGAAACACAATATGTTAATTTGTGATTTTCTATATCAATATGCAACCAACAGGAATACCTTTCCAATTGAGTGTGATACTATTACTAGAGAACTTTTAGTATGGGAAGTATTAAAGTGTATTAGAAATTCTTTAAAGTTCTATAGCAGTATATTATTAGAGAATTATCTGGGATAACTTAGAGGTTTAATGATTTATTAATATTAGTTGTAGTCTTAAAACTAACATGTATATAGTCAAACAACTAGACAAAGGAAGTGAAACCCTCTTCTTCCTGACTCTACCCATTGTTCCACATTGCTTCTAAAGGTGAAATTATTTTTTGATCATAAAAAGGAATAAAAATACAGTTGGAAAAGATGTTCATTGAGGAATTCTTTTAATAATATCTTAAGGTGATTAAAGGCATTAAGGAGTTGTAGATCGGCTTCTGACACATACTGAATATGTGACCATGTGCTAGTCACTTAAACTCCCAATATTATAGGCAACTGTAAGATTATAATTTGCTGAAAACATGGAAACCTTCATATTTTAGAATGAGTTCCTTCTCCCATAAGTACCCCATACAAATAAAATCACATAACCAGTTCATGTCCCTAGCTAGGGGAGATGATATTTCCTTCTGAAAATATTTTTTTCACTTAAAAATATTTCTTGGGGTGGCTAGGTGGCATTGTGAATAGAGCACCTGCCTTGGAGTCAGGAGGAACTGAGTTCAAATCTGGCCTCAGACATTTGACACTCACTAGCCATGTGACCTTGGACAAGTCACTTAACCCCAATTACCCTGCCTTCCCCCCTCCAAAAAACAACAAAAAGTATTTCTCTTTTCGTGGGGTATCAGAAGTTAGAATTGCTTTCCCCATTTTTGGATTTTGTTTTGGAGTAATATTCATTATAATACATATTTTAAAAAATTAAAAGAATTTCATTTTAATAGAATTGCTATAGCTCAGTCATGTCTGGCTCTAAATGACACCTCCTTTTGTGAGTTTTTTTTTGGCAAAGATATTAGAGTGATGTGCCATTATTGATAGAATACCTGTCTTTAAACTTCTCTGATGTTATCTAGCTAGTGGTACACACAAACATTTTCACTGTTGAGCAACATAACAATAAGGTAGGAACACTATATGATTATATTGAACATTGATGTTTTCAATAGCCTGTTAGTATGTCTAAGTCAAAATTATTATTATAATTACACTTTAACAATGTAATATGCCATCCCTATGCATGGTATTTTTGATGAAAATTCATCACTGTTACTTAAAACATGATATACCACATAAGTTCAGCAATCAACACATCTGATATTATTTCATTTAGTATTTAACATGTTTGAAATCTGGATATTGCTCTCAGGAAATTCAAGCACTTTATGTGAAATCTAGCATCCTGATATGGATATTTTTGTCTGTCTTTTTTTCTGATTGAAAAAAATACTGACCCAGTATTCTTTGCTCCACTCTTCCCAGATGATTAGTTGATAGTTTTGCACATGTAAACCTGATGCTTCACATTGCCAGAGGCAAGGTGAACTACAATTAATGGTATTTGGGATCTAGTAGACTACGGTACATACAGAAGCTGAGCCTGAGCATCTGGCAATTCAACACTATTTCAGTCATTTAAAAGTGAGTGTGTATTATTCTAGAGGGGGAAAAAGAAGTAATGGAATTATTTATCCTGCCACATTATCTTGACTTCTCCTCAGGCCATGTTGCTATCAAAGTCTAAAAGAATCTTGGCCATACTCCAATTCAACATTCATCTATTGGGATAAAGGAGGAAGGGAAAACCCTGTGACAAATATGCCTTTTTTTTCCAGCCATATTTTTGTATTTTTGTGAAAACTGTTCTGACTTGCATATAGCCATACACAGTATGATCAGATAAATGTATGTAAGGACTAGTAAAAACATCTTGCCTTTTCCTATTGCATTCATTTATTCATCTAAAAGAATTTATTAACCATCTCCTATGTTTCAGCCCTCAGGGAGCTTACATTCCTAGTAGCCATGGAAACTTGGTGAAAAACAGATGTGCAGACAATTTTTTTCTTCTATTTTACTTCTCTTTATTGAAAGTAATTTAAATATATATGTATATATATATATATATATATATATATATATATATATTTACTTTTAGTTTACAACATTAAGTTCCACAATCCCTTGAATTTCAAATTTTCTGCCCCTCCCTCTTCTCACC
Source organism: Gymnobelideus leadbeateri (assembly GCA_011680675.1). Taxonomy (NCBI): domain Eukaryota; kingdom Metazoa; phylum Chordata; class Mammalia; order Diprotodontia; family Petauridae; genus Gymnobelideus; species Gymnobelideus leadbeateri. The sequence continues at coordinate 275,892 of WOXC01008445.1, read as the reverse complement.
CTTCTCCCTGTGCCCCACCATGGTGGCATGCAATCAAATATAGGATCTACAAATACCTTCACATTAAACATTAGACAGGTTGTAAAGAAGGATTATAACCAATGGAGTGAACAATGAGAAAGAGGAAACAAAACAAAACAAAAAAAGAGAGACAGCAAGTAGTTTGCTTCCATCTGCATTCAGAGTCTGCAGTTCTTTCTCTGCATGTGAATATCTCTTTCCGTCATGAGTCTTTTGGAGTTGTCTCATAACCTTGCATTGCCCAATCTATCAAAGTTAGTCGACAAATATATGTTTTATCTGTAATTGTGTACAAATTTCTCCTGGATCTGCTCTTCTCACTCAACATCAGTTTATATGTCTTTCCATGTTATTATGAAGTCCATCTGCTCCTCATTTCTTAAAGCACAATTGTATTCCATTACATTCATATACCACAACCCATTTAGCCATTCACCAATTCATGGGCATCCCCATTGATTTCCAATTCTTTGCCACAACAAAAAGAGCTACTATAAATATTTTTGTACATACAGGTCCTTTTCCCACTTCTATAATCTCTTTGGGACACAACCCTAGAAGTGGTATTTCTGGGTCAAAAGGGTATGCACCTATTTATAGCCCTTTGGGCATAGTTCCAGATTGCTCTCCTAATGGTTTAATCAGTTCACAACTACACCAACAATGCATTAGTGTTCCAATTTTTCCACATTCTCTCCAGGATTTATCATTTTCCTATTTTGTCATCTTAGCCAATTTGATTGATGAGTAACTCAGAATTGTTTTGTTTGCATTTCTCTAATCAATAGTGGTTTAGAGCATTTTTTCATATGCTCATAGATATCTTCAATTTTTTCTTCTGTGCAGACAATTTTGATACAAATAATTTTGAAACAAGATTATTAGTAAGTGGAGCAATCAAGATAAGCTTCTTATGGAGATGTCTCTTGAAAAGAACATTGAAATGAGCATATAGCAGTCCAATTTGAAATGGAGATTGGCAAGTTTAGCCACTAAAAAAATGTCTGCTGGGGCAGCTAGGTGGCGCAGTGAATAGAGCGCCGGCCCTGGAATCAGAAGGACCTGAGTTCGGAGCCGGCCTCCGACACTTAATCCGCACAAACAAAAACCTAGCCGTGTGACCTTGGGCAAGTTACTTAACCCCAATTTCCCTAAAGGGGCGGCTAGGTGGCGCAGTGAGTAAGAGCGCCGGCCTCGGAGTTTGGATGACCTGAGATCAGATCCGGCCTCAGAAAATGAGCACCCACGCATAAATCAAATGACTAGCCGTGTAACCTTGAGCAAGTTACTTAACCCCAATTGCTTTAAAAAAAAAAAATGTCTGCTACTATTTGATAATGGTGGCAACTAAGCCATTAGTTCAGTCCTATGTTGCTGCATGGAGTGCTTACTCTTCCTCTATCAATTTTTATTTATAAAGGTTTTGCAAACTGCTTTACCATACTGTTACATATGGTAATTGGAATTTGAATGTAAATATCCAAATCAGAGCTCTAAGTATGTCGGTTTAAGGCTGTTACTTACATGCTAGCTTTCTTTATAATCCAACCCTTGCACTATACATTATAACTGAAATAACCATAGCTTTGACTGTATGGCCCCTTTTTGGCAGCATGATGTCTCTGATCTTTAGTATGCTGCCCAGATCTGTCATATCTTTCCTTCCAAGGATCAAAAGTCTTCTAACTTCATGTCTGTAGTCTATCTGCAGTGAACTTTGAGCCTGGGAATATAAAATCGAACACTGCCTTTATTTCTTCTCTGCTTGGTTATTCCTTTCTCTTTTTTTATGGGTGGCTATATTGTAATCATACATTTTTTGTTGTATCCTTTGTCCCCTCTTCTAAATTATGTATGTGTGTATGTATGTGTTTATTTATGTATGCATGTATTATGATGTACACATGTATGTATGCATTTATTTATTTGTCTATCCATCTTTCTTTCTTTCTATCTTCCTTCCTTCCTTTCTTTTGTTCTTTCTTCCTTCCTTCCTTCCTTCCTTCCTTCCTTCCTTCCTTCCTTCCTTCCTTCCTTCCTTCCTTTCTTTCTTTCTTTCTTTCTTTCTTTCTTTCTTTCTTTCTTTCTTTCTTTCTTCATTTATTTTGCAAGCAACCTGCTTACATCCAACATTTACTTTTCCAGTACTCTTGGGAAATGTTTAATTTTAATTTTTCTGAAATATCATGGATCTGAGTGACATGCAGTTGTGTGCAAATGTGTGTTTGTAGTTGAATTTAGGGACAGTAATTAGTATGCTAAAATGTTTACTTTAGGGAATATTATACAGCATGGCCCTAAGGAATAAGTGAATATATGTTTTAAACTTAAGTTTTATTGTGAAGGATTTAAATGTTTATACTAATAATTGAGCAGCAATGTGTTGCTGAAAGAGACCTTTTAGTTATTAACAAGGTGACAGCAATAGAAAATTGATCAATTTACAGAAGCTGTTTTCTGGTATGATATTCAATAAGTATATTGAAGGAACCAGTGAGCAATTCCTCATTCCATTCTCAAATTTAAAGTAAACTATACCCATTTGCATTTGGATAAATTTCAAGAATTGTTTTTTTCTATTTTGATGCCAAATAACGTACAGCATAGTGAGCACAGTGCTAGCCTTGGAATTAGAACAATTTAGGTTTTCATGATAGCTTATTAACTGTGGGAATTTTGTCAAGTTGCTTTCAGTTACCTCATCTGTAAAATGGTGACAATACCTGGAAAACCTACCTCACAAGACTGTTGTGAATTCCCAATTCAATAATGAACTAATATACATGAAAAGCTTAACCATTTCGTATAATGACAGTTATGTGGAGATAAGTTGAAGGAAATATAGGTGCTTGTTCTAAGACTTCTTATGAATTCTAGTTGTCTATAAATGTTTGAAGGATTGGGATATGAAAGAATTAAGCTTATTTTGATTGGACCTAGATAGTAGAACAAGAAAAAAGGGGAAGAAGTGGTAGAAAAGTAGATTTTACCTTGATTTAGAGATAAAAATCTTACACAAGCTAGGGGGGTGCAAAAGTGAAATAGGTTATACAATTTCTCTAAGCCTAGATTTCAATGAGTGAGGAAAATTTAATGCCTAAATAAGTAAAAATATTTGTTCATGGCATCATAGCTACTTAACAGCAAGCAAGAACAATAAACTAAGTGCTTTCTATCCTTCTAGACTGAAGTTCATTTCAACCATACCATGATAGATAACAGAAGAGTTGAACTGGAGAGTAAAAAATGATTTCTGGACAAATCTACTTTTATGGTGTAGTTTCGTTTTAAAGCACAAGGTTATTGAAGAATTAATTTAGTACTCAATATTGTTCTGATTTACCCAAATATTTTTTATTTTTTGTGTCCATCCACAACGGGAGAGTTGGACCATGTAAGCAAGTTAAGTATAGCTGGTCAATTTATAGTCTTACAGCTAGGTTGAGGAAATAAGAACAAATTGGGAATACTATAGAGAGAAAAGATGCATGGTACATAGCATAATCTTGGGATGAGGAAGTAGAAAGTTATGACTTATTTCTCAAGGGAAACATTATATCTTGTTTTACTTTCAAAAAGGATAAAAATAACAAAAAATCCCATTTAGAAGACTTATGAATAGAATCAACACATTGCATTTAGATGAACATTAAATTCTGCTTAATAGATGAATCCAGAATTAGAATTTGGGGGGAAAACTATTTCTAGAAGAATAGGAATGAGGAATTGCTAGAAAATTCAGCTGTGGGTCTCTTTTAGCAGGCATAGAATACAAGCTGGAAGGTAAGGATATAAAGGAAGTCCAATAAAGCAGATGAGCAATGAAAAGTATCACGTTATTTTTCTGCTCTGCCTAGGGCATCCAGTTAGATGATTTCAGACAAATGAGCATTATGTTGTAATTTCCTAAGGAAGTGCATAAGTGCTCTCTCTCTCCCTCCACCCCCCCCCCCACCATCTCTTGCTTTCTTTTCTTGGTCAGTTCTACAAAGTTCTTGAACTTAAACAAAATTTCTTAAAACATTAAGCGTCAAGGTGCATTTGGGGGATCTTTTGGGATAGCTAGAATGACTTTTGTTCCTTTCCTATTTTGAGCTCATATAGCTAACAAGTCAAATTAAGAGGAATGGTGAATGAATTGTTACAAAATTACTAAGAAATTATTTCTTTTTCAAATGGTACTTGTTTCTCCACCACATCTATCAGTCATGTTCCCTGTTCTCCACTCACATAGGCACAATTGTAGTCTATACTCTTACTACTTTTGTGGTCTATTATAATAGCCTTCTCATTGCTTTTCCTGTTTTAAATCTCTCTCCACTCCAATCCATCCTCCATTCAGCTGCAAAAGGAATTTTCCTAAAGCACAGGAGTGAGCAAGGTACCATCTACTTAATAATTCCAGGGTTTTTTTTAAATTAACTACACTACTATATATTAATTATTCAGCTTGGCATCAAATGCTTTCTACAATCTGATCCCTTTTCCTTCTTTCTTGTGTTACTCAATAGTATTACCATGCACTCTACACTCTAGTAATATTAGAGTCCAGTAGACTATAATCAAGTTCTACTTTCTGTTCTTCACACATGACGCTTCATCTCCCATCTTCATACCTTCAAAGAAGCTGCACTTCTATGACTAGAATGTTTTCTCTCCTTACCTCCACCTTTAGAAATCTGTCATTTTCTTCAAAATTTACCCTGAGAATTGTCTTCTAAGTGATTTTTTCCTTAATTGTTTCAGCAAATAATGTCTTCTCTTCCCAAACTTCAATTTAATCAATTTCAACATATTTCATACATACTTATGTAAAAGAAGAGGTCCTGCTCTTCATTTCAATTTGTATACTCACAGAATGTAATCATAATTATAAATGAGGTCTAAAGATGTACTTATATGTTAATTCATCTGTATATTTTATATATTTTTTCTCTTCTTGAAGCATTAAAACAACTTTACAGGGGCAGCTAGGTGGCATAGTGAATAGAGCACTGGCCCTGGAGTCAGAAGGACCTGAGTTCAGATCTGGCCTCAGACACTTAACACACACAAACAAAAACCTAGCCATGTGACCTTAGACAAGTTACTTAACCCCAATTACCCTCCAAAAAGCAAAAAAAAATAAAAATAAAAATAAAATAAAACAACTTTGGAATGGTTCTTATTTGTAAGCCAGCTCTCAGAACAAGGCAATTATTATTTTGAATGAGGCACCGGTGAATCCTGGAATAAAGTGCTGGAAATTAGTTTCTGGAACTGAAGTAATGATACCTGACTGCAAGCCCCTTCCCCATTCCTTTACACACACACACACACACACACACACACACACACACACACACACACACTAACATACACACACTGACTGTATGAATCTCTTCATATGACTTAGTCTGGGTTCCATCATCTACATACAGAAAGGGGAAATGGAGAACAAGGCAGAGGAGGATAGGAAGGAAAAGAAGTGTGAAGAAAGGGAAGTGTAAGAGTAAAGAAGGAGGAGGAAGAAATTTAGGTGAAATAAAACAAAACTAATGGATTTCATAGTGGTCTTTTTCTCATGTGACTTCCCTGTTCTTTCTTACTCTACTAGGAAAAAAGAATAAAGAAAGACAGTGACATCCTTCAAGATATCACTTAATTTATCTGAGCCTATACATTTTCTTTTGAAAATCTGTAATGATATAATCCCTGCCAATCACATGAGACTGTTGAAAGAATCCAGGTTGTGTGAACTTGCCTTTTCTACTATTGGACTACATAAATATGAGATATTCTTATTTGAAAAAGGTCACAGAATGGAGCAATGTAGTTAATAAATATGAATCATGAAGACTTTCATAATATTCAGAGATATTTAATATTCTAAAGATTGAGTTTTTAAGTAGCTGCTTATAGAATTATTATTTTACTCTAGAAATAACCAAACTCCTTTGAAATATTTTTTTTTAAAATAATGTATAAATTTGGTAATGAAATTACCAAGTACAATATACTCCTGAGTTAAAGTTGGAAAGGAATGGTAAGAGGAATTTTGAAACACACACACAGATACACAGACACACACACACACACACACACACACATCTATATAATATACATACACACCAGCTTCAATCTAAGAAACTTTATTGCATAGTATTATAATTGATTTTTTTCCAAATGGTTTATTAATTTCTGGTTTACATCATTCATTTCTGCCAGATTTTGAGTTACAATTTTCCCCATTTTCCCCTACGCACCAACCCAGAATAGCAGTGCCACAGCATATCCCCTCATCCAGAATGCTCTCTTCTGTATCTTCTCCCATATCCCCTTCAACTTTTCCATTAGGGCAAAGGGAATCTCTGTGCCCCAATGCCTGCACATCTATCTCCCAATTACATGGAAAATAGTATTAATAATAGTATTTATATATATTTGAAACATGTAATTTTAAAACTTCGAATTCCAGATCCATTCCCTTAGTCCCTTGTCACCCACTCCTGCTGCAAAGATAAGCAATTCAGTATATGTTGTACATGTATTGCTATGCAAAACATTACCATAGTAGATATATTGTAAAAGACTGGCTATATTTCCCTCCCACCCTTCCTCCCCCGTCCTGGTCCATTCCCTACTTTGATCCTGTCCCTCTTCAAAAGTAGGTGCCTCCAACCTCCTCTCCCCCCCCCAGCATGCCCTCCCCTCCATCATCCCCCTCTCATACCCCTCACCCTTACTCTCCTGCAGGGTAAGATATCTCATTTAGTATTTATATCATTCTCTCCATGGGGCCAAATTCAATGAGAATAAAGTTTTGTCTTTTTGCTTTCCTGTTCTTCCTGTCCCCTGCAACAAATTCCCTTTGCCTCTTCTGTATAAGATAGTTTACTCCACCCTGACTCTCCCCATCTCCTCTTGCCACATTCCTCTCTCACCTCTTAACTTCACCCCTTAAGTATCATCCCTTCCCATGAAATTCAACCTGTGCCCTCTATCCATGTATACCTGTAAACATATATACACCTATTCACATATGTATTCATATGCTCATATACCCTTCTTCAATTATTTTCATAATGAGAAAGGTTTCATCAGTAAAAGTTATTGTTTTTCCATGTAGGAATGTAAATAGCTCAACTTGGATAAGTTCCTTGATTTCTTTTCCCTGTTTACCTTCTCAAGCATCGCTTGCTTCTTATGTCCCAATATCAAATTTTCTGTTCAACTTTGTTTTTCTTTCCTCAAGAATGCTTGAAAGTCCTCTATTCCACTGAATGACCATATTTTCTGCTGAAACAAAATACTCAGTTTTGTTGGATATGTGATTCTTGGCTTTAATCCCAGATTCTTTGCTCTGTGGAATATCATATTCCATGCCCTTTGATCCCACAGTGTAGAAGCTGCCAGGTCCTGTGCTATTCTGATTGTGTTTCCACAATATTGAAATTGCTTCTTCCTGGCTGCTTGTAGTATTTTCTCCTTAATCTAGGAATTCTGGAACCTGGCTATAATATTCCTAGAAGTTTTCTTTTTGGGATCTTTTTCAGGAGGTTATCAGTGAATTCTTTCAATCTCTATTTCACCCGCTAGGTCTAAAACATCAGGGCAATTTTCCTTGAGAATTTCTTGAAGGATGATTTCTAGATTCTTTCTTTTATCACTGCTTTCAGGTAGTCCAATAATTTTAAATTGTCTCTCCTGGATCTATTTTCCAGGTCAGTGGTTTTTCCCATGAGATATTTCACATTGCCTTCTATTCTTTCGTTTGCTTGGATCTGTTTAAGAACATCTTGATTTCTCATAAAGTCACTAGCTTCCATTTGCTCCAGTCTAATTCTGAAGGAATGATTCTCTTCAGTGAGCTTTTGAGACTCTTTTTCCATCTGGCAAATTGGGCTTTTTTAATGCATTCTTCTCCTCATTGCCTTAATGAGCCTCATTTGCCATTTGAGTTAGTCTATTTTTTAAGGTGTTGTTTTCCTCAGTCAGGCTGTTGACTGTCATTTCATACTTTTCTTGCATCTTTCTCATTTCTCTTCCCAATTTTTCCCCACTTCTCTTATCTGCTCCTTAAGGTCCTCTATGGCCTGCAGCCAGCTTGTATTTTCATTTGGGGCTTTTGGTGCAGGAGTTCTGACCTCACAGTCCTGCTCATGTTCCATGCTTTGATCCTCTTTGCCCCCAAAATAGGAGTCTAAAGTTGCACTTTTCTGTTTATTTTATTTCCTTTGCCTAGGCATATTGCCACTTAATTACTTGATTTTGGGGCTTGTTGCCACAGTAGGACTCTGCCACCAGACAGGGGAGCTTCTGTCCCAAATGTGGGGTCTTCACAACTTCCAGAGGTTGGGTGGCCTCTGTAAAGCCTCCACCCGCTCTGGCAAATTGGATACCCACCCCAGACCTAACCCCAAGACCACAATCAAAATCCAAGCAGGTTAAAGCAAGAGTGATTAACCCCCAGACTGATAGCTGGATCTCTGTACAGTTCACAGACCAGGAGCTGGAGCTGCCATTGACACTTCAAAATGGCCTCCGTGTCGCATTTCCTCAGCAGCTTTTCGCCCCCAGGGGAGGAAGCCGACGCATTCCCCAAATACTGGTTCCAAAGTCAATAGGGCACTAACCTCTCACTTTGTCTTAGGCATATCTGTCCTGATAATTCTGGAATTGCCACAGCTGCTGGTGTTCTGGGGTCCCTCCAGCAAGCTGCTGGATTGGATGCCCTGGGGCTAAAACCGGGCTCATACGGGCCTGGGCTTGGCTCCCAGAGCACTGCCAGCGTGCTGTGCTGCCCGCTCTCAGAGTGCTGCACTGGCCACTCCCTGCAGGGCTGCTGGGCTGTCCTAAGTAGCAGCTTAGATTCTCTGTGCCTTTCTGTGGGTGCTGGGGCTCCAGAAGTTGTTCAGATTCTCCATTTACATTGTTTGTAAGTGGTGTGGGACAGAGCACCTTGGAAGTGTTGTTTCTACTCCACCGTCTTGGCTCCGCCCCACCCACCTTCTATTCTTTCAATTGCTTGGATCTATTTAACAGCATCTTGATTCAAGCAACTAGCTTCCATTTGCTCCAGTCTAATTCTGAAGGAATGAATCTCCTCAGTGAGCTTTTGAGATTCTTTTTCCCTCTGGCAAATTCGGATTTTTAAGACATTCTTCTCTTCATTGCCCTTTTGATCCTCCTTTGCCGTTTGAGTTATTCTGTTTTTCAAGATGTTATTTTCCTCAGTCAGGCTGTTGACTCTCATTTCATACTTTTCCTGCATCCTTCTCATTTCTCTTCCCATTTTTTCCTCCACTTCCCTTATCTGTTTCTTAAGGTCCTGTACGGCCTGTAACCAGCTCATATTTTCCTTTGTGGCTTTTGGTGTGGGATTTCTGACCTCCCAGTCCCCTCCTGTTCCATGCTTTGATCCTCTTTGCCCCCAAAATAAGAGTCTAATGTTGAATTTTTCTGTTAATTTTCTTTCCTTTGCCTAGGAATGTTGCCACTTAATTACTTTACTTTTGGGCTTGTTGCCACAGTAGGGCTCTGCCACCAGATAGTGGGACTTCTGTCCTAAACGTTGGGGTCTTCTCAACTTCCGGAGGTATTAGTTGGGTGCTCTCTCTGAAGTGCCCACACACTCTGGGAAGCTAGAAACATAACCCAAGACCTCCACCACAGACCTCGTTCCAGATTCAGGGAAGTTAAACCAAGAGTGATTACCCCACAGACTGATTGCCAGATCCCCCTACAGTCTGAAGGCCAGGAGCTGAAGCTGCAACTGAAGCTGAGACATGGTGACTGTGCCAAGTCTCCTTAGCCACTTTTCACCCCCAGGGGAAGAAGCTGCCGCATTCCCAAATAGTACTCCCAAAGTCCATAGGGCACTAACTCTCACTTTGTCCTAGGCATCTATGTGTTGATAATTCTGGATAAGCCACAGCTGCTGGTATTCTGGGGTCCCCCCAGCTGGCTGCAGTTCTGGCCACCCTGCGGCTAAAACCTCTGAATCATAAGGTCCTGGCAATGGCTCCCAGAGTGCTGTGCTGGCCACTCCCTGCATGGCTGCAGGACTGTGCTCAGTGGGAGTTTAGCTTCTCTGTGTCATTCTGTAGGTGCTGTATCTCCAGAGGTTGTTCAGATTCCCCTTTTACATGATTTTGGAGTGGTGTGGGCTGGAGTGCTGTGGAAGTGCTGTTTCTACACTGCCATCTTGGTACCGCCACCTGTAATTGATTTTTAAGGGAGAAGATTTCTATAGTTTTGGCAATTTCTAAAATGAAATAGAATAAAATACTAATTTAATCATATAAAAATGAAAATTCAACAGGAAAGTTGGAAATTGTAGACTTGCCACTTTTTTTTATTAGTAAACATGATTCCTAAAGCCTGATGATGAAGGATGCTACCACTTGCCTATAGAAAGGTAATGAAATAAGAATACCAAATGAGATACCCCTTTTAGACATGGACAGTATGGGAATTTATTTTTTTTTGTCTATACATGCCTATTCCAGTTTTTTTTTCATAAATTTTTTCTAGAAGTAGGGAGAATAAAAGAGAATACTAATACTGTTAACTGAAAAATTAAAAATAAACCATTTTCAGGGGGGTGGAGCTAAGATGACGGAGTAGAAATAGCTCATCCAAGCCATTCTGCCCCCATATTCCCCCCAAACTATGTAAAAGGGGACTCTGAACAACTTCTGGAGCCCCAGCACCCACAGAACGACACAGAGAACTTAACTTCTCGCTGAGGACAGCCCAGCAGCCCTGCAGGAAGGACCAGCACAGTGGTTTGGGAGCCGGCAGCGCGCAAAGCACGGGGAGTCGAGCCGAGCGGAGCCCAGGTCCCCGTGAGCCAAGGTTTTAGCCCCAGGGAGGCAGGGCCAGCAGCCAGCTGGAGAGACCACAGAACACCAGCAGCTGTGGTGCCTCCAGAATTATCAACATAGACATGCCTAGGACAAAGTAAGAGGTTAGTGTCCTGTGGACTTTGTTACCAGTATTTGGGGAATGCGTCGGCTCCCTTTCCTGGGGGCTAGAAGCCACTGAGGAGACACGCCATTTGGTAGTTTTCAGAGGCAGCTCCAGCTCCTGGCCTGCAAACTGTAGGGAGATCCAGCGATCAGTCTTGGGGGTTAATCACTCTTGCTTTAACCTCCCTGGATCTGGATTGTGATCTAGGGTGGAAGTCGTGGGTGGGTTTACAGCTTGCCAGAAACAGAAGTTGCCCCCCACACGTTGGGGACGAAAATTCCTCTATCTGGCCTTAAAGCCATAGTGTGGCAAAAAGCCCAAAAGTTAAGCAATTAAGTGGCAACATGCCAAGGCAAAGGAAACAGAAAAATGCAACCCTAGACTCCTATTTTGGGGGCATAGTGCGGGAAAAGGACTGTGAGGTCAGAAGTCCTGCTCCAAAAGCCCCAGGGGAAAACGTGAGCGGGTTGCAGGCCATAGAGGACCTTAAGAAGGACTTTAAAAATCAAATAAGAGAAGTGGAGGAAAAATTGGAAAGAGAAATGAGAAGGATGCAGGAAAAGTATGAAATGAGGGTCAACAGACTGACTGAGGAAAATAACACCTTAAAAAATAGACTAACTCAAATGGCAAAGGAGGCCCAAAAGGGCAATGAGGAGAAGAATGCCTTAAAAAGTAGAATTTGCCAGATGGAAAAAGAATCTCAAAAGTTCACTGAGGAGATTCATTCCTTCAGAGTTAGACTGGAGCAAATGGAAGCTAATGACTATGAGAAATCAAGATGCTGTTAAGCAGATCCAAACAAATGAAAGATTAGAAGGCAATGTGAAATATCTCATGGGAAAAACCACTGACCTGGAAAATAGATCCAGGAGAGACAATTTAAAAATTATTGGACTACCTGAAAGCCATGATCAAAGAAAGAACCTAGAAATCACCCTTCAAGAAATTCTCAAGGAAAACTGCCCTGATGTTTTAGATCCAGAGGGCAAAATAGAGGTTGAATGAATCCACCAATCACCTCCTGAACAAGATCCCAAAAAGAAAACTCCCAGGAATATTATAGCCAGGTTCCAGAATCCCCAGATCAAGGAGAAAATACTACAAGCAGCCAGGAAGAAACAATTTCAATATTGTGGAAACACAATCAGAATAGCACAGGACCTGGCAGCTTCTACACTGAGGGATCGAAGGGCATGGAATATGATATTCTATAGGGCATAAGAACTGGGAATGAACCCAAGGGTCACCTACCCAGCAAAACTGAGTATTTTGTTTCAGGGGAAAATATGGTCATTCAGGGGAATAGAGGACTTTCAAGCATTCTTGAGGAAAAAACCAGAATTGAATAGAAAATTTGACATCCAGACACAAGAAGCAAGAGATGCCTGAGAAGATAATCAGGGAAAAGAAATCAAAAGGAACTTTTTAAAGTTGAACTATTTACATTCTTATATGGAAAAGCAATAACTGTGACTGATGATATCTTTCTCACTATGAAATTAATGGAAGAAGGGTGTGTGGTCATATGAATACATATGTGAATGTGTGTGTAGATGGTTACAGTTATATATGGATAGAGGGCATAGGTTGAATTTGTTGGGAAGGGAGAATACTCAAGGGATGAAATTATGAGAGAGAGGAAAGTGGCAAGAGGAGATGGGGAGAGAGAGGGTAGGAAAAACTATCTCATGTAGAACAAGCAAAGGGAAGTGGTTTCAAGGGAGGGGGAGAACAGGTAGGCAAAAAAGGTAAAACCACATTCTCATTGAATTTGGTTCAGGGAGAGAATGACATACATACTAAACGGGATATCTCAACCTGCAGCAGAATAGGGGGAAGGGAGAGGAGGAGGGATGATGGATGGGAGGGGGAGGGTAGGTGGGAAGTACCCACTATAGAAGAGGGACAGGGGAATGGACCAGGTTGGGGGTGGGATGAGTGGGAGGGAATTATAAGCAGCCTTTTACAATATATCTAAAATGATAATCTTTTGCATAGCTAGACATGTACAACATATACTGAATTACTTATCTCCCCAGAGGGAATGGGTGACAAGGGAGGAAGGAAATGGTTCTGAAATTTGAGGTCTTAAAATTAAATGTTTCATATATATATATATATATATATATATATATATATATATATATATATATATATATATATATATGCTATTATTAGTACCCTTTTGCTTGCAATTGGGAGATAAGATGTGAAGGCATTGGGACACAAAGATTCACCTTCCTCTAATGGAAAAGTTGAAGGGGGTGTGGGAGAAGGTATGGGAGAGAGTACATTGGAGGAAGCAATATCTTGTGGGACTGCTATTCTGGGAGGTTGGGTAGGGGAATAATGGGGGGAAAATGTTTGTAACTCAAAATCTGGTGGAAATAAATGATGTAAAACAGAAGTTAATAAAGATTTGTTTAAAAAAGAAAAGAAAAGAAAAAAATTTTCCGCTTATTTACAATGATGATAATAATAAATCACATTTATAGAGAAATTTACAGATTGCAAAGCATTTTCTTGACAACAACCCTGTAAGACAAGCAGTAGAAATATGATTCTTTATCCATTTTGTATGTTATTCCATTTTGTGATTAATCAAACAGGGGCTTAAGAGATGAAGTGCTATGCACATGATCTCAGAGCATCTAAGTGTCACATGCAAGATTGACATTCAAGTCTTCTGACTGCAAAATAAATAGTCTCTCTGCTCTACCACACTGATCAAATCTCTTATACTCAAGAACCAAGAATTGCTAGTCTTTAAGGGAAATTATACTTAAGTGTGAAGTTCTCATTCCTCCCCCCTCCACTCCCAACTCTTATCCTGGGATAATCTATGTGGGATTTTTTCTTCTTAATTATTGTACCCATTCATAACCTCTAGTCTTTCATTACTTGTGGCTCCTATATCTCTCTTATTTTGGTTCCTTCATTTTCCAGAGAAGTATGGTATAGTGGTTAGAGAGCTAAATTGAAAGCCAAGAAGACCTACACTCAAGTTTAGCTAAGAGATCTTGAGCATGATGTAATTTCTCAGTGCTTTAGACCAGTGGTGTGAAATTCAAATAGAAATGGCAGGAGATGTTTATTTAGAAAACAAGGTAACATTATCTACGTTGTATTGTATATTTATTTAATTTCTTAATTGTTTCCCAATTATATTTTAATTTGGTTGGGGTTTGCTTAGAAGTTTGGGGCCTTGGGATGGGAGTTTGACACCTCTACTTTAGGCATCTCTGTTAGGCTGTAGGTTGTTGACCTCCATTGATACAGTGGTTTTCTCACCTTGTTTTTTCCTTTACTAATAAATCACAAGTCCCGTGCCTTTTCATGTCCATTTACTTATCATTTCCTCAGAATTTGTCTCTCAAGGTGAGATTTACATTTAGAAGCTACATGATACTGGAAAAGCAAAAATGTCTTTATGGCTCCATTTCCTCTCTTGTAAAATAAATTGGATCTTGGCCTTTAAGGTGCTTTCCATATCCACATCACAACCCTAATCTGAGGAAATCATCATATGTGTTAATGGACAAACTCTATGGAGACTCTTTACTTTTCTCCAGTTCTTGACTTAATTAAATACATGAAATAAGGATGTTTTTGGGTATAATTGGCTGGTTCTTTTATTGTATTTCTTCTGTACTAGATCTGTGATTTGATTAGTATAAGAAAATTCTGATAACAGTGCTCTCTCTGCCAATACAGGTTTTCATCTTTGCTGTAACTCAGATAATGAGAGAATTAATAGGCACAATAAAGTTAAGTGACTTAATCAAAATCACATAGACAATATATATTCAGAGTTACGACTTGAACCTGGGTCTTGTTGTCTCTAAGTTTAACTCTTACGCCACTTACAACTCTTAGACAATTCTTATACTACTTTCACTTAGAATGACTTATAAAAGCAAAATGAATGTATCAATCAGTGCATATTAGTATTAAAAACTCACAGTTACTTATTGTCTTAGGAATTAGAATGAACTTTCCTTGCATTGACATTATTACATTATGTAAGCATAATTAATTATATTGTTCTTGCTTTAAAGATCAGGATACAGATTCTGTAAATGAAAATTATTTGCCCAGGAGAATCAGTGTAGCCTAGAAGATAAAAGAGTTGTCCTTGGGGTCAGGAAGATCCACATCCCAGTCCTGCATTTTACTATTATTGACTGTGTAACCTGAGACAAATTACTTAACCTCTCAATGCTCTGGACAACTCTCTAAGGCTAAAAATTGCAAAGAAGGTGTTGACTTGTATTAAGAGGGAGTTCTTCACTGGCAGTGCTCCTTAAACATATGGAATCACAGATTTCTCCCTCCAAAATTGATAACATCATCTTTAACAAACAATGTTAGTAAATATTTTGCTTATTTCACATGTGAGTATGACCATGCACTTGAAAATAATAAATGTTTTGATTTTTTGCTGAAGTGGAAAAAGTTCAGTAGTTGATCATTTTCTTGTCTTTTAAAAAGTACTTATATCAGAAACAACAATAAACATAAAAAAGGCTTTAATGGAGCCCAATAGTCAGACAACAAATAATAGAGACAGCAAATGTTTTCAAACTCCAAGTTCAGTAATATGTCAACTATAACACAAAGCTGATGTAATCATCTCTCTGAAGCCAACTAAAAAAAAATATATATATATAATATATATATTTATATATATATATTTAATATATTTTTGAAGGATCATATTAGATTATATATGTATATATATAATCTAATATGATCCTTCAAAAAGTTATATTACAGTAATATTATGAAAAAATATCTTTTTCCTATAAAAAGGCAACACCACCTGTACTAATTGTCCAATTCTCAATTCCTTTGTTCCATTTATATCAATGGTATTCCACATGTAGTTAATCTGGATGTGGGGTGAGTGAGAATTCAGACATTGGAGACCCTATGAAATAGGTCACTATGGCAAATGGGAATTTCTAATCCTAGGGAATCAATCTCTCCCACCCAGACTGACCTTTTATCCTACTCACTTTATTTGAAATGATAAAGGCCGCCAGGAAGTTGCTGACTCTTAATATTTTGTCTTACAATACAATAAACCCCAGAAAGAAATTGCCAGAGCAATTGAGAGATACAAACTCCAAAATAAGTGACTTTGTAAATGGGTTCTTGTACATTGGTTTAGACTCATGGCTTTTAGTGTTATTTTCCCCCAAAAGTAGGGGCAGTTAGAACATGGGCCATGGAGTCAGGAGTACCAGAATTCAAAAATCTGGCCTCAGACACGTAACAACTTTTTTTACCCTGGGCAAGTCACTTAATCTTGTTTGCTTAGCCCTCAAAAAACGTTATTAAAATACCCTTAAGATTTAATTTGCTCAAGCAACTAAGGCTCAATCTACTGACATAACTTCATGGTGGTCCAAGCACTAAATTCTGTTCATAACTCCCTTATAGGTGTTGTTCCTTACTTTTGAGATTTCAAAATCATACTAATGCAATATCAGCCTGGAATTTCTTCAGTGCCTAGGTCCTCATGACTAGAACATCTTACTATTTCTATGGCATATTTTTTTCTGGAATAGAGCTCCTCAAGGGCTATACCACCATCCCGTCTTTATGTCATTTTTTAGTTCATCCTGGAATCACAATTTTATGAAAGGGCTTGGTCCAGTTTGTTTTCTTTCCCCTCTTGATCCCATTCTTGATATTCTGCCTCCCAAAATCATGCCCTCCTCATCACCACTCTCTAACCTTCTGGAGAGTAAACAAACAAACCAACAAAAAAACAACTACCCTTGTTTTCAGGGTTTTTTTTTTTTTTTATATACCCTCAAACTTCATTTAGAATGCAATCTCCTTAAGGGCAAGAACTGTCTTTCTTTTTCTTTCTTTTCTTTTTTTTTGGGGGGGGGGCGCGGTGATTGTAATTCCAGCTTTTAGCAAAATTCCTATTATACATTAAGTGCTTGATAAAGGCTTATTTCCTTCCTCCTTTCCTTTATGAGGAAGTAATAGTGGCTTTCCATCAGGATTGCTTAGTGCATCAGCATGGCCTAACACAGAGGTAAAGAAGCTGCAGGCAAATGAATAAATGCTATATCCTAGGTGAGTTTTCCCCCATACTATGACTAAATAAGCCTCTGTGGGTTAATTGTTAAATACCTACTGTATAATTGTCACTTTTTGTTCTAATTCTAAAACTGAAGCACCAAAGCAGCTTGATTTAGGTCCAGCCTGCAATGCTAACTCAACTCTATTGACTGTTGTAGCAATATCATACAGACTATTCACATGAACCCCTGTCTCCATCATCTCCACCTTGAGGCTCCTGCTTATATATCTCATGCTGACACTCTACCTTTTAGTCACCTATAGCTGCCTCCCCTGAGGCTCTGCTGTTTTCATTCTATCCCAGATGGATGGATAGAGAAACTGCCCCAAGACTTTGGAAACTCTCAAACTATAAACATATTAAATGTCTTCTGATCTTTTCAAGGAATTGATAATTTCTTAGCTTAGTTGTTAAAAAGACTATGGAAGTCATATTATATGAATCTCTATCTATAGATATAACTGTGGAGATCTATATGAATGTCTATATCATATCTATGCATATGTGTGTAGAGAGAGATTGAAATAGCTATATAGAAACATATATTATTTTGGCTCAAAAGAAAATTTCTTCAAAAAGCAAACTACAATAAAAGTGGGGACTATCTCATTAGATGAGTTACTATTGCATTATGCAGAGAATTCTGGTCATTGTTAAATCTTGCTGTGAATTTGAAAGTCAGTAGGCTTCTGCTCACTGAAGGGCTTCAAGGAAAAAAGATTGAATGAAGATTTATTTATTGTGTATGCTACTGAGAAGATTCCTCCTCCCCTAGATGCTAAGAATCACAATCACAATGTTCCTGAAACACACTGTTCACACTCTTACTTACCCCATCATGACACTACCTTCTCACTCTCATGCCCAAAGTTTCTACAAATATATAGAGATGTAATCATTTCCACAGGGAAAAAGAAAGAAAATGTTCAAACTGGCAATCTAGTATTGCACACAGGTAATAATCAGTTGATTGATTTTCTTATCTTCAAATGATTGCTATTATTTCAAGTAGATGGCCAACTCCTCTCCCTCTAAGGTACTTAACTTAGTGATCTTATCAGCTCCCATAATTTAATTTCCCTACTGATGATTCTCAAATTTATCTTTCATGATCCTGTTGTCCTCCAACCTCACATCTTCATCTGCCTTTTAGACATCCGAGACTGGAAGTATAGTAGGGATATTAAACTAAATATATCCAAAATAGAATTATTTATCTTTTCCCCTAAATACCCTGCCCCAAACACACACACACACACACACACACACACACACACACACACACACACACACACACACACACACTTTTCTCTTCCTTATAACTGTAGAGAGCAACACCATGCTCCCAATCCCTCAGGCTCCCAATCTAGGAATCTTCCTGTATTCTTCACTATATCTCATCCCCTATACCCATCATGATACCAATGTCTCTCAAAAATGAACCCTTCTCTTCTCTGACACTATCGCCACTTTGCTGCATGTTCTCATTACGTAATGGCTTGATTATTGCAATAACTTGATGTTTGGTCTGCTTGCCTAAAGATACCTCCCACTCGAATCCATCCTCCCTTCAGCCACTTAAGTGATTTTTCTAAAGTACAAGTCTGACTCTCTGACCCCAATTCCAAATAAACTCCTGTGACTTCCCATTGCCTCCAGGATCAAATACAAAATGCTTTATTTGGCATACAAAAACGAGTTAGCCCCCCAAACCCCAATCTTTCCAGTTTTCTTATATCCTACTCCTTGATGTGAACTAATATATTCAATGACACTGACCTTCTGACTATTCTGAAACAAAACACTCCCTCTCTTGGATCCAGGTATTCTCCACCTCACCCCCATGACTGGAATGCTCCTGTTCTTCTTGTCTACCTATTAATTTCTCTGACTGCCTTTAAGTCCCAACTAAAATCCACCTTCTACAAGAAACTTTCCCTAACACATCTTAATTCTAGTGTATTTTCTCTATTACACACACACACACACACACACACACACACACACACACACACACACACCATTAACTATAATAGTAATTACCTATAATAATCTACTATTACCACACAACATTTAGACTTAAATGTTAAATGTTGTTAAATCTTGTTGTGTTTTTTTACCCTGGGCAATTTAGACTATAATCTCCTTGAGGGAGGGGACTTTGTTTTGCCTCTTTTTATATATCTAGGGCTTAGCACAATTAGCATAATATCTAGGGCTTAGCATATAGAAAGCCCTTGACAAATGTTTATTGAAAGAAGAAAATAAATTTAATTTATTCAATTTAGAAAACAAAATATCTAATTCTATTTTATTTCATTTTTATTTTGTACTTTTGGCTAGGCTTAAAATTACATTTGTGATATTTGACGCAGATATCTATTTACAAAGTTGTTATTTTTCAATCTGATGGAGGGACCTCACATAGAATGTCTCTACCTCTCTTAACCCCAGTTAGTTTTTCTAGGAAGGAAATGACTCCCCTAGAAACCTTTGCTATGGTTTCTTTTAATTAAATTTCCATCTGGAAAATCTTAACCTCATAAGATGGAAAAATGTTCTTGCAAGTGCACATAGTATGTTTCCAAATAAATTTATCCAGAAATTTGCCATGCTTAACATGGTTGTGGTGATCCCATTAATCTGAACATCATAATAAGATTACAGTTAAATTGCAGGCTATTTAACAGACTGCATACCATCAGTCCTTCAAAGCAACACAGCTGGATTCATTTTTCAGAATGAAAGATTACCCACCATAAAAATGCACTGTTGGTGAGCCTGAAAATTCTTCAACTCTAATTTATAATTGGCTGTGGGGGATCGGTAGTTCCCTGTAACACTTGTGTAGTAGTAAGCAAAACCGAAACATTTAATTTTAATTAGAATTTAGAAATTAGATTCTAAGTCAAATATAGGACAGAGTTACAAAGGGAGATGTCTCATTGTAATACAACTTAAAGTGTTTAAATGAAAACACCACACTCGTGTGAGGCCCATTCTAGCCTCCAGTAATGAGTGTCTGCTGAAACAGCTCATAGCTGTAAGACATACTAATATATAATGCTCAAAACTCCACAAAAAGAGCCCTGGGTGAATATTAAAATCTTTCCTGCATTGGGAACAGACTTTAGGTCATGAGAATTAAGTCAGAAAGTTGAACCACCACACAACTTTTTGGCATGTTTGTTTTTTGTTTTGTTATGAAACTCCTTGTGAGCTAATGACTGCCTGAGTGGAGAGATGAGCCAGGACTCTGGAAAATTCATATCTAAATGATTTGTATAATCCAATTATGACCAAAAGAGCACACTCATAGGCCTCACCATTCTGTAAAATGACTTCAAGACAAATAAATAATTGAAGAACTCCCACTCTGTATGAATAGGCCCAATCAATTGACAGTCAACCACAGGAATAGTCAGACTCTTTCCCTCATTCCATTTCGCCCTCCTTTGTCATCTCAGTCTAGTGGAGAGCTCAGATGTCCCGAAGCGTAGGTCTGGGAACAGAGGTAACAAATAACATCCAACCCATTGTGCTGTCAGATCAGCTTAAGAGGATGATAGACTGAAAAGTGGTTTCTCAGCTTCTTTTTATATAGTAAACATTCCTTTCCTCACATATCAGTGATGGTTTACCAACTTACCTTGCTCTCTATGAATTATAGGGAAGTGATAGGGAAAGAAAAATACCAAACTGCCGTCATGACCCCATGAAAATCTTCTTTCTTCTCAACTGAAATCCATATTCTAAAACAGTGCTCCTTGGGGATATCCCTCTCTTCTATTCAGGAGATTTGGAACTAGGAAGTCCCACCACCTGATCACTTAATTCTTTTCTCTAGAGCCACCATGTCTTAATCGGAAAGGTTATACCTACTCCCTATCTCAAAGATGAGAGTCAGCAATTTGATGCACCCCGAATTTTTTCTTAGGTCAAATGAATGAACCACTTGGAGTTCTCACTTGTCTTTGGGAACAGGGACCAAAGAAATTAAAGAAACTTGCCTCCTGTCATATAGCTATAAAATGGCAAAGCCTTATTTGAATCCAGGTGTCCTGATTGTATATCCTATTCTTTTTCTGTTGGCATATTTGTTCCTTGTCCCTTTATTTCACCATTTATATTTTCCATTAGGGTTCAGATTGAAACTTTGTAAGTTAGGACCTTTTTATATAAATTTAATTGGTTGTTTTATATATACCCACCCCACCCATGTGCATGTATACAAGCATATACACGCATACATACATATACATCTATACATGAGTATGTGTTTGGATTTTTACACGTAGAATATAAATCAGGAAAGTTATGCATACATAAGAAATAGAAAGAAAAGATTATATATGTGTGTATACATACATACCCAAGCTTTATTCATAATTCAATGCATATATATTTATATATGTATATGGTGTATATAATACATATATATACACATATGTATATGTATGTATATATTTCTGTTTTTAAAATATGATGAAAACATTCACATTTGCTCTCCAGAAGGGCCTTTCAGAAACCAGAATCCCTACAGCTCTCCAGACAGTACTGATTAACACCATAGGGACTTCAGTTTAGACAGGGTAGATTGGGGCACCCAGCTGGGATACTGAAAGAAAACTCAAAGATGCTGAGATGCTATTAGTGAGAAGCACTACAGACAACAGGGTCAACACTGTCAGGTAAGTGGCTGGACAATGAATTCCTTGATGTATAAAATATATCAGCTGCTAAGACAAAGCTATCCAAGCAGCCATCTGGGGTCTTACTTATCCATATGTTTACCACCGTAGAGCCATCAGGAAATTTGAGAGAAAGAACAAGAGAGAGAGAGAGAGAGAGAGAGAGAGAGAGAGAGAGAGAGAGGTCTGAAAGAATATTTGTTCTGAAAAGTTTCTATTATTTGTTTAAAAGACAACTAGAAACTTATATAAGTAGGAGAACCAGTTGTGAAATTACACAAATATTTATGAAATTTTTATTCATAGTTATGCTGAAGCATTTCAATTTGTATATCTATATAGAACATCTTATCTAGAAATATATTTCTAATATTTTGAAAAGATGTGTGTTAATTTTTCCATAATTTTATATAGCTTTGTCTAACTAAAGGAAAATTAAATTACTGATATAATTTAAATAGATGTTAGCATATATATGTAAAATTATTCAGTTTTGGTAGTCTCTGTTACAAAATTATAGACAGTTTTATTTAGGTTATGAACAAATATCTCTATTATAAAGTGTTTACTGATAGCTCTATTATTGGGAATTATCCCCCTTCTTTGTAGTTATTATTCCTTTGAATACTCTTGTAAAACTTTTATGAATAGGAAAAGTTCAATGATTCCAGTCTTGGAAGACTTATTTTAATTGTGCATAAAATGAAGTGAGTAAACCAGGAAAATAATTTTTATAATAAAAACAAAAACAGTAACCAACAACATCAAATTTGGAATAAACTTAATCCTAAACTTTTGAGGGGGTATATTTTTCTAGAAAAATAGCACAAAAGTTAAAAACCCCCACAAATGTTGATAAGTGAACCTATATGTGGCTTAAGTTCCTGACATCACCAAAAACTGTTATCTTTTACTAGAGATTGGTGAAAATTTACTTTTCTCCATATAATCCCTTATAACAAAACATTAATTATGATAATATGCACTTTTCCTAGCATAGTAACCATGAAATAACCCATACAATGTAGTACACAAAATAAAATCAGTGAACATGTAAAATATTTTTTCTCACTAATAATTTCCTAGAGTTCTGAGACCTTTTTTACTAACATCTCTGTAAATAAACAAACAAACATGGATGCTGGTCTGGAGCGCCACTGGGTGCAGGGCTCTGCCAGCTTGTGCTCCTTCATTGGTCCGCAGTGGGGAGGCCCGGCGAGTGAGAGCAACTTCCGGAAGGCCTGGGGCCCAGCACAAGATCTGCGACTGAGGTCTGAGCAGTGTGGCCAAGATAGCTCTTTTTAATAACTAGCACTTGTGGCGGCTAGGTGGCGCAGTGAGTAGAGTGTTGGCCCTGGAGTCAGAAGGACCTGAGTTCGGACCCGGCCTCAGACACTTAATACACACAAACAAAACTTAGTTGTGTGACCTTGGGCAAGTTTCTTAACCACAATTGCCCTCCAAAAAGCAAAAAAAAAAAAAAAGCTAGCACTGAGATTACATTTAAAGTGCATCATTCCCCCTCTCCTCAGCTCAGGACCATGAGTGAGAGGATGAAGAAAAGCCCAAAAGACCATTAGAATGGCAAGACTATGTATAAAGAAGTCAGAGTGACAGCCAGTGAGAAGAGTGAATATAAAGGATGGGTTTTAACAACAGATCCAGTCTCTGCCAATATCGTCCTTGTGAATTTTCTAGAAGATGGCACTGAAGACAACCAGGAAGTGAGAGAGAAACTGATGCATATGTTCATGCCAGAAGAGAGTAAGGCCTACAACCCTGAAGACCTGGAAAAAAGGAAGATCAGCTTGAAGTCCTGGTTGGAGAAGAATTGCATTCCCATCACTGAACAAGGAGAGTCACAAAGCATCCTCTGTGTTGCTGGGGTCCTGACTATAAAGCCACCCTATGGACCTGAAGACTGCAGCAGTTCAAATGAAATTATTTTGTCCAGAGTCCAAGATCTTATCCAGGGACATCTTACAGCTTCCCAGTGAGACACTAAAACCTGTTGCTCAGCTTGCAGAAAGAAAGACTTCATTCTTTTTTCTTGGTAAAACTAATTGAATATGTTAACCCCTTAATCTTCTGGGGTTCAAGTACATTCTATGCTTTTGAAAACTTTGGTGTTGCAAGTGAACTCAGAGATTCACATGCCAGTGGTATGCTGTCTGTGTTTTAAATATAGGAGAGCCAGGGAAGGGAGACACTCACAGGCACAGGGAAACTCCTTGTTTGTAGGACCCCCTTTTTTGAAGTGGATCTATGCTTCTCCTTTGTTAGCCAGGAGATAATGAGCAAGTACTGGGGGAAATGTGACTGAACCCATAGAATAAGTTGTCACTGGAAACCACAATCTATAAATACATTTTTAGGAGGAGGGGAAGGAAGCACTGGGAGCTGTGATTTCATGAGTATATGGAACATCATTTCACTGATGTAGAAGGAGAACTCTGCACCTTCAAGCCTTAAGAGCATTGCCTGCAGACTCAGTGGTTAAATGACTTTCCAGGGGGTCACACAACTAATATGTGTCAGAGGCAGGATTTGAACCAGGTCTTTCAGATTTTAGGGTTGGCTCTCTCTCTCTGCTGTCATGTTGCCCTAAAACGTGCCTATTCACATTGAATATTATTAATATTTTGGCCTTTTACTATCTATATTCTTAGTGTAATGGCCAAATTAATTATAAGACTTGAATATATTTTTAGGTTGAAACCTCTCACCCTCGGTTGACCATTAGGAAAATCTTGTGTGCTTGACACTTAAAATTCTAGAATTGTTTGGTGCCCTTAAATTCTACAATCAGATTCACTGGTTAATAATAGCAGTGGAAATTATCCTTAAAGGAGAATAAGAACTTGAGTCTAAGAAAAAAGTTTCTGGAAGTTCCATTCTTTATCATCAGACTTTATAGGATCTGTGTGAAGATTGCTGATAGGCAGTTCTAATGCCTAACCCAGGGGACTGGCAGGTAGGTTTTAATGTTTGGAGATTAATAAACTGAAGACATAATTTCCTAGCAACTACTAAGTAGTTAGGTGCTTTAAGTAATCTGTTTGCAAATAAAACCTGAGGAGCCCAGGATGAATGAGCTGACTTTACCTGGGAAAGCTGCTTGGCTAGAGGATCAAGGGCAGGTCAATGCTAGAAGGAATTTTTTTTGAGATTATTCTCATTTTACTCTGCATTTTCAAGTCTGTAGTGAATCCTGGAGTCTTGCTTTTCCCCTGTTTTCTCCTGTTTCCAAAAGGAGCATCATAAGTGACACATAAATAAGCAATGGCTGGTCTCAGTATCCAAGGTTGTCTTTGAATATCTTTGCATGGTGAGGGAGTGTTGAATGACCTTCAAAAGCCCTTCTAAATCAAAGATTATATAATTCATACAAGAAAAAAACCTTTATTCATTCCTATATCCATCCTTTTTCTTCAGTGATTTCTTCTATGACTCCTTTAGACCAGTGATTTTCAGATTAGGTTTTGACAAGGTCTCTGATTTCCTATTGTTTCTCCAAAATGCTATGTATTTTTAAAAATGAAAATGAATTAAAATTTATTTTGTTTAAATAAATAAACAAACTGATTCCAAACAGTGAAGTCTTTAGTACCATAAACACTATAGAATAAATAAAATCCTTAAGTTAAAACATTTTAAACAGTAAATATATATATATGTAATACTATATTGCTTCAAACCTCTCTATCTTGGCCACCCCCTGAAAACCAAGGGAGAGGTTGCTGGGACTTTGTTGCTATTGTCAGAGCAAGCTTAGTGAAGTCTCAACATCATCTTAGAGTTCAATGGACTTATACTAGGCTTTGAGAGCATGACTGCAACACAAAACTTGAGTTAAAAAGCCAAACAATGAAAATATCAACCAAAGCAGGGAGCTCTTTACTCTACAATAAAAGGTGAACAATAGGGTGAACAAGACCAGTGAAACATGTAGTAAGATACCAGTCACTCTATCAACTTGCATGCATCACTCTTTGTTCTCTATATTCTCATATAGCCCTGAATGTGTGCATTTGCCAACCGAAAAGTGAAAATGAGGTTACTAATAAAATCATGTGAATTCTTTTTTTTTTTTTTTGAAGAACCATGAACTCCATTTATTGATACTCAGGGAAAGGTTTTTTATAGAGCAAAGAGACAAAGGACTGGAAGGAAGAGAAATCATTATCTTAGTCTGTTGTATCCTGGAAGTAGCATGGTAATAAGGCCTATTGTTTCCTAGGTGCCATAGAGTCTTGGGCAGTTATCTCTTATCTCAGTCAGTTACATCTGAAAGGATGCTCTTGAGAGCTGGCCTCAAAGCCTAATGGCCAAGGCCAAATCATCAAGAACATCTGCATAAGAACCAACTTCCTGCAAATGTTTTGGACAACTAAAGTTTTGGGGCAGAGCCTCTTAGCCTCAGAACTCAAATACCATCCTTATAAGTGTAACCCATATCAAAAGAACTCTGGAGCTGACTTAGTGAAAAGTCACATCTCAAAGAGGTCTTTGTTGTTCAGGTCCACTGATCACGTGAATTCTTAAAGTTATAAATTTCAGTGCATGAAAATTGAGTATTGACTGTTCTTTAGAATTCTTATCAATTGAAAAGAAAACATACAATTCCACTGAAACAATGATGAAGAAGCTTGATACTTCCTGACAGAGAGAAATGATAGACTTAAGTTGTTGAATGATGCATATACCTTTTCAGACAGAGCCAAAGTCTGAATTTGTTCGGCTTGACTATGCACATTTGTTACAAAGGATTTTCTCTGCCTCTATATCTCTGTTTAGATGTGTGTGTGTGTGTTGTTGTGGTTGTTGTTGCTTTTTGCATTGTTCTTACTTAATGAGGGGAAATTGGAAAACAAAGAAAGTCAGGAATAAGGTTAATAAATAGTAAAATAGGAGAGAACAGCATAAAAGCCTGAATCAGGGAAAATTTAGAGTTTTGAAAATTACATCTTGAATTTCTTATATACATAAAAAACAAACTCGACATAATGGAAATCTGCATAAGAGAAAGTTTAATATACAATCTTCTGCTTTACAATGTACATGGAAATACACCCCTTACTTTGCATTTAAGTTCAGAATTTTAAAAATGAGGGGAAAAGATTTTTTAAAAAAGGTTGAGTATTACCAGGCCATATAATAATTTGCCCCAAATCTTGCTTCTTACTTAACTTAAATACCCTCTATCTTTTCTTTTTTTAATTATTTTTGGACTTCTTGGGCATTGTAATAGGTTACAATTATAAATTAGGTACGACAAATGCATTTAACTTAAAGAACACAATAAATAAGTAAGATTAATGGGGAATACTCACGTTCTGATGTCAGATCAGTTTTGCATGACCCATATTTCATACTTATCAAAAGTGAAATTAAGATATACATAAAGTTTTAAGCATTAGATATATACATCAGAGGAACTTAAAAGATCATTTAGGCCAACCTCCTCTATTGAACAGGTAAGGAAATTGAGGGTTAAAAGGATGAATTGACTTGCCTAGGGCCACACAGTAGGTATTGGGTATTGCCAGAATTTTAAGCATGGTCTTGATTGTTATACCAATTAAACCATAAAGTATTTATTAAGTCTCTATCTAATGCTGATCACAATCCTTGGTGATAAAACTAAGAAATAAACCCTATTGAAATGGAGCTTACATGTGAATAGATATAGCACTTTTCACTTCACCATGAGGTCTCCCTAGTTATATCATTGAAAGTTATTCTTTTGTTTTATTGAAAGTTATTACTTTATCATTAGCATGGGGGAAAAATCCTACCTCTGGAATGCCCATAGATTTTTATGCTAATTTTGCAATAATTCATTTTAATAGCTCTTTATTTACTAAAAGTATTTAAGAGTAATCTATAGTGCAATATTACTGTAGGTAGAGTCACATGAGATTGCTGAATAGGGTAAAGTGCTACTGGTTAATGAGACAACTAGAAAAGAAGGACCTAAGAATAAAGTACTATATATAGTTTATAGTTAATACATAGTTCATGATGGTGAATAAATGAATGAAGTTATTCTTCCCTCGTAAGTTTATATAAGTTGAAGGGCATTTAAAAGAATATTTCCATTGATGTATATGATGAAAGGGAGGTTGGTATTACTATATATGAAAATAATGTTTCATAAGGGGATAAAAAGAGGTGATAAGAGGAATTTTTCTCCTGTTCCAGTTATGATTATTATTTTTTTTTTCATTTGGACCTTCATCATCTTATTGTTTCATCTACAGCAAAGAATGTTAGAGCTAGAAAGGATCTTTGGAACGATTAAGCACAATAAGTTAATTTAACAGATGAAAAAATTGAGTTGTGGGAAGAAAAAATCATGTCCCTAATGTTAGCGATGGAGTCAGAGCTGTATCTTAGATGTCCTGATTTCAATTCTTTCCACCATGCCACATTATTTCATTTCCGTCTTTTATTTCCCTCTTATATGTTTCTTTCTCACATTTATGTTATTATTATTATACTATTTTGCACTAATGGATATAAAAGTATTAATTATTTCTCTATGCATTCATAGTGATTTGTGTTCAGTAGTCAAAGGACCATCTAGATGATAAAAACTAATTGATAAGTATTAGAAATATTGTATTGATGAACTGTTTCACAGTTTTTAACTATGGGCAGAAAAGCAGATTTTTTTTGTAAATAATGTAAAAACAGAGGTTTATCCTGCATATGGGCAAATAATTAGTAATCTCTCCTCAATTGTACAGTACATATTGGAAAAGTCCAAAGTTGTGGCACTATATACAAAGTATTTTCAATGTTTGAAGCACTGTGTAAAGGCCAGTTATTTCTTTTGCTTTGCTTATTATTTTTTAATAGAGTGCAGATAGGAATAGACCTGGGAAAATTTACTACTATTGTTTTATATTCAAATTTTAGTGGACTAGGGGCAGCTGGGTGGCACAGTGAGTAA
The DNA here is from genome assembly GCA_011680675.1 of Gymnobelideus leadbeateri. Classification (NCBI taxonomy): domain Eukaryota; kingdom Metazoa; phylum Chordata; class Mammalia; order Diprotodontia; family Petauridae; genus Gymnobelideus; species Gymnobelideus leadbeateri. Next base: position 247,163 of record WOXC01008445.1, on the reverse strand, counting down.
GAGCGCTGGCCTTGGAGTTAGGATGATCTGAGATCGAATCCGACCTCAGAAAATGAGCACCCACACATAAATAATGACTAGCCGTGGTAACCTTGAGCAAGTTACTTAACCCCAATTGCTTTAAAAAATTTTTTGGTGGACTATTGTGCAATTGGAAAAATGATGTACTTCTGTAATTAATTGAAAGTAGTAGCATGAAAACCTGTTTGTTTAGACTCAATGAAACCTCTTCTTTAAAACTTCAATAGCATAAAGGATATTGGGGATCATGTATACTTTTGTTTCCCAGATGACTTTGCTTTATCCTATTAGGTCTCTACATTTTGATGGGTTTTCATTATGTAATGTTTAAAAAAGAGAAGGGAAAGAGAGAGATAACATAGTTATGAAAATGAATATAAATATGTACACCACTAATAAAGAGCTAATAAATACAGATGCACAGAAAATAGTTAAATGCAAGGTATTTTGGAAGGGAGAGCACTATCAGTTTGTAGGATCAATTAATGCTCAGAACATTAAAGAATGGGAGGGTAAGATAGGTGAAAGGAGTAAACCCATCCCAGGTATGTGGGATAGCCATTACAAAGTCACAGAGCTGGGAGATAGATTATTATTAATGAGAAACTGAGGGAAGGTCAATATAGTGGAACCTAAGAGTATGGTAGGAGAGACTTGGAAGACAGTATAGGACCAAATCCAATAGAGCTTTAAACTCAGGGGATCATATTTTGTTCCAGAAGCAAGAGGAAGGTACTAGAGTTGGTAGGTTAAGGGAGTTATGCATTTAGATGTTTAAAGAAAATTACTTTGTAAACAGTGTAGAGAATATATTGGACATGAGTTAGGAAACTGCTGCAAATAATTTAGTTGAGAAGTGATGAGACCTGAACTAACATGATAACTATTTAAGTAGACAGGAGTGGGATACAGAAAATATTGTAAATATAGAAATGTCAATGCTTATAAGTGATTAAATATGTGAATAGAGAGTGAGAAATAGAGAATAATACCAATGTTATGAGGCAGAAACAATGCAAGGATGATCGTTTCCTCAATAAATAAAGGAAAATTTGACCATGGATTGGCTATAGTTTCAAATAGTATTGAGCACTTGGTTCTCCTCCAGTTACATTGCTCCCTTGAATTCTATCTTATTTTGTAAAAAACAGGATTCATTATTCATTACTTCTATCTGTTCCCTGCTTTCTTTGATTATAGTAAATATGAAGTTTGGAATAAGGAAGTGACCCTCTTATAATTACTTGAAGATGAGAGTAAAACTACCATTTTCTGATGACTCCACGTTTGGATATTTCTATTTTCTAATGTAATTATGGATTAGTCTAGGCATGACAAGTTCTAATGTGGAGACAATTGCATCCCTTACCACCTGGGTGGAGGTAGCCTCCTTGATTGACTTCATGTGACTTTAAAACTGGCAATATTGAGCTGCATTTTTTTTTCTTCCTTCCTTTGTCTATACTTTTTTTTTTTTCAAAGACTTCAAAGTACTGTTTCCACCCCAGTATGGATACCATGAACTTCAGGGAAGAACTTGTAAGGAAAATAGTTCCTCATTCTCCCTTTACTCTGACTCAGATAAATGTGCCTGGGGTCATTTTGTTGTTGTTGTTGTGCTGCTCCATTTCATAAGCCACAAGTGTTTTCAGGACATTGGAGCCATGGTGACCTTGGAACTAGGATTGTAGGTGGGGTGGTACAGTATGCACACTGGGCATAGAAAACTTGAGAAGCCAAGGTGCTTGATATGCAAGCCCCTGAGGGTATTGGGGGCATGGACCTGGCCTGTATTCTAGGATTGTATGGGAACCAAGCTAAGTAATCAACCTAATGCCCAATCCCTTCCCCAGGAACTGAGGTATATGGAAGGAATGCGTTATGCTTCCGATATATTGAGGAAGTAAATTTGTATGTTTGTAATCACACCTTTAGAAGTCAATAATTCTCTTTATAAAGTCTTTGTGTTCCTTCTCCTCTCAAATGTTTAATTCGTGGCATCCATGCTAGGCCCAACAAGTAGGAGTATCAAAAAGAGCACAACTGAAAGATGGTTGGGGGGGGTGGAGAGGGGATTAACGACTCAATATTGCAGCATCCAATCAAGTAGGCTATCCTTACCCATGTGGTAAGGGACACACTAGGTTCCATGTTAGAACTGAAATTAGAACAGAAAAAGCCCAGATAAACCAAGGGTTACACTAAGAATATCTCCTTTTATTGAGTTAAAATCCATCTTGATAACTTTAACTTCTTGCTTATAATTCTGTTCTTTGGTCCAAGAAGAACATCTTGTATTCCCCTTCTACACAGCAGTCTTTCAAATATGTGAGGCATCTATCATGTCTCTTCAAATTCACCCTTCCATTAAATTAAATAACCCCTATCCCTCCAACCAATTCTTAGAGGTATGCTTTAGGTTTCTTTTTTTTTTCTTTATAAAATTCAATTTATTTATTTTCAGATCTCAGATCTCCTCCTCATCCTTCACCTTCATCCACTGCAAAGCCAAGAAAACTGAACCACATTACAAATATATATTCACGCATATATCATTACACAAAACAACTTCCTACATTAGCCATGTCCAAACAAAGACAATTTTTAAAAAATAAAGGAAGGATAAAAGGAAGGAGGAAAAGTAAATGTGTCTATTCTGGACACCAAGCCCATAATTTTATATAGAGAATTAGACAGAAAATATTCCATCATCAATCCTTCAGATTTGTGGTTAGTCATTGTGTTCATCAGAGGTCTTAAGTCTAACAAAGTTATGTATTTTTATAATATTTTGTTGAACATTTTCTTCAGATTCTGCTTACTTCATTTAGCATCAGTACACAGAAGTCTTCACAGATTTTCTTTTTCTTTCTGAAATTGTACCCTTTATCATTTCTTTTTTTTTAAATTAAATTATTTATTTTTAGTTGTCAACAATCATTTCCACAAGTTTTAAGTTTTTTCTCCCTCCCTCACTACTCCCTCCCCAAGATAGCTTGCAGTCTGATATGGGCTGCACACATACATTCCTATTAAACACATTTTCACATTAGTCATGTTGCACAGAAGAATTATAATGAATGGGAAAAACCATGTGAACAACAACAACAAAAAAACAACAACAACAACAACAAAATTAAACAATACAAAAAAGAAAGTAGTCTGCTTCATTTTGCATTCTGACTTCATAGTTCTTTCTATGGATATGACTGGCATTTTCCATCATGTGTTTTTCGTAATTGTTTTAGGTCCTTGCATTGCTGAGAAGTGCTAATTCTATCAAAATCAGTCCTCATACACTGTGGTTGTTACCATGTACAATGTTCTCCTGGTTCTGCTCCCCTTACTCAGCATCAGTTCATATAAGTCTTTCTAGGTTTCTCTGAAGTCTGCCTATTCATCTTTTCTTATAGCACAATAATATTCCATTACATTCATAGACTACCATTTGTTTAATCATTTCCCAATTGATAGGTATCTCCTCAATTTCCAGTTTTGGATACCACAAAAAGAGCTGCTATACATATTTTTGTACATGTTTATCTTTTTTCCCATTTTCATGCTTTCTTTGGGAAAGAGCCCTAGAAGTGTTATTGCTAGATCAAAGGCTACGCATAATTTTTTGTTTTTGTTTTTGCTTTTTGGAGGGGGGAGGGCAGGGCAATTGGGGTTAAGTGACTTGCCCAAGGTCACATGGCTACTAAGTGTTAAGTATCTGAGGCCAGATCTGAACTCAGGTCCTCCTGACTCCAGGATGGTGCTCCTAGCTGCCCTGGGTATGCATATTTTGTATAGTCCTTTGGGCATAATTCCAAATTGCTCACCAGAATGACTGGATCATCTCACAGTTTAACCAACAATGAATTAGTTTTCCAACATTCTCAAATCTTCTCCAATATTTATCATTTTTCTGTTTTGCCATGTTAGCCAATCTAATCGATGTGATGGGGTGCCTCAGAGTTGCCTTGATTTGCATCTCTTTAATCAATAGTTATTTAGAGCATTTTTTCATATGATTATAAATAGCTGTAATTTCTTTCTTTGAAAACAGCCTGTTCTTATCTTTTGACCATTTATCAACTGGAGAATGATTTGTATTCTTGTAAATTTGACTCATTTCTCTATATATTTTAGAAATGAGCCCTTTATCAGAGACACTGATTATAAAAACTATTTCCCAGTTTTCTGCTTTTCTACTAATCTTGATAACATTTACACAAAAATTTTCAATTTAATGCAATCAAAATTATGCATTTTGTATTTTATAATGTTATCTATCCTTCGTTTGGTCATAAATTCCTACATTCTCCATAAATCTGACAGATAAGCAATTCCTTGCTCCCCTAATATGTTTAAGTACCAACCTTTATACCTAGATTGTGTACCAATTTGGACTTTATTCTGACATATGGTGTCAGACTTTGGTCTATGCCTAGTTTCTGCCATGCTGTTTTCTGGTTTTCCTAGCAGTTTTTGTCAAACAGTGAGTCCTTATCCCAAGAGTTGGGATCCTTGGGTTTATCAAACAGTAGATTGCTATAATCACTGATTACTGTGTCTGTGTACCTAATCTGTGCCACTGATCTGCCCTTCTATTTCTTAGTGAGTAGAAAGTGGTTTTGATGATTGCTGCTTTTTAATACTGTTTAAGATCTGGTATGGCTAGGTCACCTTCCCTACATTTCTTTTCATTAATTACCTTGATGTTCTTCACCATTTGTTCTTTCAGATGAATGTTGATATTATTTTTTCTAACTACAAAATAACTTTTTGGCAGTTTGATTGGTATGGCACTGAATAAGTACATTTATGTAGGTAGAATTGTCATTGTTATTATATTAGCTTGGCCTACTCACAAGCAACTGATGCTTTCCCATTTATTTAGATCTGACTTTATTTGTGTGAAAAGTGTTTTGTAATTGTATACATATAGTTGCTGGGTTTGTTTTGGCAGGTAGAACTCCAAATACTTTATAATGTCTACAGTAATTTTAAATGGAATCTCTCTTTCTATCTCTTGATGTTGGGTGTTGTTTGTAATATATTGAAATGCACATGATTTATGTGAATATATTTTATATCCTGCAACTTTGCTAAATTAAATTGCTTATTATTTCAAGTAGTTCTTTACTTGACTCTATAGGATTCTTGAAGTATATCATGATATCATTTACAAAGAGTGATAGCTTAGTTTCTTCTTTGCCTATTCTAATTGCTTCAATTTTTTTTTTCTCTTACTCCTAAAGGTAACAATTCTAGTACCAGATTGAATAACAATGGTTATAATGGACATCCTTGCTTCACCCCCAATCTTACTGGAAATGCACCTGGCTTATCTCCATTACATGTAATGCTTGCTGATGGTTTTAGGTAGACCCTCCTTATTTTAAGGAAGGCTCCATTTATTTCTATGCTCTCCAGTGTTTTCAATAGAAATGGGTGTTTTGTGTCAAGTGCTTTTACAGCATCAAATGATGAAATCATATGGTTTCTGTTACTTTTGTCATTGATATGATTAATTATGCTGATAGATTTCCTAATATTGAACCAGCCCTGCAGTACTGGTACAAATCCTACCTGATCTGGGGTCAGAGCCAAGATGGTGGAGTAAAAGCAGGAACTGGCTTGAGCTCCCACTCCAAACACCTCCAAAACCTGCAAAAAATGTATCTAAACAAATTTTAGAGGTACAGAACCCAAAAATTAGCAGAGAGAAACAGATCTCCCACGGAAGAGAAATGAAAATGATGCAAGAAAATATTGAAAAGCTAGTTAATAACCAGACTGAAGAAAATAATCTCTTAAAACATAGACTAACTCAAATGGCAAAAGAGCCCCAAAAAGCCAATGAGAAGAATGACTTAAAAAGATGAATTTGCCAGATGGAAAAGGAATTTCAAAAACTCACTGAAGAGAATAATTTCTTTTTTTTTTTTTACAATTTATCTAGATTTTGTTTATTTATCGAGATCTAAAAATTAACTATTAGTTGAGTGACCAGGAATTGACAATTTAAGATTACACATTTTAGAGACATCAAATCCTAGGCTCTGAGGTTTTGCTAAGCCTCTTCCAGCCCCTTAATAGGGTTTCATGGGAGAGGCATCATACATAGAGACAAGGCGAGGTTAGCAGAATCTCTTCAGGTCATTACTTCCACAATCTTTGGACAAGCTGCTCACTTCTTGGCCAGGGTGGGGAAGAGTCAATGCTTCAGGGGGAAAAAAAATCAAATAAATAATTCCAGATAATACCATCCTACTATTACAAGTTTCAAAGTTTTTGTTCCAGGCTTATTTGCTTATGATCTAAGTTCTTTCTGATGTGTCTCTGACCTTCCATAAATAATCTAATTTCCTATGTATGAATATAATCAACCAAGCAATCTCTCTAATCACATAGTCCGAGAAAAATTCTCAAACTTTAACAGCTTCATCTTGCTGCTGGAAGGGGAAATAAAATTGTTTTGCTTCTCTCCTATAGTAGAGAGGGCCAAACCCATCCAGAGAGTAGAAAACATCTAAAATATAATTTATGACATTGAAATAGCACAAAAGCTTCTGTACAAACAAAGCCAATGTAACCAAGATCAAGAGGGAGGTGGGAAATTGGGAAAGAATTTTTACAACTTGTGTTTCTGATAAAGGACTCATTTCTGAAATTTATAGAGAATTGAGTCAAATATATATGAATACAAGTCATTCCCCAATTGATAAATGGTCAAAGGATATGAACAGGAAGTTCTCAGACAAAGAAATTAAAGATATCTATAAGCATATGAATAAATGCTCTAAATCACTATTGATTAGAGAAATGCAAATCAAAACAACTCTGAGATACCACATCTCTCCAGTCAGATTGGCTAAGATGACAAAACAAGTAAGTGACAAACGCTGGAGAGGATGTGGACAAATTGGAACACTAATACATTGCTGGTGGAGTTGTGAACTTATCCAACCATTCTGGAGAGCAATCTGGAATTATGCCCAAAGGACTATAAATAATTTCACTCCCTTTGACCCAACAATACCACTTCAAGGGTTATATCCCAAAGAGATCATAGAAATGGGAGGAAGACCCTTATGTACAAAAATATTTATAGCAGCCCTTTTTGTGGTTGCAAAGAATTGGAAAATAAAGGGGTACCCATCAATTGGGGAATGGCTAAATAAGTTGTGGTATATGAATGTAATGGAATATTATTGTGCTATAATAAATGAGGAGGTGACGGATTTCATATTTACTTGGAGAGACTTATACAAACTGATGCTGAGTGAGAAGAGTAGAATCAGAAGAAATTTGTATACAATCACAGACACATCATATGTGTGAAGACCAACTATGATAGACTGGACTCTTTTCAGCAATATAGTGATATAAGTCAATCCTGAAAGACTCAAGAAAGAGAGAAATGTGACATCCAGAGATATAAGTAGAAAGAACTGAGCCTGAATCCTGATGGAAGCAAACTAATTGATCTTTCTCTTTTCATTGTTTGGTTTTATTTCTTCTTTACCATCTTTCATCCCACCTAGTTCAATACACCTTTGAAATCGGACTAATGTCTAATATAAATGTATTTGCAGATCCTGTACTGGACCATATGCTGTTGTGGGGGGAAGGGGGAGGGAAGTAAAAGAAATTTGAAAATCAAGGAACTATGGAATTGAATCTTATTAACTGAAACTAAACTAATGAAATAATTTAAAAAAAAGAAATAGCACAAAAGCAGCTGTTTTCCTTAACTGGCTCATTAAAGAAAGTCACCCAGAGGGCAACTTTACCATTCAAACAAGTTTCTTTGGAAATTTCCCCTTCCCCAAAACAATAAGTAGTCCTTTAAAAGGATCCATGATTGTGTCCAAGTCTATAAGGTCGAGATAAATGCTGCTTTGCCATAGAAGAGAATACTTTCTTCAAAATTAGATTGGAGCAAATGGAATCTAATGATTTTATTAGAAATCAAGATACTAAAAAACAGATCCAAATAAATGAAAAAATAGAAGGCAATGTAAAATATCTCATTAGAAAAACCACTGACCTCGAAAATAGAACTAGGAGAGATAATTTAAAAATTATTGGACTACCTGAAAGCCATGAAAAAGAGAGCCTAGAAATAATCCTTCAAGAAATTCTCAAGGAAAATTGCCCTGATATTCTAGAACCAGAGGGCAAAATAGAAATGGAAAGAATTCACCTATCATCTCTTGGAAAAGATCCGGGGGGCAGAGCCAAGATGGTGGAGAAGAAACAGCACTTCCAAGGTGCTCTGCCCCACAAAACTTCCAAACAATGTAAAAGGGGACTCTGAACAACTTCTTGAGCCCTAGCACCCACAGAACTATACAGAGAAGCTAAACTTCCACTGAGGAGAACCCAGCAGCCCTGCAGGGAGCAGCGAGCACAGTACTCTGAGAGCAGGCAGCACAGTGTGCTGGAAACCAACAGTGCAGCGCTCTGGGAGCTGAGCCCAGGCCTGTGTGAGCCTTGGTTTTAGCCCTAGGGCGGCTGGGCCAACAGCTGACTGGAAGGACCCCAGAACATCAGCATCTGTGGGGATTCCAGAATTATCAGCACAGATATGCCTAGGACAAAGTGAGAGGTTAGTGCCCTATGGACTTTGGGACCAGTATTTGGGGAACACATCGGCTTCCTCCCCTAGGGGCGAAAAGCCGCTGAAGAAACATGGCACAGAAGCCATTTTACAGCACCAGTGGTGGCTCTAGCTCCTGGTCTGCGAACTGTAGGGAGATCTAGCTATCAGTCTGGGGGTTAATCACTCTTGCTTTAAACTGCCTGGATCTGGATTGTGGTCTGGGGGAGAGGTTTGGAGTGGGTGCCCAATTTTCCAGAGCAGGAGTTGGCTTTACAGAGGCCACCCAACCTGTGGAAGTTGTGAATACCCCACGTTTGGGACAGAAGCTATCCTGTCTGGTGGCAGAATCCTACTGTGGCAACAAGCCCCAAAATCAAGTAATTAAGTGGCAACATATCTAGGCAAAAGAATCAAAATAAACAGAAAAATTCAACATTGGACTCCTATTTTAGAGGCAAAGAAGATCAAAGCATGGAGGAGGACTGTGATGTCAGAACTCCTGCACCAAAAGCCCCAAATGAAAATACAAGCTGGCTACAGTCCACAGAAGACCTTAAGAAGCAGATAAGATAAGTGGGGGAAAATTTGGGAAGAGAAATGAGAAAGATGCAAGAAAAGTATGAAGTGGCAGTCAACAGCCTGACTGAGGAAACTAACACCTTAAAAAATAGACTAACTCAAATGGCAAAAGAGGCTCAGAAAGGCAATGAGGAGAAGAATGCCTTAAAAAGCCTAATTTGCCAGATGGAAAAAGAATCTCAAAAGCTCATTGAGGAGATTCATTTCTTCAGAGTTAGACTGGGGCAAATGGAAGCTAGTGACTTTATGAGAAATCAAAATGCTGTTAAACAGATCCAAACAAATGAAAGAATAGAAGCCAATGTGAAATATCTCATGGGAAAAACCACTGATCTGGAAAAGAGATCCAGGAGAGATAATTTAAAAATTATTGGACTACCTGAAAGCCATGATCAAAGAAAGAACCTAGAAATCATCCTTCAAGAAATTCTCAAGGAAAATTGCCATGATGTTTTAGACCCAGAGGGGGAAATAGAGGTTGAAAGAATCCACCGATAGCCTCCTGAAAAAGATCCCAAAAAGAAAACTCTTAGGAATATTATAGACATGTTCCAGAACTCCCAGATCAATGAGAAAATAGTATAAACAGCCAGGAAGAAACAATTTCAATACTGTGTAAACACAATCAGAATAGCACAGGACCTGGCAGCTTCTACACTGAGGGATAGAAGGGCATGGAATATGATATTCCAGAGGGCAAAAGAGCTGGGATTGAAGTCAGGGGTGACCTACCCAGCAAAACTGAGTATCATGTTTCAGGGGAAAATATGGTCATTCAGTGGAATAGAGGACTTTCAAGCATTCTTGAGGAAAAAACCAGAGTTGAATAGAAAATTTGACATTCAGACACAAGAAGCAAGAGATGCTTGAGAAGGTAATCATGGAAAAGAAATCAAAAGGAACTTATCCAAGTTGAACTATTTACATTCCTACATGGAAAAACAATAACTTTTACTGATGAAACCTTTCTCATTATGAAAATAATTGAAGAAGGATATATGGGCATATCTTTACAGATATACATGGATAGAGGGCACAGGTTGAATTTGATGGGAAGGGATGATTCTTAAGGGGTGAAGTTAAGAGCTGAGAGAGGAAAGTGGCAAGAGGAGATGGGGAGAGACAGGGTAGGGTAAACCATCTCATGTAGAAGAGGCAAGGGGAAATAGTTGTAGGGGAGGGGAAGAACAGGAAGGCAAAAAGGCAAAACCATATTCTCATTGAAGTTGGCCCAAGGAGAGAATCACATATATACTAAATGGGATATCTCACCCTGCAGGAGAGTGGGGGAAAGGGGGATGAGAGGAGGGAGGATGGAGGGGAGCACATTCTGGGGGGAGGGGAGGTTGGCAGTACCCACTATCAAAGAGGGACAGGATGAAAGTAGGGAATGGACCAGGTGGGAGGTGAGGTGGGTGGGAGGGAAATATAAGGAGTCTTTTACAATATATCTATATGGTAATGTTTTGCATAGCTATACATGTACAACACATACTGAATTACTTATCTTCTCAGAGGGAGTGGGTGACAAGGTAGGAAGGGAATGGATCTGAAAATCGAAGTTTTAAAATTAAATGTTTCATAAGATGTCCAGCACTGGGGCTCAGAGATTCACCTTGCCCTAATGGCAAAGTCGAAGGGTGTATGGGAGGAGATATGGGAGAGAGCGAATTGGATGAGGGGATATCTAGTGGGACTGCTATTCTGGGGTGGTGGGTAGGGAAAAAATGGGGGAAAATTGTAACTTGAAATTTGGTGGAGGTGAGTGATGTAAAACAGAGGTTAATAAAGCATTTGTTTAATAGAAAAAGATCCCAAAAAGAAAACACCTAGGACTATTGTAGCCAAATTCCAGAGTGCCCAGGTCAAGGAGAAAATATTACAAGCTGCTAGGATGAAACACTTTGAGTATTGTGGAAACACAATAAGGATAACACAAGATCTAGTAGCTTCTGTATTAAAGGATGAGAGGGTTTGGAATAAGATATTCCAGAGGTCAAAGGAGATAGGAATAAAACCAAGAATCACCAACCCAGCAAAACTGAGTATAATACTTCAAGGGAAAATATGGTAATTCAATGCAATAGAGGACTTTCAAGCATTCTTTTTTTTGCCATTTTTTTGGAGGAGGGGTGGCAGGCCAGTTGGGGTTAAGTGATTTGCCCAAGGTCACACAGCTAGTTTTTGTGTTAAGTGTCTGAGGCTGCATTTGAACTCAGGTCGTCCTGACTCCAGGGCCAATACTCTATTCACTGCACCACCTAGCCATATATGTATAATCTATATCTCTATGGGTAGATGTAGCACTGGTTTTTCTTTCTTTCCTTCTTTCTTTCTTTCTTTCTTTCTTTCTTTCTTTTTCTTCCTTCCTTCCTTCCTTCCTTCCTTCCTTCCTTCCTTCCTTCCTTCCTTTCTTTCTTTCTTCCTTCCTTCCTTCCTTCTTTTCTCTCTCTCTCTCTTTCTCTTTCTTTCTTTCTTTCTTTCTTTCCTTCTTTCTTTCTATTCTGTGCTGATCTTTAGGCCAAACATTTCAGAGTGGTTATGAATCTCTAACCGGAGTCTCATTAATATCCCAGGACATTAATAAAATGTTAAATGATAGAGAGTTAAGGAAAAGTACCTAGGTTAGACCATTATAAATATTCATTTAAACTGACACCAACGTGTATATCATTGCTTTTGGAGTCTGGTTATTACAATATCTAACTACACCTTCATCTACCCCTTATGGCTCCATTTTTTCTTTTTTACATTATGACATGAGAAAGTTTTGGAATTCTTTTACTATAAATCTATGTAGGGTTTTTTTTTGCATTATTTAATGGATCATCTGTTTTATTAACCATGATAAAAGAAAAAAATGATTTTATTGGTCTTATATATGTATGTATATATACATATATGCAAATTACTATTAGGTGATATTAATGATTACATAAAAAAAAAACAAGTGTCATTGGAATGACTTGTGGAAACATATATTATAAACATTATTTTTTCATCATGCTCCAGACCAAACAAAAACAACAGCATAGAACACAGTATCTCAATATGTTGAATGAATTATAAAGAAATACATAACAGGATATAATAGACTAAAAAAATGGAGAGCTAGGTCCATCAGGGAAGCAATACTGAAAAAGGCAGAATTTTAGAGCTTGAAAGAACTTTGAGGATCATTCAATATGGAATACTATTCTATATCTCATTGTATGGGGATTCAATTTATTCAACTTTTTTTTTTTTTTAAAGCAATTGGGGTTAAGTAACTTGCTCAAGGTTACACGGCTAGTCATTATTTATGCGTGGGTGCTCATTTTCTGAGGCCAGATCTGATCTCGGGTCATCCAAACTCCGAGGCCAGCGCTCCTACTCACTGCGCCACCTAGCCGCCCCTTTAGGGCAATTGGGGTTAAGTAACTTGCCCAAGGTTACACGGCTAAGTTTTTATTTGTATGGATTAAGTGTCGGAGGCCGCCTCCGAACTCAGGTCCTTCTGATTCCAGGGCCGGCGCTCTATTCACTGCGCCACCTAGCCGCCCCGATTTATTCAACTTTCTTATGATTTTTGGAAGGAGTCCTGAGGCAATTATAATAGCCATTGCCAGTAGAATTGCTTTATTAATGTAAGACTCCACAGGGCTAAGCTCAGGTAGCCTGTCAGTGCAACCTCACTCTCACACTTGCTCTCAAGGCTTCAGCTCAAGCTTGGAGTGATGGCGTCTCTGGTGGGGGCCTGGGTGGCAGGCACCAAGGGCAGCAACTATCAGCACCTGGAGCACATGGCCTTACACTTCCAGATGAGTGTTACCTTTAAGACTGAGATTAAGAGGCTGATCTATATTCACATAGGTCTTTGGCTCCTCTTTGCAGCCCAGATGTATGTGGGCATCTGAAGGTCCTGTCCTATAATGAAGTCACCATGTCCTACAAGTGGGAATACCCCTAACTGCTGAGAATCATGCCCTCTGGCTTTGGCCTGCTCTAATTCCCCCAAAACAACATAAGCTGGTGCTCTCCATGATCAGCACTGGGCTGCTCCATTGCCCTGCTCATCCATGGCACCATGGAGATGTTTCCTGCTGCACAGAAGCTGTACCTCCACGGCAAGGTATACCATGTCATCTTTGGCATACCATGTCATCTTTGGCATATCTGCTGTCTCAATCATGTACCTGGTTCTGGTACTGGCTGTACAGGTGCATGCCTAGCAGCTCTACTACAGTAAGAAACTGCTGGACTCTTGGTTCACCAGTACACAGGAGAAGAAGCATAAATGAAGCTTGACATATGGACTATGGGCTGTAATTAGGGGCGGCATGGATTGGGGGAGGGGGAGGGGAGGCTGGACCTCAAATTGAGAAGAGTGGGAGGGTAGAGGGACTAGTCCTGAAATATTCTCCAAGCCAGGATTGGATGGTTTGATTCTGTGGCTTGAGCTAATGAGGTTTTGGTCCTTCAGGATTTCCCTTAGGGATGGATTATCCTCTTCACACCGTTTATCATCTCTTTTACTTCTTCCTTCAATCCCTTCAACTCCTTTCCTGCAGCCATGAAGACAAGCAGAGACCAAGCAGAAGCTAGTAATAAATGGGGTCCCATCCTTTCTAGGAAGGAAATACCTCTAGGTTGTGGTCTCTGATGCCAAGAATAATGACTCAAAAATGAACTCAATAAAATCCACCTTGCCCTGACCTGACAAAATGCTTTGTATTTGATGAGATTTGGAGGAACATGAAGTATGCTTTCCCAAAATCGTTCTTATCAGTGAGTGAAACAAAGAATAGCAACATGTACATCATAGAGATCTGCAGTATGTCCTGTATTCCTTTATGCCCTACTATGTATATGGAAATGCCTATTTTATTTGGAGCTAAAATTCTGAATAAAAAGGAAAAATAAAAGAAATGAGTGAGATCTTGAAAAAAAATACATGTAAGACTCCAGCCTATATTATCATTGAGGTATTATTTATTTATAAGTTATTATTATATATTTGAGGATATTGAACATTTATGACATTGGTTTGAATTGATTTTACCATGCACAACTATGTAGGTATATATAGTCTATTTGTAAAGACAAAAACATCAGAACTGTGACAATCCAAGAGAAAAAGTGAATGGACAAATAATCCTGATTGGAGACATATTCAGTGAACAAGTTGTGGGTATTGTGACATTTTATGGAATGAATTAACTTAATTATAAATACAGTAGAAAAAATGTATTTCTCTTAATTTTCAATATTGTTCATTTTTTCACTAACTGATAATAGGATAATGAGGAGGATGAGAATGAGGATGTGGATTATGATATCTACTTGTGAGGTCTGATGAGCTAATGTATGTAAAGCGCTCTGTAAACACATTAAAAGCACTATGCAAATGTCATTTATTAAAGAGAACTTAGGAGCAATTTAAATACATATATATATGTATATATATATATATATATATATATATATATATACACACATTAGACTTCAGTATTTTGTTAACATTTTGGCTTTTAGCTGTAACTAAAGTGAAAATATAGAAGGTTCATAGGATCACAAATATAGAGCTGGAGGGCACCTCAGAAATCAGGAAACCTGTCTAATTTTGCAGATAAGGATGCTAAGTCTGAGAGTGGGGAAATGATTTGCCCAAGGTCATTTAGGAAATGCTCAGCATCAGAGGCAAGATTTGTACACAGATCCTCTAATTGCAAAGTTGCTGCCTTTCGTACTATGAAACCGTATGCTGTTTTATTTGACATTTGTTCTTTAAAAAGTGGCAGGGAGGTCTGCAAAAGCTTAGGTCAGTTTTAATAATTTCACCCTTATTTATGATTGTAAGAAACATTTTGTTTACTGGTCATGACTTATGTGATAGTGACCTGACAAATTCAAAATGTATTTTGCAAGTGAACTCTTTTGAATCTAACCATCATACTCCCAGTCTGCTATCAGAGGAGAGTTGTCCTACTGGTAGAACTCTACCCTGATTTCTGTGACCAGCCAATAAATATTAATTTAATTAAACTGAATTCCTTAATGGCTATAAATATTCTGAGCTTTGGCTGAATTACTCTATTAGCTAACAAGTACTATCTAACCTAAGGTCTACTCTATTTTTTCCATATATATGAGTGTCTATGTATGCATATATACATGCATATATACATATGTATAGTATATACATATATATATATATACAGATACATATAATAAGTATGTATATGGGTATCTAAATATATAGACATCAGTGTGTATGAATGTAGGTATGTATATATGGCAATGGAAGATCTCCTAAATCCCTCAAATTATAGCTGCAGAAACTGAAACATAGTGGTAGAACTAAAATTTAGACACTAATCTCTGGACTTCTTATCCATTATACCACATGGTTTCCACTAAAGTTTGAATGAAATACATTTCCTTCAGGTAAAGTTTACACCATTTCAATTGAATGTGACAGACCCTGTTATTTCATTTAAATTTTACCCTTTTCTCTTTAAGAAGGCTTTTTTTTCTGTTTCTGAAGAAGGAAAACCACACTGCTAGAATTTAGCATATCTACAAAATTATTCTATGACTTCTCAGCATTCCCAATATTCTTTTCTTAGGATTTGCCAACGGTCTTTAAGGCCCCTAAGCAACCAAAATGATATAGGGCCCATGGTAAAAAGGCTAGAGAATTAGACCTATAAACAGGGAGACCTGGGTTCAAAACCTTCTTCAGCAATTATTATGTGACATTAGGCAAACTGCTGAACATCTCTCTGCTTTTTTTCTCATCTATGAAACCAAGCTGTTGTACTCAATGACCTCTTAGATCTCTTCCAGTTCTAAAACTAAGATACTATGATCTATTATGCAAATAAGGTGCTGATCTGTTGGAGTCAAACAAAGTGAAAATTAAATCTGACTACTGAATACATTAAAAATATGTTCTTGGCAACAATTAACCCAACGTTTCCCTTCACAAAGCAGGCAGTGAGACTTGGGAGAAATATACATTTAGAAATGTGACTTCTCCAGCAGCAAAGGGAGATCCCACAACTTTGCCTTATCCCTGACAGGAAGAGGAAATTATGTTTCAACTGCCAACAGTCTTGACAACCACCCAGATAGCAGCTGTACACTATTCTTTCAAAATATGTTTCCTCAGAAATTGACTCCGATAATGTAAATAATGGTTGTCATTTGATGGCAGGAACAGGAAGCATATAAAGCCATGAGGGGGTAGAGAAAATCAAATATGGGAAACATGGTATATGTTATTATAAATATGTTTAATTTAGTGTTCTTTCATGTTTACTAAGAAGCATACGAACCAATATATTTGAAAAGTATGCCTGACACCATGATTGCAATAGTCAAATATACATATCTATCAGACAATTCATAGACTACATTTAACAAGTACAAACATCAATACTTGAAGACATTTCTAATATCAAATTCCTATGTGTTAAGAGAGGCATTTGAGCAGCCATTAACACAATCATCTACAACTGCTTTTTTAAGTCAAAATATTTTTTTTCAATAAAGTGGACAAGAAAAACATCTGACCTTAGCAATTTAACCTTTGAACATCTTCATCATTTGCCAGTAATTGTACCCTTTGAACAAATGTTTAGCACAGTATGATACTACGTCACTGCCACGAATGTTGGACTGCCTCCAAAATATACAATCTGTCATTTTGGCAAATTAAGCATTGGTCCTTTTCAGCTTTCTATGGATATGGTTTCATCTGATAAACAGAGAGTTAGAATTTCAGGCATTTAATGTTATTCAAGTGATACAAGCTTTGTTGACTGAGCATGAGACAACTTATTTTGAAGATTACATTTTATGTCAAACAAGTGAGCCTCTTATTGGAATTTTTGCATTCATGTATCAAGAATTTGAAGTTGTTAGCACCAGGTTTTAATACATTTCTATAGGTAGCCAAAACTAGTTGTATACAAATGAAGTTTATTGGGAGTCCAAGAAAGAGTATTTGCTGGATTTTTAGAATATCAAAAAGAAGAATGAGCTTACTCTGCATTTGAAAGGAGACATCTGTTTTCAAGAACATCAAGCAAAGCAATAGTCCATTTCTCTGAGTTAAGCAACACTTCATCCTTAGTTCTTCTACCTCCAGTTTCTTATTATCTTCACCCTTGAAGGCTTGTTAACAACACTGTAGCTTTCCTAAGATAACCACAGTCAGGTTCTTGTCAATTCTGGAGTGCAGGAGGTTTTTTGGTGGTTTCCAATAGAAATCAGAACTACTTAGATAAAAAGTCTCTGCAAACCATTCCTCCACACCTGGACATTCCCAAATGCAGGGGTTTTTTTTAGGCCCCATCTTATTATCTGCTGTTTTCACAGTTGGAATCTTCAATATGACTCAAAACTTTTCCTTACATCTTTCCTTCCTCTGCCTTCTAGTTGGTAGTTGGCTGTTGCCAATTCCCAGCAAACTATATACATAAATCCAACCAGGATAGAACAACATTGTCAAACAAACATAGTTTGTTAGTAATTTGCACAATTATATTCATACAAACATAAGCATATATACATATACATTTTTGCGCTCACACTTAGAAGAAAATATGTTCTCTAAATTCCTTTTCTTTTTGAGAACCCTTTGTATTGGATGACCCCTCTTCAGAATTTTGTAAAGTCCCAAGTCAATGATTCAATTTCATCTAAAAGGGAAAAATTCATGTGAAGATTTTAATTTTTTGTAATGTATATATGGTAGAATAAGCTAAGTTCAGAAAAAAAAAAGTTTTCTTCTAATTAAATTAGAGCTTCCTATAGTGCATTTTTTCTTAAAATCCATTTATATTATTTAAAATGTTTATAAGGGAGATAAGAGTTAATCTTAGGATTAATATATATATACATATATATATATATAAAATACCATAATATACCAAATGCATATATAGATATATTTATTTACATGCATAAATGTCATACTTGAAAAAAATTATCAAAAAGAAACTGGAAGTAGGTGAATAACTCAAAGAACCATAGATCTAGAGCTGGAAGGAAACTTGCAAGTTATCTAATCCAGCTTCCTCATTATAAAGATGAGGACATTAAGGTCTAGGAACTTGATTGACCTGTCCATAAGTTCACCATAGTAGTAAACCACACATTTGAACTCAGGGTTGGTCATTTGAAATTTTACCCCCTAATTCTAGCACTTTTTTCTGTACCACATTGCCTCCCAAATTATGCCTCCTCAATTTATACTACCCCTAGATTTAATAAAGCAGATTTTCTTTATCATTCAATAGAAATTATAACTTGGAAAGACTCTGGAGTCTTGACCATCTATGTTATTTGGACAGCCATTTATAAACTGGTGTTTAAAATCTCCTTCTGCCTCTTCTGCTGCTCTTGGCTCCCTGTCAAAATCTGTCACCTCATCAGACTGTAGCTAAAGTTCAATGTCTGAGCCCTGGTAAAGAATTTCTGTGCACAGCTCTAAGAAGACAACTCTCTGTCCTACTCAACATAAGCAATATCTATCAAGTAATTCTGTCTCAACCTACCACACCCCATACCAACACTGATATCTGTGCTGGTAACCCCTGCTTTTCCTATAGACAGGCTTTTGTAAGGCATACCAGATTCAGCATCTTATAGCAGCACATAATCCTTGCCTTTAGCTATTTTCTGTTTTTGCTGCATGACTTGTTCCAATCTCCTTGGATCCAGCTTTTAGGTTTTATCCCTCCTAACAGTTAAGATCTCAAAAAAAAAAAAAAAATGCCAAGGAAGCTGTCAGTGCTCAGTAGCTTAGTTTTGTAACCCAGGCTATTCATAAGATAGCCGAAGAAAGAAGTTACTTCTAAAAGGAAGAAAGTACTGGCTTTGAAATCAGATGACAAGGATCCAGATCCATGTCCTCATCCTTACTATCTGAGTAAAACTCACCAAATTATTTTATGGCTTATACCTCAGTAGATGATCCCTAAGCTATAAAAATTGTCTGATTAGAGTTTGAACAAATATTTTAATAACTATTATTTCTGTACAATTATCAAGAAAACAGAACTAAAAATGAACATTAACTTGTCATCATTACCAATGAAACACAAAAATAGAAGAGATCCTATTTAGAAGAGGGTCTCTTGGCATGAAAGGCCAAAATTTAATGAATTTTACTTGCTGAGCGTAACTTGGCAAAACTTTTTGAAGTATTTCTCAAAAGGCAACTCAGATATAATAATTGGCTAATCAAGTACAAATCCTACATATTTAAGAAGAAAGAAGAAAAATAATGAAAATACTTTTATAAAAGAACAATTGGGTCAAGTTGGTTTGGCCTTCTTTATGGTGACTCTAGATTCAATCAACAATGAGAAAAGTGTGAAACACAGAACAAGCAATTGTACCCCTGTAAATAAAAACAACAACAACAACAACCTTCATTTGTAAAGTTTTAATGAGACTCCTCAATATTCTCTACCAGTTAATCTGATATACACACTAGAATACATGTTGTTTTAAGGAAACATGGTGAGTGAGTGTCCTATTACTGAGACTAGTCAAGAAAGAGGCACTTCCATATTTAATCAATTCTTTGACAACATGCTTCCCACAGAAATTATTAAAGAGACAAGAACAATAAAGACCTATTGAGGATAAGCAATCTTTCTACCTAGGGATCTTTCTTAGTCATGGTAATAGAGCATCTGGAAGAATAAGAGAAAAATAGAAGACAGGACAGAGAGAGGAAGAAAGAGAGAGGAAGAAAGAGAGAGAGAGAGAGAGAGAGAGAGAGAGAGAGACAGAGAGAGAGAGAGAAAGAGAGAGAGACAGAGAGACAGAGACAGAGACAGAGACAGAGACACAGAGAGAGACAGAGAGAGGCAGAGACAGAAAGAGAGACAGAGGGACAGAGAGACAAAGAGACAGAGAGAGACAGGGAGAGAGAGGGAGAGAGAGAGAGAGAGAGAGAGAGAGAGAGAGAGAGAGAGAGAGAGAGGAAAGAAGATAATATTCAGCTCATTGCCTATCAAGAAGAAAATCCCAGCTCAATAGGAGCATAATCATACATCAAAATTACCTGCTCTATGATTGTAACAATAACTCTAAAAGTTTGTCACACAGTTATTTTCTGTGTTGAGTATTTCAAAGAATTACCTTTTCTGAGATGATTTGTGATTTACTTGACCTGAAGTCACATAGTATTTCCAGATCAAAGAGAGACAGAGCTAGAAAGACAGTGAGAATGAAAAATAGAGATAGAGACAGAAACTGAAACAGTTGGTTTTAGATCTCCAGGGCAGATAAAGGAAGCTGAATTTCAATGACATAGCAGATAATGATAATGGACAGTAATGCAACTGATTCTATCTATAAAAGTAAGCTAACCTCATACATGAAAATCCATATTAAACCAAAAGTAATTTTGTGGATGATTTCTTTAGCTTTACAAAGATTGATTCCATATAGGGATCCTTAAATAGAGTTGTGTGTGTGTGTGTGTGTGTGTGTGTGTGTGTGTGTTTCCTCATCATTTATTTATTTATTTATTAGTAAGTACTTCAGTGATTCTATTGTCTCATCAATGTGGAATCCCCCTCTACAAATTCTAATTCTATATGACTCATATTCATATTTTTACCCAAGTCCTTTATGGAGGATCTACAAGATAGTAGAAGGTTTTCTTTGTGTCATTTAGTATTTCATGTACAGAAGAATGGTAGTTCAGTACTCTATTCATTTTACCTCACTCTTGCTACATGATTAGTCCATAATTGTGCTATTGATTTTATGTTTTTTATATTTTTATAACTTCCTATAAATGTCATTTTCCACCAGGCTAATTCTACAGGCTATTGCTAGCCATAATGTTTTCTTCCATTACATTTTAACCCTTTTATGATTTTAGTAATCAACTTTACAAGATGAATATAGCAATGTAGCAAGAGTGAGAAACAATGGATGGAGAGCTGGAGTAGCATACTTGTGTACGTAAAATACTTAAAGATGTTACCAAAAAAGTTTTCTAGTACCTTGTAGATCCTTAGAACTATAATTGTAGAGCTTGAATTTCATAGTCAAATTTCTAGAAAGAGTCATCTATATTGTCTATTCTGCCTTCCTCAAATGTCACTCACTTTTCAAACTTTTACAAAATGGCTTCTGACCCTACCACTCTGGTGATATTGACAATACATCTGTTGTCTTTTTTTAAGTCCTCATTTCCCCCCCCCTAAATCTAGCTGCATTTTTTTGAACCCATTTGCCTCCTTTATTTATATGCTCTTCTCTCTTGACTCCTATGATACTCTTCTTATTCTCTTTCATATCTAACTTTTTTCTATGTTTCCTTTGCTGGGTCATGATCAGTTTCCCACTACTAAGCATGCGTGTCCCCTAAATTTCCTGAAACTCAATGCCTTCTCTCTACAAGAATTTCTTCTTTGCATAATTAATTAATTGAGGTCCCTTTCCTAAATAGGAGAGTCCTATTTAGAGAGGGAATATGTTCGCAGAAATGATTATGATATAAAGACAAAAGGCATAAACAAGGCGTATTATAAATGATAGAAAGACAAGTGATCAAATAAATAAATGAATAAATAGCCAATCTACAAAGATTGAAAAAGAAGATATACACCCAAGAGAAAATGCAAAAGGGAATGAACCAGTACAATTACCCTTAGAAAGACCAGTGTCTGGAAAATAATGGGATTTTAGAAAAATGCTAAGGATGACAAGAACTTTCCGTATTCTATTGAGAGCAAAAAGAAAAAAAATCACTTTTGGTTGAAGTTTGGGCACTGTTAAATGATCTGGAAGATATACCAGATTTATTCAGCTTTTATTTTGCTTCCATCTTTTCCAATGATTAAAATTAATGAAAGCCCAGAGCAGGTCAGATGTTAGTGAGGGATCATCTAGTTCTTTAAATGAGTGAATTAGTTTTTAATGTATTTAAAGATCCCTCAGATGGAATTACACAATGACTGTCTGTAGTACTTGTTGTGCCAGAAAATTAGAGATTGGTGAATTTTATTTCAGTTTTCAAAATGTAGTTTCAAGAAACTACATGTCTGTCAACTTTATTTCCCACAAATTCAAAAATTCATCATTTAAATAGTACTTTTTAAGCACTTAGGAAATAAAGTAGCGATCACTATGAACCAGCATTGATTCTTTAAAAATAAGTGATGATAGACTGATATAATTTCCTTTCTTGACAGAATGGTATATGAAGGGAATAACAAAAATATATCTGCCATTTGAAAGTTTCTTACAAAATAACTATAGGAAAATTCTTTGAGACAGTAAGTCAAGAGTAAATGTCTTTATTGGAGTATTTCAAAGCTCTGCACTCAATCCAGTCTTATTCAACATATTATTCAAAGACAGCGATGAAAATATAAAATATATTTATATTAAATGACACAAAGGTGGGAGATATACCAAGTACTATGTCCAACAGAGCAAGATTAAGGACAATTTGGAAAGGTTTGAAGAATAGACAGATGGGCAATATAAAATATAACAACTATATATGAAATGACTTGGATTTACTTTCAAAAAATCAATTATATCAGTGTGGGACGAGAAAGACCATGGGGACAATGAATATACAAAATATCTTTAATTGGACAAAAATTCCATATAAAGAAGCAACATGATTTTCTAAAGAACCAAAAACTGGAAAAAATAAAATTAATGAATTAATATATGACACCTTTTATGTCAGAGGCAGGTAGGTGGAGCAGTGGTTAGGACATGAGGCATAGAGTCAGGAAAACTTGAGTTTAAATTTGATCTCAGATACATAGTAGCTCTGTATCCCTGGGAAAGACACTTAAACTTTGTTTTTCAGTTTCCTCATTTGTAAAGTGGGGGTAATAATACTCACCTCTAATGGTTATTATGAGGATAAAATGAAATATTTATAAAGTTCTTATGACTATGTCTGGCACCTAATAGGTACAGAATAGTAGTTATTATTATTATCTCCTAGGACCTGAAGGTTCTGAGTATACTTTGTAGAATTTCTCAACTCTGGCCTAGAAAGCCTAGAAAACCACTCACCCAGAAAACGATGGATAATTACTGCATGAATACAGCAATTAGTGTCACCCACTCCCCTTATAAGCATGTAGCTTGTAGAATTAAAGAAACACAAATTTTATCTATAGATCAAAGAAAAGAAATAGATTCCCAAAATACAGTTCATGGAAATAAAAACACTTGACCATTGCCGAGCCTTCCTCGTAGTCTCCGGTGACCTCAACGATTTTTGTGTATAAACTGAGTCAAGGTTCCAACAAG
Organism: Gymnobelideus leadbeateri; assembly: GCA_011680675.1. NCBI lineage: Eukaryota > Metazoa > Chordata > Mammalia > Diprotodontia > Petauridae > Gymnobelideus > Gymnobelideus leadbeateri. The sequence continues at coordinate 223,669 of WOXC01008445.1, read as the reverse complement.
TTTCCTATCATTACTCCTTACTGGGTTATTTGTCCTGTAATTCTCCCACTCCCTAGCATATAGCATCACTGTCATTCCTTGTTGAAGTTCTTTTGCCTGCCCTATGTACAGTGTAACACCCCAGATATTGCTAGACTTTTTTGCCAAAAGAAAATACTTCTCTCTCATTATCAACAATCCAGCACAGCAGAGAGAAATAGCTGAGTTTCCTTTCTCCGTGAACCATAGATCTACTAGAATCAGATAGAATCAGATAGAATCAGATCTTCGCTCTGTACCATCTCTAATATGAAATAATTCTGGTTAGTATATCATTGACGTTTGTTTAGGAGGCAAAAACAATTCCTGCCCCTCTCATCTTTAAGTAGATGTTTGTCAGTATCACTAAGTTGAAATATAATGGTTGCCCTGGCTCCAGTGCTTACTTGATGGTCTTAGGTGCCATGTATCTGTTGCCTTCTCAGCCCCAAAGATCTCTTAAGGGTTGTGGCCCCCTCCTTTGACCAGCAAATTCCTCTTGGAAAATCGATTTTGAGTCATGCTCCAGACTAACCATCCCACACTCCTTTCTCAGCTCTTCTCCTGACGTTATGGGCCTTACTTTCTCACTTGCTTTGCTTCTTAGTTCCCTTTGATATATTTTCTATTTCAAGGCCTGAAACATAGTAAGCATATACTAAGTAACAGTTGATTTTATTTGACATGAAAAAAGACTGATGGCATTTTTTTCTCTCAGGCTTCTGGATACATACAAACCATCTGAGTGAACATCCTCTGCCGAATCCTATATAACATCCAAATATCTTGCTAGTCATTCCTCAAAGGCCTAGTAAGTCTCTCTGAGGTTTAGTTATTCAAATTACTTTGGAATCTTTCCCATCACATCTAGTAGAGGCAATGATGAGGGAGATAAATTGTATAATCCCCAAGAAATTATGTTCAATGATAGAAATGAGAGGGGATGGGAAAGAATGATGGAAGGAGAAAAGAAGAGAGGAAAGGGGAGAAGAGAAGGGAGAAGGGGATAGAGGTTTGGGGTTAGGACTGGGAGGGAATATGGAAGGGAGAAGTGAAAAAAAGTCCCCAATTTATTAAAACAAAAAGATTACATTATTAAAGAGAAAGTATAGAACAGGAGCTCTAAACTTTTTTTTTTCCTGCCATGTTCCCCTTTGCCAGTTTGGTGAAAAGTATGGACACTTCCTTACAGTCATGTTTTGAATTCATAAAATAAAATATATGGAGTTTCAAAGGAAACCAATGATTTTGACATTATTCATCTATCATTTTAAGTTCATGGATCCAAGGTTAAGAAAACCTGATTTAGATTTAATAAATCATTTTTATTCCTCAGTTGATAAGTGGTCAAAGAATAAGAACAGGCATTTTTCAGATGAAGAAATTAAACTATCTATACCACATATAAACTATCTATACTATATATAAAATGTTCTAAATTACTATTGATTAGAAAAATGCAAATTAAAACAATTCTGTGGTACAACCTCATACCTATCAGATTGGTTAATATGAAAAGGAAAAGTATAAATGTTGGAGAAGACGTGGGAAAACTGGAACATTAATGAATTGTTGGTAGAGTTGTGAACTGACACAAACATTCTAGAGAACGACTTGGAACTATATTCAAAAGACTATTAAATTGTGCATAACTGTTGATCCAGCAATATGATTACTAGGTCTGTATTCCAAAAGTATCATAAAAAGGGAAAATGTACAAAAATATTTATAGAGCCTTTTTGTGGAGTAAAAGAATTAGAAATTCAGGGGATGTGCATCAATTGGGCAGTGACTTAACACTTGTGGCATATGAATGTAATGGAAAACTATTGTGCTATAAGAAATGATAAGCATGCAGATTTCAGAAAAATCTGGAAACACTTGCATGTACTGGGACTGAATGATGTGAGAACAACCAGGAGAATATTGTACATAGTAACAGCCACGTTGTGTGATGACTGACTTTAATAGATTTAGCTCTTCTCAGCAATACAATAATCCAAGATAATTCTGAAAGTCTTATGATGGAAAATGCAAACCACATGTATAGAAAGAACTATGGAGTTTGAATGAAGATCAAAGTATTCTATTTAACTTTTTTTGTTCTTTTTTCTTTCTTGTGGTTTTTCCCTTTTGTTCTGATTCTTTTTTCACAACAAGACTAAAATGGAAATATGTTTAATATTATTGTACATGTCTAACCTATATCAGATTGCTTGCTGTCTAGGGGAGGTCAGTTTTAGAGAGGGAGAAAACTTTGGAACTTGAAATTTTACAAAAAATGAAGGCTGAAAACTATCTTTACATGCAATTGGAAAAAATAAAATATTATTAAGGAAAAAATAAATCTCTTTAAGTGTGTTTAAATAGTTCTTTTCTTTTAAAGCCAGGCTCAGGTACCCATTTCTCAGTGGAGCCTTAACTGATTCTCTCATGTGGAAAAATATCTTCCTTCCAAAAGTACGAAAACATATTATATAGGCTTCTTTATTTTATGTATAACTTTGGTGTAGATTTATTTCCTTTAATAGACTGTTTCTTAAGTATGAACTATCTGGTTTCATCTCTGAATCATCTTCCTAGCATGGTGACCTTTATATAATAAGTATTTAAAATGTGTTTATGGACTTTAATTAAATTGTATTGAATTTAACTTTATAGTCTCATTGACTCGTTGATGATCAGAGCACATTTAAAGCACTATGCTCAATTCTGGGTGCCACAGAGGAATATTGGCAAACTAGAGGGCCTGCAGAGAAAGGTAACAAGGGTGGGAGAACTAAATTAAAGAACTTAAAATAGTCAATCTGAAAAAAAAAGAGTACATTTCAAGGGCTGCCTGTGAATACTCGAAAAGCTGTCAAATGGAAGAGGTATTTTCCTAACTCTATATTGTCCTAGAATGTAGAACTAGGACAGATGAGTGGGAGTTAACAGCAAAGGAGGCTTCTCATTTCATATAAGGAAGAACTTTAAAATAATCAAAGTTATTTAACAGTAGTATGCACTGCTTCAAGAAACAATGACTTCCTTGCTAATATATAAGTCTTCAGAAAGAGGCCAGATGATTAGGTGCCAAAGAGATTTTGTTATTAAAGGGAATTTATGTCAAATCATCAACAATTCTAATTAGGGTATAGCACAAGACCAAATAAAGGTAAGCAAACTGGTATTGCTCAGTTGTTTTTCAGTTATGTACAACTCTTCATGACCACATATGGTATTTTTAGGAAATAGCTTGCCATTTCTTTCTCTAGATCATTTTACAGATAAGGAAACTAAGGCAAATGGGGTTAAGTGACTTGCCCAGGGTCACACAGCTAGTATGTGTCTGAGGCCACATTTGAACACATGAAGAGGAGTCTTACTGTCTTCAGGTCTGCCACACTATTCACAGTCTGCCCTAGCAAGGTGAACAAATATCAATTCAATTAAACAATTATTAAATATTATTTTTTATATAACAGGGATCATCATCATGAACAACCATTAGATATAGGGTTTACTAGCACAAAACCGGAATTTCCCCTGCTTTGAGTTACTTACATCATTCTGAGGAAAAAAAACAGCATGTGCAAAGATAGAGGAAAAATATAAAAAAAATGTACAGAATCACTACAAATAGTTTGGGGAGAAGAGCAATAATAATCAGCAAAGATATGAAGAAAATCAGTTAAATTCTTATGTGGAGGTGAAATTCGAGTTGAACCTGGAAGGGAATTTAGAATTTCAAAGGCCATAAATGATAAGGGCAATAGATCATTCTCTAGGCAAAGATTACCATGCTGCAAAAGTGGTGGGGGCATCCTTTTCAAAGAGGTGGAAGATGAAACATCAGGTACTGTGAATGGTAGATAGAAGAGTTTTGCTCAAATATTGGGAATAGAAAATGAAGTAAGGTTTAATCTAGAAAGACAAACTGTATCAATCTCTTGTTTATGGACTATAAGATGTAATTATATATGTTTTTTTTCTCTCTGCATCTCCATCTCCCTCCCTCTGTCTTTATCTCTGTCTCTGTCTCCTCTTTATGTGTATCTCTATTTGTCTCTGATTCTCTCTGTATTTTTGTCTCTTACTCTTTCTCTGATTTTTTCTCTATCTGTCTCACTATTGCAGTCACTCTATCTCTCTTTTCCTCCATATGTTTTCTTTTACTGACAGCAAGAATGAGTTCTATAACATCCTTCTAGGAAGAGATGGCACTGCCAGAAGGATGAATCTAAATTCTAGCATAGTTTCATGGAAAATAAAAACCTGGGGGAGATAGTACAAAGTAGAACTGAAGGAGAAATGCCTTTTTCAGCAATCCCTCCAAAAGCTTCATTTTTTTTTTTGATGTTGTATTTGTAAACATTTTGGGAAAGGGCATACTTGAAAGTTTCTTGTTTTAAAGTACTTGTACTATAAGGTAGTTTCTTATTTTATATTTTGTTTTTATTTTCAATATTTCATCCTGAATCCCTCCCCTAACAACCTACTTAGTAGAGGATTATCCCTTATTTAAAAAAATCTTTAAAAATCAGCAAAATCAATCAATTAGCTCTTATATCACATGTCATGTACCATATCCATGGACCTGAACTAAGTAAAATAATTGAAGTAGGTATCATATTATGTTTCTGATTTGGAGTCATTGTTCTTTTTAATTTCACAGTATTCAGTTCTTGGTTTTTGTTCTTTTCCTTTTCTTTGGTGCAGTTATTGTATATATTGTTGTACCAGTTAAACTTACTTCACTTTATATCACTTCAAGTAAGTTTTCCTATTTCTCCACTATTATCATTATTTATAACCACAAGGTAATATTCCATCAAATCCAAATATAGCAATTGGCTTAGCCATTATAGGATTAATGAGCATCTGTTTGGTTTCTATAAAGTTCTTTGTCACTATGAAAAGAGCTGATACAAATATTTTAGCAGATATCGATGCATTTTAGTCAAATATATCTTTGGGAAATATGCCAAGGAGTTGAATTAATAGGCAAAAGGGTATGGGCATTTTAGTAATTTTCTTGTAATAGAACCAAATCAAACACCAAAATTGCTTTAATTTGCATTCCTTTGATTTTCAGTTATTTTCTTTATTCCTTGTTATGCTTACTTATACTTAGTAATTTTTAAAAAAATAGTTTTATTTTTAGTAAACTTGTACCAATTATTTCTTGGAAAATCATTTTTGCTCTTAGATATTTCTGTTCATATATATATATATATATATATATATATATAGAGAGAGAGAGAGAGAGAGAGAGAGAGAGAGAGAGAGAGAGAGAGAGAAAGAGAGAGATCATATATATGTATCCCTCCATCAGGAGTATTTTGTGCAAAGATGTTGTTGTTTTTTTTTTAATTGACAGTTTCCATTCTAATCTTAGATTCCTGGGTTTTGTTCGTACAGTAGATTTTCAATTTCATGTGCTTAAAGCTACCTATTTTGTTTTTTGTATTTGGCTCTATCTCTTGTTTGGTATCTCATATATTTCTCTTAGTGTTTCCTTTTTATTAAAATGTTTAATATGCAGGTCCCATAATCATTTAAATTTATTTTGGTACATGATACAAGGGACTTAGCTCAGTTTTTTTTAAGACTGATTTCCAGTTTTCCCATTTCCTATAGAAATATGGAATTCTTTCCTAAGCAATATATGTTTTCAAATTTGTAATCCTATTATTGAATTCAGTTATTTCTGACTCATCCTAGGCAGTCTTTTCCATTGATCTGCTCTTCTCATTTTTATTTAAGCAATACTAAAGAGCTTTGATAACTGATATTTTATATTACATAATAATTATTTAATTGAAAGTTTATCATTGCTTCCTCTCCTTGATTCCTTATTTTTTCTTGATTTATTGTATAGATATCATATGTTTTTATTTTGCTTCTCTTTGTTGATGTATATGCCTTTGATTTCATTCTATTGTCATATTTTAATAATTAAAATATCTAGAACCATATCAAAATATGTGAGAAGGTATCCTTACTTTGCTACTTTATATATTATCAAAGCTTCTAGTGTATTACTGTTTTGTATATTACTTTCATTTGGTTTTAGATATATACTTTTTATTATATTAAAGCAATGTCCCACAGTTTATATAGTGTTAGATTTTTTAGCATAAATTAATACTTACCTTTGGCAGAAGATTTTTTTGAATCTCTTGAAATATTCAAATACTAAATGGTAGTTTTTCTTCATTTATTTTAATATGACTGGATAGTAATTTTCTTCTCTATTAATGAACCATCCCAACTATCCCATTCCCAAATAAAGGCAATGCCACAGAATGTTCAAGTTACCAAACAATTTTGCTCATCTCAAATACCAGTAAGGTAATGCATAAAATTCTGCAGGTTAGGCATTAGAAATATGTAAAGTGAGAAATAACAAAAGAAGAGATTGGTTTTCTAAGAGATATGAGAACTAGGGACCAAATTGCCAACATTCACTAGAATATAGAGGAAGTAACGGAGTTCCAGGAAAAAAAAAGAAAAGAAAAGAAAAAATGTCTACTTCTGTCTTATTGACTACATGAAAACCTTTGTGTGGATCACAAGAAAGTGGCAAGTCCTCAAACATATGGAAGTAGCAGATCATAACATTTGCCTCCTGAGGAACCCGTGTGTAGGATTAAGAAGCAACAGTTCTAATTACCAACAATTGATTGGTTTAAGATTGGAAAGGAGTATCACAATGCTTTATATTGTTACCTTATTTGTTTAACTTATATGCAGATTATATCATCTGGAATGGTGAATTGGATGAATCAAAAGCTAGGATTAAGGTTTCCAGAGAAATATCAACTATCTCATATATACAGATGATGCCATTCTAAGAGCAAAAAAAGAAGAGAAATAAGAATCCTTTTAATGAGTATGAAATAGGAGAGTATAAAAGCTGGTTTAATGGTTAACCAATAGATAGAATGATAGATAGATAGATAGATAGATAGATAGATAGATAGATAGAACTGGTCCCATTACTCCTGGAAAGAGAGGAAGAAGAAAGGTGAGCAATGTCTGATTTTATAAACGTAGGCCAAAAAGATTACAGCAAGTGGCAACTACTGCCATGGAATTAAAAGATGTTTGCTCCATGGAAATAGAAATCTATGGCAAATATGGATAACATACTAAAATGCAGAGAGAGAGACATCACATTGCTGATAAAGATCTTTATAGTCAATGCTATGTTGCTATGTTTTTTCCACTGGCAATGTATGGCTATGAGAGTTGTATTATAAGGAAAATAGAATCAATATTTTCTAATTGTGCTAGAAAAGACTTATGAGTGTCCCTTGGACACAAAGAAGGTTAAAGCAGACAATACTTGAAGAAATTGATCCATGCTATTTGAGGTCAAATACTGAAGCTAAAGCTTAACTACTTTGGCTACATAATGAGAAAACAGAATTCATTGGAAAAGATCCTGATGTTGGGAAAGATTGAGTACAAACTGAAAAAGGATGGCAGAGGATGAGATGGATAGATAATTTCATGGAAATGATGAACATGAATGGGTAGAGACTTTGAAAGATAGTAGAGAATAGAAAAGTCTGGAATACTATGGTTCATGGGGTTACAAAGAGTTGGGAACAACTGAATAATAATAACAACAATGATGAATCATTCTTGCATCACTAATATAAATCCAATTAGTTCAAATCAACTTTTTTGATACTGTTTTAGTCCTTTTGCCACAAATTTATGTAAAATTTTAGAATATAAATCTATATCTATATTAATTAATGTTGCAAATATATAACATTTTTCTTTATTTTATCTTTCCTTGATTTAAGTATTAAGACTATATTTAGTTCCTAAAAGGTGATAATAGCTTCTTCTTCCTAGTTTTTAGAATAATTTATGTAGAATTGATATTAATTGTTCAAAAGAGTTATAGACATTTCTTGTAAATCCAGCAGAACCATCTTCAGGCACACATGCACACACACACACATATACACCTGCACCACATACCACTACAGTTCAACTTTTTATGCCCTTGGATTGCAAAAACAGAGAAAAAACAAGAGAGAGCAAGAGAAAGGACTTAAAACAGGGATGAGAGTGTGAAACAATTAAGGAAAGAGTGAAAAGGGAAAGAGAGAGAAAAAGAAAAAGGAAAGCTTTGTTGTTATTCCTTATAACAGTGTTACAGGTAATTGCTCCTTTCTGATTATAAAACACCAGTTACCAAGTGGTGATTTAAAAGTCATTTAATCACACCCTACAGAATCATATGCTTTAACATAAATCCAAGTTGAATATTACAAAGCAACTGGGCTTTTAAGTGACAGGATTTCTGGGCCTGTGTTCACATGTAAAAGATGGGAAGTTTGGTTTTGCATGATTGGCAGATTCTGTGCTTTGACATACAGAGAGACATATTTGAATATATAATAAAAATTTTCACCAAGACAATGAGAACTTTGAAAGACACAGATCACAACAGTAGAACATCCCATTACAAAAGTTAAAAATAAAATCTTTTATAGAAAGTAACCAATATCATTAAAGTACTTAAGAAGAAATTCTCTTTCTCAAAGACCTTTAATTTTCGTATCTGGATTTGTTCAATATTTTTCTTTCAAACCCTTGGTTTTTTGATCAGCTAAAATAGTGAATATATGCATATGCATTCTAGATAATTTGGGATCATACACTTAAAATTCTCAATGCAATATTATTTAATGACTATTCCAACAAAATTTTAATTAACTTTAATTTGATTTCTTATATTTATGCTATAATATGATTGCATTAAATATGACCTGGGACAAATTAAATAATAGGGTTTTAAGTATGTTTCCATAAGCTACTAATGATTAAGGTCTTAAAAAATCATTTTGAGAGGGGCGGACTCAAAATGGCGGAGTAGAAACAGGACTTCCACACAGCTCCAGTTTCCACCTTCCCCAATCCATGTAAAAGGGGACTCTGAACAAACTTTGGAGCTATAGAACCCACAAAATGACACAGAGAAGCTAACCTCCAGCTGAGGACAGCCTGGCAGCTCAGCAGGGAGAAGATCAAAGTAGAGAATAGAACAAGTGGGAGGTTACAATATATCTACTATGGTAATGTTTTTCATAGCTACACATGTACAACATATACTGAATTGCTTATCTTCCTAGTAAGGGTGGGTGACAAAGGAGGAAAGAAATGAATTTGGAATTCAAAATTTTAAATTCAAATGTTTAAAAATATATAAATACTATTGTCAATACTATTTTACATGTAATTGGGAAATAAAATATACAGGCATTGGGGTATAGAGATCCTCCATGACTACTGGAAAAGTTGAAGGAGATATAGGAGAAGATATGGGAGAGAGCAGACTGGAGGAGGAGATATCCTGTGGGACCACTATTTTGGGGTGGTGGGTAGGGGGAAAATGGGGGAAAATTGTAACTCAAAATTTGGCGGAAATGAATAGTGTAAACCAGAAGTTAAGCATTTGGAAAAAATAAAATATAATAAACAGGTTTTCCTGCTTTCAGGTCCCCCAAAAAATCATTCTGAAATCTGTTTTTTAAATTCCAATTATTTTAATATTAATAAGATTCTAGAGTACAAGATTCTTTAGGAAAATTTTTAAATTTTTGCCCCTCTCTTCTACTTTTCATCATTCCAATTTAAATATAATTCTGAAAAATTGTTCTATGGCCTATTCTATCTCCTGGATAAACCTGAATACTCTAAAGTAATCTGCAGTAATTCAGATTAAAGTGAGAGGGATGAAACATACCCTATTTATGGTTGTCTGAGAAATATCCATTATCTTTGGGAGGCATAAGGAAACTAATTGAAGCATATGGGGGCATTTTGATTGGTTAACTGTCCTATAAGCATTATTGCAATTTAAGTATATAGTTGAGTTGTTTATTCTGATTAATAGGTCTCAAAATTAAATTAGTTATTTTCCTATTTTTACTGTGTAGATCCTTTAAGGAGATGAAATGAATGAAACTGATGAATGTTGGGTCAACCAAGGTTATTATAGGACTTAAGATTATACTATATATAGATAAATTGAAGAAAATGAATATGTTTAACCTGGGGAGAAGATAGGGGTGGGGAGGGAGAAGGATCATAGTTGTCTTTAGGCATAAAAAGGGCTGTCACATGGAAGAGAAATTATATTTGTTTTGGTTGATTCCCAAGTATTCAACAGGGAGAAGTAAAAGGAAGTTTCAAAGAATCAAAATGTTTCTCAAAAAAGAGCATGCAATCCCAATGATTTATTATTCAAAAGTGGAATGGATTAGTTTACCAGCTAAGCCCCCTGTCACTGAAGGTCTTCAAGAAAAGTCTGAATGACTACTTGTCCAGTAAATTGTACAAGGGTTTCTTATTTAGCTATTGATTATCTATTTATAGTCTATTTATAGACTCAGGTATCTTTCAACTGTCTGTGATTCTCTACAGTGGTGAAGATTGATTATTTTCTCAGCATTCATATACAATACTCTTTTTTTTTTTTTTTGCTTTTTGGAGGGCAATTGGGGTTAAGTGACTTGCCCAAGCTCACACAGCTAGTTTTTTTGTGTTAAGTGTCTGAGACTGGATTTGAACTCAGGTCCTCCTGACACCAGGGCCGGTGCTCTATTCACTCATATACAATACTCTTAAGTAAATGGTTACTTCTTTGTTCTCTCTGACTTAGGATAAAAAAACCTCATTTCCTTTTTACCTTTCCTTGTAGGAACTTATTCCCCAGTCCTGGGAAGCTTTGGGACTTTAGGTAAGTCACCTCACCTCGCTGGGTCCCAGTTTCTGGTAAATGAGGAGAACAAAAGTCTTCTAAAGTGCCTCCCAGCTCTAAATATGTATTCATTATGGCTTTGTATTTCTTTCACTTTGTAAAGCAGGCTATTTTAAACCATCATCCCAGTAGTTTTACGTTTCATTCCTGCTTTGTCTACACAGGTGGTGTATTTGCCTTGCAAGGGAGGAAAAAAGTAGACAATTTTTCTGAGGCTACTGGCAAAAAAGAAGGGAACCATAACCTCTTATCTTCCCCATTCTGTTCTACATAATGAGCAAATAGCCTCCCACCTAGAGTGTGATGTTCTTTCACGCAAGCTAGAGGCATTTATATTTTGTTACCTTCCTCACACATAGTGAGATAGCAGATGGATCAAGCTCTCATTCATGGCTTTTCCCTGTGAAAAACACATCCACTTTTGGTATCTGACATTACACCAGGGCATAGTCAACAGATCATCAAGATATAGTCACAAGGCACAGGGATATAGAATTGGAGCAGGTATTCTGCCTCCTATGACCTTCAAGGAGCTGCTGTCGTAAATGATTACATTCCCTTGGCAGTCACACATTTACTGCATACAGAGATTGGAACCAAAGGGTATCAGAAGTGGTCTACTGGGATTGTACCATACCATAATCTTAAATAGCAGCTTTTCACAAGCTGGGGGACAAAGGAGAAGTCCCATTCCCCACTTGAGTCTTTGAATGTTGTGATTTCTTCAGTGAAAATTGGGGAAACTGCTCCTTGCTTTAGATTGCTATCATGTGTGTTTACTAATTTAAAGAGCTTGGGCTAAAAAAACCACAATAGTACTATAGAGACATACATACATTCTCTCTTGCCAGAAACAAACAGCATGAAACTATTCTTCTAAGATGTATAGTTATAAAATTTCATAATTAAAAAGCTCCTTTATATTCAACCACTTTGCTTAAGATGTCATCTTGCAAAGAAACTAAATAATTTGAATTCCGTGACAAAAATGATTAGCAAAATATTCAGACTACAAAGATTGCACACATGTACATATATGTATATACATGTATACATAAAATCTGTGCATACATGGTACAAATTTATTTTATTAGATTTGCAATTCCATTGATATAGGTCACTATCAATGAGAAAACTCCCTCTAATGTCAATAACAAACACTTTGCAGCTGATATATTCTCCCGAGGTCTCAGAGGAACAAATGACTTGGAAAGGGCCAGAGAGTCAATCTATGTCAAAGGCAAGACTTTATCCCAGGCATTCATGACTCTAGTCCACTCTATCCCACTCTCCGCAATAAACCCGTATGTATATATGCACACACATAATACACATGAACACAAATATATATGTACATATGTATACATACACATATATACATATATACCATACAGACATATCTAGGTATGCATATGTATATAGTTTATTATATATGATACATACTATACATTATATCGAATGTATGTATATATGTGTATATAACTATGTGCATGTATATGCTTGCATATGTATACCTGTGTGTACATTGTGTATGTATATATATGTTACATGCATATATTAAAATTCAGATATATAGATCTATGCTACATATATGTATATAAGTCTGTCAGTTGAGACATAATCTGTGATTTCTCTTCACTTTTAATTGATATAAGTAGATATAAGTGGAGAAAGATACATGGTACAGTGGACAGATTGCCAGTCCTCGAGTCAGGAATATTTATCTACCTGGGTTCCAATCTGGTCTCAGACCCTGGGCAAGTCACTTAATCCTGCTTATTTGAGTTTCCTCATCTATAAAATAAACCATAGAAGAAAATGGTTATCCACTCCATTATCTTTGCCAAGAAAACCCCAAACAGTATCATTAATTGCAGACACAAATGAAACAATTCAACAACAGAATCAAGCTCAAAATCTACATTAAAATCAATCCAGTTAGTTAATATATGCTTCAAAGCTAAATGTACTTCTCCTTATTCTTGAAAATTTCACTGCCAATTAATAAAGTTGATTCATATTAATGTTTGAAAAAATGCAGGGGTTTGAGGAAAAGGCACAAAAACTTTTAGCAAAAATGAGAACATAGTCTTCACATCCATAGAAAAGAAACCAAGAAGCTTAAAAGTATAAGATGTTTAGTTAAATGAAGAATTTATTTTCCACATCATTAGACAATGTAATGTTTATTTCATTCTAAAGGTCCTTATAATTTATCAGGTGATGATGGTGGTGATGGTGGTGGTGATAACAAAAAAGATGAGGAAGGTAGCTAACATTTGGCACTTAAAAGTTTTCAAATTGCGTAACATATATCTCAATTGAACCAATGAAGAACTGTGTCATGGAATTAGTGAGATTTTAGCTTAAAGAAGTTATGTGAATTCACTGATACAGGGAACTCTACTTCAGTCATTCAAGTAGGTAAAACAGCACTTTTCCCCCCATTTTAAATGCTAAGAAACTGAGGATCAGATAGATGACTATATATAATCATACAGTTCGTAAATGTGGTTACCATTAAATCAACTAAAACCATTATAATTTTAAGCAAGAAGTAAACTTATTTTTCCTAATTTTTAAAAAAAATGTCAATTTAAATAATGTATCAATATCAGATTGAAGATCCCCCCACCCAAACCCAGGTAGCCTAGGTAGATGCCTGGCCTATATGGAAAGTACATTACTTTGCAGACACACTATCATCTTATTGAACTGCTACTGTCTCTTTCCTTATTAAGATCACAAGTTATAGTGTAAACAAGGTATATGGATTCACATTTGTCTATACATTTTTGGAAAATCTAATCTACCTCTTTAATCGATTAGCTTTAAAATCTACTCCAACTCACAAATAAACCAGAGAAATCTCTTTTCCCATGAGCTTTTTGTCCTCTCCTATTCTTCTTTCTTCTTATGTCTTCTCCCCTTATAAGTTAAATGAAGATTACCAAGTGAAGCTTAATACCCTAAAACCTAACAGAGTAATAGAAGCCATTCTCATTATGCCACATTCCATCACAAAATCAAATTAATAATGTGGTTTTGGTTGTTCAGTAGTTTTTCAGTCATGTCCAACTCTGTAAACCTATTTGGAATTTTCTTGGCAAAGACACCAGAGTGGTTTGCCATTTTCTTCTCTAGCTCATTTTATAGAAGAGGAAACTGAGGCAATCCAGAGTAAGTGACTTGCCCAGGGTTACACAGCTGGTAAATGTCTGATGCCAGACTACAACTCAGGTAGACAAATCTTCCTGACTCCAGGACTGACACTATTCACTGTTCACCTAGCTGCCCAAATTGATATTAAAGAACCTTAAAAACAACCCTCCCCCCAAAATGTCTCTAGTAAGAGTTTCTTTCAACCCAGTGCACCACTTTTGTTTAAGTATCTTTCTCAATAGTTAAAGAGTGACTAGAAATATTTTAAATAAAAAAAAAAACTACAAAATGCATATAGTGATGTTGTGGCAATTTGCTAAATCTGATTGAATGAGCACTGCTATATTATATCCCATATTAGGAGTGAAAAATCTCTGACATTTCTTAGGGAAAATGACACTTTATATGCTCCTGTCTAGATATAGTAATATAGTTCTTTGAATGTATATGTATATGTATATGTATATGTATATGTATATGTATATGTATATGTATATGTATATGCATATGCATATGTATATGTGTGCATATTCATCTATATATTGGTAGAAATTTAAGATAGCTAGACAGCCAAGAAGGCAAAAGAGGGGGAAAAAAGATAGTCATTTTAGCAATTCAAATGCCACATTCAATTTTTCCATTTCATTCTGGTTTCATTTTCTAGTGCGATGTTTGTAACTTTTCTTCCCATCATTATTCTATCTCTGTCCTTCCTCACAGTAACCTTGCTGTTTGATATTTTGTCTTCTGTAGCAATTTCCCTATCCAATCCATTTCTATATGCTTGGGCAGCAGGAATTCCAGTAACATAATTGGCTAACACTGGATTGAATTCAACATTGACAGCTTATGGTAGTCATTTAAAAGTTGGCTTGGAAACATTTTTTTTTCCAAAGGCATGATTTGAAGAAGATAATTTCTAATAGTTCTATCTTGTCAATCATCTGAAAAGGTGAAGAAATAGAGTTCCTTTTAAAATATAATGTTTATACATAATGCTCCAGCAGTAAGCTTTCTAATTATATGCATTTGAGACTTTATTTTATTATGAAAATTTTCATTGTTGCATTTTATTCCACATTTTAATATAACTGATGTAGCTTAATATGTCACAGAAGTTAATATAATGTGCAAATACTTGCAAAAGTCCAATTCTGAATTATTCTGTACACTTTCTTAATACTTTTTGATTGTGTGCATAAAACCCAAACTGACCATTTAAATTTATTGTCCTTCAATCTGATTACTATCTGATACATCCTATACTGACAATTCTGAATCTTGCCCCATCAATTATTCTCTACAGTATTGTCATCGGTAGCAGACAGCAGTAATCAAGAGGTATTTCTGAAATTCTCACTGTGTGCTAGGCACTGTGTATAAGCATTCTTATTATTATTTCCCTTGTTACTAGTTCTACCTTCTAACATGCATAAGGTATCTCTTATCTTGAAGTGCAGGGGGTAGAGGGATAAGGAGAGGAGGAAAAGAATAAACAAATATAATCTTTGTTTTAATGTATTTTAAACTAGCTCCTGTTCCCCTACTAGCTACATTTCTCTACCAAACATCTAGAATACTCGGCTATAATTTCACCCTTCACTTTCTATCTTGACCATTTTACTAAACTTGTACTTCGAAAAACAAATTCTTTCATGTCATACCCAGTTATATTTTTTTCAGGCATCATTCTTTTTTTGTTGTTGTTGTTGTTTAAATTTTATTTATTTATTTAATTTTAGTTTACAACATTCAGGTCCTCAATCCCTTGAGTTTCAAATTTTCTCCCACTCCCTTTCCTCCCCACTCTGACCATGGTGGCAGGCAATCAAATATAGGATCTACAAATACCTTCACAATAAAAATTGGTCAAGTTCTAAAGAGGAATTATAACCAATGGAGTGAATAATGAGAAAGAAGAAATAAAACAAAACAATAAGAGAGAGAGTGCAAGTGGTTTGCTTCAATCTGCATTCAGACTTTGTAGATCTTTCTCTGAATGTGGATATCTCTTTCCATCACGAGTCTTTTGGAGTTGTCTTATAACCTTACATCACTGAGAGGAAGGCATCATTCTTCTTGACCTCTACAGCATTTCATATTGTTTATCATCCATTTATACTTATGAGGGAAAAAGGAATGGTAGCTGGTTCCTTTTCTGTATCTAAGAGTTACATTAGTAAGTATGTACTCTTTGTCATACATTCGGTTAAGTGAAGAGGATTGAAAGAAGCGTCAAAGTCAACTGCTGCTCTCAAAGGCTCACAGTTCAATGGAGCACACCATGCAAACAACCAGATACAAGTAAAAAAAAAAAAAATATATATATATATATATATATAATAAAAATTGGAGATAATCAATAAAAGGAAGATGCTAACATTAAGGATGATTTAAAAAGGCTTCTCATATATTGTGGGCACTTAGCTGGAACTTGAAAGTAGTCAGGAAAATTGGGTGGTAGAGATGAGCAGCGAGTGTATTCCAGGCATGAGTGACAACCAGGGAAAATGTCTGAAGTGAAGAGATGGAATATCTTGTTTGAGGAATAGCACAAAAGAGAGTGTTGTTAGAGCAAAATGTATATGGGGGGAAATGGTGAGTAAGGTGTAAGAAGACTGGAAATAGGAGAGGGTGAGTTGTGAGGTGTTCCAAATACCAAACAGAGCATTTTATGTTTGATCTAGAAAGGAATAGGGAACAATCAAAGTTTTTGTACTTCTGTATTCTCCAGTAAGAACCCAAAGAAAATAGAGTCATTATTCCTTTCAGTGTGTTTTTGAGTCATATACACAACATCTTGTCTATTGACATCTCAAGCAATTATATTTGTAATTGTTTTCTTGCTAGAGTCTCAGCAGCACTTAGGAGGTGCAAGAACCATCATCTTTAGCTTTCCAAGATTTGAACTAAATATGAAGGTAAAAACAAAAGCTTTCCTTTCCCCACTTAAATCAATATCAATTCAAAATTCACCCCTATCAACAACAAAAAGCTTCCTAACCATTGCACACACATGATTTGCTTCTCATTTTCCCAAGATTGTGCATTCTCACTGAAGGTGTAGGGGGAAAAGAACAAATTATGCTCTGTATTACAGTAAACTAGATGTAATACAGGCTCTGAAGTTTCTCTCCGAACTTTGACTTGCACTAGTTCCCAAAGCAAGACTGCTTTATCACCCACTAATATTTTAGCAATAGGCTTGAGAGACTAGAGCTGTGTTTTTTTCACCTAACACTATATATTTCATAAGCCCCTGGTAATATGATTCTTCCCATACTTACATGCTAATATGAATTAATCAGAAAGATTTATTTTTCACTGGCTTTAATTAATGATTTTTTAAATTCAATTTTATTTTCAAATCCTAATTCTCTTCTTCCTTACTGTCTTCCTCTCATATTGAGAAGGTGAGAAAAAAACAATATCCTTTACAAATGTGAAATCCTTTTTACAGTCATGCAAAACAGATTTTGCATTAATTATTTCTTCTAAAGTAAGAGGAAAGAAGAAAATATGCTTCAGTTTACACTCTCAGTCCATCAGCTATTTTGAGGTTGATAATTTATTTCATCAAAAGTCCCTTGGGATTGGGGCTGGTCATTTTTTTAAAAATCAGATTTACTGCCTTTCAAAGTTGATATCTTGACAACGTTGCTGTTATTATATAAATTTTTCTCCTGATTCTGCTACCTTTACTTTGTATCAGTTCATATAAGATCGCCAAGGTTTTGCTGAAATTATTTCCTCCATCATTTAGTATAGGATGATACTATACCATTCCCCTCATTGTGTACATTTAATGTTTTCTTTTTTTATCATTTTGTATGAGCCTTAAATATTGTTCATTTTTATAATAATGATATTATAGCAAAAGCATTCTTCTGATTCTGGTTATTCTACTCTATCAGTTCATAAAATGCTGCATTTCTCTTTTAAAAAACACATCTTATTTCTTTCTTTCTTTTTTTTTTTTGGAGTGCAATTGGGGTTAAGTAACTTGCCCAAGGTCACACGGCTAGGTTTTTGTTTGTGTGTGCATGTGTCTGAGGCCAGATTTGAACTCAGGTCCTTCTGACTCCAAGGCCAGTGCTCTACTCACTGCACCACCTAGCCGCCCATCTCCTTATTTCTTACAACAAAAAAGTATTCTATCACATCTCTACAGCTATAATCCTTTAATCCCAACAGACACACTAAAGTTTTCCCTTTGCCAACATTTTCCCACAGAATAATCAAACCCTAAATAACCTCACCCTCTTCTCAATTACTAGTATTTATTATCTAAAATATTTCCTCAAAAATCAAACATGCCTTGTTTTGAGACTTAATTTTTCTTAATTTTTTGTTTAATTCTGGAAGTATTTGAATGATTTGATTTTTATGTCTAGGCTATTTAACTCATTATAAACATGTTGGGACAAAACATATGTCTCATACTTCTCAACATCTCCCATTGCACTCAGTACATTGTTTCCTGTAGAGGAAGTATTTAATAAATTATTACTGCTTGCATAACTGACAAAATCCAAATTACCTACTACTACTTTTCAACTCCTTGTTTTAGGTGTGTAGAGAATAGATTCATCTGTATCTCTAATTTTGGACTTCTAAGTACTCAGAATTTTTAAATTTTATATATTTTGGTTAAAATAATTTTATAGATGTTTAAAAATAGATTCATATACTTAGAGCAATAAAAGTATAACCCTGAATTTTTTAGAATAAATGATGTTTATAAAGCTACAATGATAAATGTTCAATCATATTTATAAACCTAAGCAATTTCTCAATCTAAATATAATAAATAATGAGAAATAAAGCCATGCTTTAAATGTCTAAAGGTGAAGAACCTAGAATACATACTCAGTAACTGAACTTTGTTTATTTAACTTTTCTTTTTTATTTTCATATTCCAATAGGACCTAATTCCTTAACTTACATTTTGAAGAAAAGGTAACATATGCCTGGTAGGAACATAGACTCATTTTTGACCTGACACATAATAAAGAATGCATCTTCCTTTCAATTTCACTCTTAATATTGTTCCCTGGAATTTTTCCTGGAGCTCCTTTTTTATTATTATCCACCATGTTTCTCTGAATCCTTGATATTATTTCTCTTTTTCACAAACTTATTTTGATTCCTTCCCCTAGAATGTTGCCATCTTTGTTAATTTCACATACTTCAATCATCTCAAACATTATTGCTATTTGGAAGTTGAATGGCAATTGATGTTTATAATCATAACTCTGAGTCACAAAATGAGTAAAATTACATATAGCACATGGGATTTTTTTTTACATAAAACAGGAAATGTGTAATTGATTTTAGAAAAGTTTCTCAATACCATGATTTAAATAAAATGTTATTGCTTGAAGGAAATATTATCTACTCTATTTACACAAAATGTTCCAATGATCAAACATTATAGATAGCTGGTATGCTATATATTGTTTGTTATAACATAAAAGAGAATGACACTATTCCTGCTGAAAGAATTTTTCATTTTCCCTCTAAATTGCTGTCAATATTGAATAATTCTATTTTGACCTGGAGATCAAATGTATTAAACTTTGAAGAGAAAGTATATATGCACTCTGCTTATAGCTACTGTTTATTTGTTGGAGATAATGGAGAATAAGAAAATTTTCTCCATGATAGTAATTGATGGAGTAGAAATGGTTGGAAACTTTTACTTGGGTGTTTATGACAGAGTATGTGGAGATGTATTGATTATGGAGTACAGAGAATGGAAGACAAACATTTTTTGTGCCATACCTATTTTAATGGTTTACAGGATTAAAGTGTGGCTAGAAAATGATGTGAAATATAAAGTAGTAGTCATTGTAAATTAGTGTCTGTGTACTGTGGGGTACAGGAGTTATTCAGGTATAGGTCTCCTGACAATTTGAGGATCTGGATCCATCATTATATGTGATTGATTTTTCTGGGTATGAAACTACAGAATAATGAAGTTTATATTCCTTTGTGAGGGAAGTAGGAAAGAAAGGAAAACAAAGGCTCCACACAGAGAAGTAACAGTGCTGTTTACAGGAAAGGTGATTGAGCTTGGAATCAGGATTATATGATTTTAAATTCCATCTCTGACACTTACAAACTATGTGATTATTGACAAGTTGATAAACCTTTCAGTGCTTGATGTAATGATCTGAAATTCTTATTGATATATGCTAGACATTTTGTACATCAATAAAATCAGAAGTACAGCCTCATCTCAACCAAAATAAAATGGATGTGGAATACTCCACCTAAAAGTGTGCTTAGATTGTAATTCTAATGATACTGGAATGATTCTAGTATTTGTAAAGAGTGATGACATATGATAGAAACAATAAATGTGGATTACACTACTGTGAATTCATAATAGTCTTGTGTGTGGGAGAGGTGCAGCTAGTGATGGGGGAAGACACAAGGTTGGAATATAGCAGGTGTCATGGTGAGTCCAAGTCAAAATGAAATCATGCTTATAAAGCATTTATTAACTTAAAATAGGATGGTATTATAGAAATAACATTAAATTTTAAGTCCAAAAATCTAGGTTTCAATGCTGGCCCTACCATTTAAATATCTATATGACTTTGGACAAATAACTTCCATTCTTGGGGCCTCACTTTCTTTATCTATTAAAGGAGATGATCAAATGGGATGGACACTGATACCCAGGCTGTTACAAATTTGATTAAAAAAAAAAAGAAAAGGCTTCTTGTAGAAGATAAGATTTTAGTTGGGATTTAAAGGAAAACAGGGACATCAATAGTCAGAGCTGTGAAAGGAGAGTGGTCCAGGCATGGGGGAATAGTCAGGGAGAAAGCCGGGAGCTGAGAGTTAGAGCATCTTACTTGTGAAACAGCCTAGGTACCAGTGTCACTGGAATTAAAGGTATTGGTTTGTTGTTGTTGTTGTTGTTGTTGTTGTTGTTTTGGAGCGCAATTGGCGATAAGTAACTTGCCCAAGGTCACACAGCTAGGTTTTTGCTTGTGTGTGCTCTTAAGTGTCTGAGGCCGGATCTGAACTCAGGTCCTTCTGACTCCAGAGCCAACGCTCTACTCACTGTGCCGCCTAGCTGCCCCTTAAAGGTATTGTTAAACGGTAAAGTATAAGAAGATTGTAAAGGTAAGAGAGAGCTAGGTAATGAAGGGTTTTGAATGCCAACCAGAGAATTTTGCATTTTCTCCTGTAGGGAATAGGAAGCCACTGGAGTTTATTAAATGGTGTGTGTATGTGTGTGTGTGTGTGTGTGTGTGTGTGTGTGTGTGTGTGTGTGTATGACATAATAGGACCTGTGTTTTAGCAAAATCTCTTCAGTCACTGAATTGAGGATTTGAGAAGAGGCTTGAGGCAAGCAGAGCCACCAGTGAGATATTGAAACAATCAAGGTGTATGTTGATGAGAGCTTTCACTAGAGTGAATTATCTGACACTAGCAGTGTCTAAGGAGACAAGGCAACTTATCTGAGAGGTGTTATAAGAGTGGAATTGATAGACCTTGACAACAGATTGCTTACAGGAAATGAGAAATAGAGGAATTCAGGATGACTCCTAGGTTGTGTGTCCAAGGTACTGGAAAGATGATGTTGCCCTCTAGACTAATAGGAAGGGTAGGAGGTAGGAGAGGTTTATGGGAAAAGATTTGTTTCTTTAGATTAACTAAGTTTAAGATGTATACTGAACATCTATTTCTAGATATCTGAAAGGTGGTTGGAGACGTGATACTGGAATTTTGTAGAAAAATTGGGGTAACAATGATCAACTTGAAAATCATCAACATAGAAATAATAAATCCATGGGAGCTGATGAGATAGAGAGAGAAGGAAAGAGGAATAAGACTTCTTGTACAAAACGACTAATATGAAATGTTTTACATAATTGCACAGGTATAACCTATATCTGATTGCTTACCATCTCAGGAAGTGAAGAGGGGGAGAAGGCAAGGAAGGATAGAGTATGAAACTAAAAACTTTAAATAAAAATGTTTAAAATTGGGGAAAAAAGAAAAGAGGGATGAGGACAGCACCCTGAGGGACTTCTATCAATAAAGCTCTTCATTCATACCAAGATCTAAGAAAGAAGGCAGGGAAAGAGCAGATTGGTAGGAAGAAAATCAGGAGAGACTGGTTTCCTGAAAACAGAGGAAAGAGAAAATCAAAAAGACTTGGAGCAGCAGTGTCAAAGGCTATAGAGAGTTCAAGGAGAATGTGGATTGAGAAAAGACCCTTAATGATTTTAGAGAAAGTAGATTTGGTGGAATGAGGTCAGAAGCTATATTATAAGAGGTTAAGAAGAGAGTGAGAATAGAAAAAGTAGAGATATCTATTGTACATGATAATTTATAGGAGTTTAGATATAAAGGGTAGAGAAAATAAAGGTGAATAGTTAGTGGGAGTTGAAAGCATCAAGTGAGGATAGAGGAGAGATGAGTATATTTTTAGGGAATAAGAATGAGCAAGTAGGGAGAGAGAGACTGAAAATAAGAGAAATAATGGGGATGACAGAAAGGACAATCTTTTGGAGGAAATGTGATGGAATGAGATGGTTTGAAAACTCAGAGAAGTTTGCCTTAGGAAGGAGGTGAAGGAAGAGTGATAGAAGGCTCCTGAATAAGAGATGATGAACAGTGGAGTAGATTTAATAGACTTCAATCCTAAATTCACCAGTGTGGAACTTCTACCCTATGTGGTATGACAATTTTACTCTGTTTGAAATAACTGCTTTGCTAATACTTGAAGGTAGCTCTTACAGTCTTCATGTCTTTAATACATGCTAAACACTGCCATTTGTTTCAACCTTTCTTCATATGTCATGAACTCAAAGTCTTTCCTTATACTACTTGCTCTTCTCTGAATGCCCAACAATATTTCAATGCTCTTCCTAAACTTTGGCACCCAGAATGGAACATCATGCTTCAGATATATTCTGACAATGAAGAATATTCCTGAAAGTTGTTATTCACCTATTATAGTCCATGATCAAAAATCTCTTTGGCTGCCACATATTTGACTGACTCCTGTTAAACCTGAAGTCTAACAATACCTAACATTATCTTTCTCAGGAAAGTGCTACCTCACAGCATATTTGTAAAGCCGTTTTAAATTTAATTTTCTTTCAAAGTAATTCTCAGTGTCAGAGAGTTAAAGTTATTTGTACAAGGACAAAGAGCTAGTAAAAGACTGTTGCAGGACTGAAACATATAAGTTCAGGGTTGCTAACTCCAAGGCCTCTTTTTTCTCTTATAACATTCTTTCTCTTTATTAATGTTATTAACTATAATTATTAAAAAAAAAACTTAAGATCTTTTTTCTGTCCTATATTAGCATATTGTCAGCTTGTATTGCATTGTTAGTTTTTTTTTTTTACCCTGCTCTTCACTTTTACCTACTGAATTTCATCATGTTTTCTAAGAATTTTTCCCTTTAATTTAATAAGATAATTTTGAATTAGCAACCTCATCTAATTGGGTTTCAACTGAGTATATTAATGAGTATATTTTTAATTCTTTTGACCTAGTAATCACAAAACTATCACTGGTAATCTTGACTGTCATGAAAAGCCCCATAAAATGGACCCTTGAATTAATATTTAAATTCATATTTTGAGAAATACACCAGAAACAATTATGAAATTAAGTGCATTAAGAGAATTAAGGGAAAGAAGTGGAATTAGTTACTACAGTGGTACATAGATGCCATTATTAATGCTTGTAATACATTTCTTTTCTATTTAAAGTATGTATTCTTGCTTACTAGATTCTATGATTCTATTTAATAATTAGATGTTTCTAAACTGTTGAAGGAGTCCATGATTTAAATTTTTATACTTCCAAGTTTGGATGAAATGAGCCATAGGTCCTGGTAGGATCATGAGTCAGTATTATCAGTAAAGATTTTGGAAAAAGTCTAATGCACTGAAAATGGTGAAATCCTCTGCTCCTAGGGAGAATAAGGCTGTTGAATTAATTGATTTTAGGATTTCTGAGCCACAGTTGAACTAAAGTCAATTAGGGGATGATATTAATTAAGTCATCAATATAGTGAGCCCGTAGGAGTGTATAGGATCATATTAAAAAGGAGTAAATCAGTGCAGGTCAGAAATGGATTCAAAATTTCTGTGCCAATGTACCAATGAGCTTCAGGGTTCAGCCCTCACTTGTTACTACACTGCTAACCTGGCTGAAAGAAAGAAAGAAAGAAAGGAAGGAAGGAAGGAAGAAAGAAAGGAAGGAAGAAAGAAAGGAAGAAAGAAAGAAAGGAAGAAAGAAAGGAGGAAGGAAGGATGGAGAACAGAGGAAGAAAGAAAGAAAGAAAGAAAGAAAGAAAGAAAGAAAGAAAGAAAGAAAGAAAGAAAGAAAGAAAGAAAGAAAAAGAAAGAAGGAAAAGAAGGAAGGAGGAATGTAAGGAAAGAAATAGACAAGAAGGAAGGAAGGAAGGAAGGAAGGAAGGAAGGAAGGAAGGAAGGAAGGAAGGAAGGAAGGAAGGAAAGTGAAAGATAGAAGAAGAAAGGAAGTAAACAAGGAAGGAAGAAAAGAAGAAAAGGAGAAAAGGGAAGAAATGAGAATAGGTAATAGGAGGAGAAGAATAATTCAAGAAAGAGATTAAGAAAGCAAGTGAAAGTGGATTGAGAGGGGAAAGGAGGAAAGGGAAAGGGATTGACAGAAGAATGAAAACCCTATAAATCTCTGTTATGATACATAATTAACAAATAACATTTGAATGTAATTCTTGAACTAATCATTCACCTACCCTTCCTGTTCTACAGAATGGTTTCCATTATATACTCCTCAGCATGGATTTGTCTTATAAGGGAACCTACCTGTATTTTTGGTGAGATAGCTCTAATTTTTTTTTCCTCAATTATTGCCAAGGTAACACACTGTTCTCCCAAATATACACTCAATAAAATAGTGTATTAAGGTAAATTCCTCATATTATAGCATCAATATCACTTTTACTTTTTCAGATTACTAAGAGAAATGCTTTTATTGTTAGAAACAAAGGTAACAGATTTAAAACACACTGCATCATTTCACTGTACTATGCAGTCTGCCATTCTGTCATAAAAATACATTATATTAGTCTTGATATTTTTTGTCCTTTCAAGGCCTCATTTTGACTTTCCAGATTTTTTTTTCTTGTAATGTTTTGGTTATTGATTTAATGTTGGCTATTTCTTTTAGTTCATTGAATCCAATAAAATTATATCTACTTATTAATATTTATTTATTTTTTAAAATGACAGAGTACTTTTTCTTTCCTAAATATCCCTACTTCTATTCTTAGATTCTTCCATCTGCCTAAAATACTCTTCCTTTCAGGTCAAACTTGCCTTATTCTAAGTCATTCTTCAAGGCCTAGCTGAAGTAACATTTCCTCTAAGGAGTTTTTCCTGATCCCCAGAGCTATAAGTAATTATTCCCTCAATTTATATAGCACTATGCTATATAAATTGTGCCATATTATCAGCTTCTACCTTACTTTATGGTATGTTTATGAGATATATATCTGGTGCTTGATAGTAAGTTCCTCCAAAAAGTCTAGCATAGACTCTTTCACATAATAGGCACTTGCTGGGCAGAGCGCAGGAGCCGAGTCGAGCCCGAACCAAGCCCAGGTCCGCATGAGCCAAGGTTTTAGCCCCAGGGCGGCAGGGCCAGCAGCCAGCTGGAGGAACCCCAGAACACCAGGAGCTGTGGCGACTCCAGAATTATCAACATAGACATGCCTAGGACAAAGTAAGAGGTTAGTGTCCTATGGACTTTGGGACCTATATTTGGGGAATGCGTCAGCTCCCTCCCCTGGGGGCTAGAAGCCGCTGAGGAGACAAGCCATTTTGTAGTTTTCAGAGGCAGCTCTGGCTCCCAGCCTACAAATCGTGGGGAGATCCAGCGATCAGTCTTGGGGGGTAATCGCTCTTGCTTTAACCTCCCTGGATCTGGATTGTGATCTAGGGTGGAAGTTGTGGGTGGGTTTACAGCTTGCCAGAAACGGAAGTTGCCCCCCACACGTTCGGGACGAAAATTCCCCTAGCTGGCCTTAAAGCCATAGTGTGGCAACAAGCCCAAAAGTCAAGCAATTAAGTGGCAACATGCCAAGGCAAAGGAAACAGAAAAATGCAACCCTAGACTCCTATTTTGGGGGCATAGAGCGGGAAAAGGACTGTGAGGTCAGAAGTCCTGCTCCAAAAGCCCCAGGGGAAAACATGAGCGGGTTGCAGGCCATAGAGGACCTTAAGAAGGACTTTAAAAATCAAATAAGAGAAGTGGAGGAAAAATTGGAAAGAGAAATGAGAAGGATGAAGGAAAAGTATGAAATGAGGGTCAACAGCCTGACTGAGGAAAACAACACCTTAAAAAATAGACTAGCTCAAATGGCAAAGAGGCCCAAAAGGGCACTGAGGAGAAGAATGCCTTAAAAAGTCGAATTTGCCAGATGGAAAAAGAATCTCAAAAGTTCACTGAGGAGATTCATTCCTTCAGAGTTAGACTGGAGCAAATGGAAGCTAATGACTTTATGAGAAATCAAGATGCTGTGAAGCAGATCCAAACAAACGAAAGATTAGAAGGCAATGTGAAATATCTCATGGGAAAACCACTGACCTGGAGAATAGATCCAGGAGAGACAATTTAAAAATTATTGGACTACCTGAAAGCCATGATCAAAGAAAGAACCTAGAAATCACCCTTCAAGAAATGCTCAAGGAAAACTGCCCTGATGTTTTAGATCCAGAGGGCAAAATAGAGGTTGAAAGAATCCACCGATCACTTCCTGAAAAAGATCCCAAAAAGAAAACTCCCAGAAATATTATAGCCAGGTTCCAGAATCCCCAGATCAAGGAGAAAATACTACAAGCAGCCAGGAAGAAACAATTTCAATATTGTGGAAACACAATCAGAATAGCCCAGGACCTGGCAGCTTCTACACTGAGGGATCAAGGGCATGGAATATGATATTCCAGAGGGCAAAAGAACTGGGAATGAACCCAAGGGTCACCTACCCAGCAAAACTGAGTATTTTGTTTCAGGGGAAAATATGGTCATTCAGTGGAATAGAGGACTTTCAAGCATTCCTGAGACAAAAACCAGAATTGAATAGAAAATTTGACATCTAGATGCAAGAAGGAAGAGATGCCTGAGAAGGTAATCAGGGAAAAGAAATCAAAAGGAACTTATCAAAGTTGAACTATTTACATTCCTATATGGAAAAGCAATAACTGTGACTGATGATATCTTTCTCACTATGGAAATAATGGAAGAAGGGGGTGTGGTCATATGAATACATATGTGAATGTGTGTGTATATGGTTACAATTATATATGGATAAAGGGCATAGGTTGAATTTGTTGGGAAGGGAGAATACTCAAGGGATGAAATTATGAGGTGAGAGAGGAAAGTGGAAAGAGGAGATGGGGAGAGACAGGGTAGGGTAAACTATCCCATGTAGAAGAAGCAAGGGGAAGTGGTTGCAAAGGAGGGGAGAATAAGGAAGGCTAAAAAGGCAAAACCACATTCACATTGAATTTGGTTCAGGGAGAAAATGACATACAAACTAAATGGGATATCTCAACCTGCAGCAGGATAGGGGGAAGGGGGATGGGAGGAGGGATGATGGATGGGAGGGCATCCTTGGAGGGAGGGGAGGTTGGAAGTACCCACTACAAAAGAGGGACAGGATCATGTAGGGAATGGACCAGGTGGGGGGTGGGATGAGTGGGGGGGAATTTTAAGCAGCCTTGTACAATATATCTACTATGATAATGTTTTGCATAGCTAGACATGTACAACATATACTGAATTACTTATATCCCAAGAAGGAATGGGTGACAAGGGAGGAATGAAATGGATCTGAAATTTGAGGTCGTAACATTAAATGTTTCAAATATATATAAATACTATTATTAATACTCTTTTGCTTGTAATAGGGAGATAAGATGTGCAGGCACTGGGACACAAAGATCCACCTTCTTCTAATGGAAAAGTTGATGGGGGTAGGGGAGAAGGTATGGGAGAGAGCAGATTGGAGGAAGCGCTATCTTGTGGGACTACTATTCTGGGAGGTTGGGTAGGGGAATAATAGGGGGAAAATGATTGTAACTCAAAATCTGGCGGAAATGAATGATGTAAAACAGAAGTTAATAAAGCATTTGTTTAAAAAGAAAAAAATAAATAAATAGGCACTTGCTGGATATGTGTTAGATAAATTTAGTTTTCCCCTCTCAATTCAGTTTTTATACTCTTATAGTCAAACCATAACCTGTACTTAAGCCATGATTGCTACCTTCATGGACCATATTATTTATGGGATTATTATAATACTTATCCCTCAGATTTTAAAATTTGTTACCAATTGATTTTTCACCTAAAGGGAGAAGTATACTGAAATTTCCTGCTTAAAAAAAGTTATGTTATTGTTTATTCCAACTTGCTAATCATGTATATAATATTTGCTTATTCTCATGAACATTTCAACTCTTATCACCAACAGTCCCCAATATCCTACTCAGATTTGAATTTGGACCACTAGATTCAAAATAAAAAGAAATTGCATATTATTTCCCTTTCAAATTAAAAGCAAGGTGTTTCCTAACTTTGAAACTGACAGCTTGGTATTACTAACAACTTCATCATTATACCACTGGTGGAGTGTTCCAAGAACTTCCAAAAACATTTTTGTCAGTGACTTGGAAAAGAACAAAAATAGCATGATCATCAAATTTGCAGTTGACATAAAGCTTGCCAGGTAATATAATAACTGCTTTTCTCTTGGATACTGCATTGGTGAATGTATGTGGAAGTTTGAAAGAGAGTAAGGGAAAGGGAAACTTAAATATGCATTAATAGGCTGAAATGTGACAACTTTCAGTTGATTTCCTATTGAATTGAAATTCCAATGGAAGAAACAAATGCTTTGGAAAGAGAATCCTACAAAGTCTACAGGCAAACCAGTGGGTAATAAGTTTCTTCATACTCCTCTTTCTTTTTGAAGATCCACTAATACAGACTTTCTAATAAAAAAAGATTATTGAGAATCTGCTAAAATATTAGGATCTAGAATTAATAAATGGTATTTATTCATGAGAGAAACACTTTCCAGATGGTAATAGACAATTATCAGTAACTCAGCAAGACAACATTTTGCCTTTATCAATGAAATCTATCAAAACAGTGGGAAAGAGAAGTAAGTCCATTTGTATGTATCTCCTTCTTTAAAAATACACAAAGGATTCTTCTGAAGTTTTTAGTCTATCTGGATATTTCTTAGAAATCCAAGGACTTCCAACATATTTAATATCTTGGGCAGAAAACAAAAAGTTCACAAATGGACTAGAAACGTGATCTAAGCATCTACTAGTCACCATCTAATGATACTGAAATGTTTTGAATGGAAGAAGAAAAGCATTATTCTCTTCAGAAAAAAATGGATTCTAAAATATTTTACTATCCCATGAGTTTTTATAAGAATACAATATAATCAAGGCTATCATGTCTCTTCAGAGAACAAGGTTTTCTGATTTAATGTTTTCTTACTCCTCTTTTGTAGTCTTGGTGACAATGGGAATAACAATATACTGAATCAATATAATATATCTGGATTTCAATTTTCTAGTAGCAAAGAGAAACCAATTTTTGAAAGGTCTAGTTGACAATAGTTGATTCAATTCTTAGTGCAGTCCTAAATAGAGGATATATACCAAGTCATATTTTCACCCCATTGGCCACAAAATTATCATATCAAGGAATTCTTCACAAAAGGATTACTTCTGGGTGTTGGGTACATTGCTTATTCATAACATGGCTCTTCATTTCCTTTCAACTTATTTGCAAAATAACTTCCCTTTGTAGATCTTTGTCTTATTCAACCAAATCATGATAAGCCAAAAAGAAATATGGCCTCATACCAGCCTGATTCATCTCACTACCCAGTCACAATATGATGAGTAATTTGGATCAGTGACACCAAACTTTATCCAAAGTTATATGTGGGATATCTTTTATTCTGTTGCACAGCTTTGCATGAAATCTCAATTCTTTATATATAAAATCAGCAGACTCTTCAGAATCTTACTCCACTTATAATAGGACTACATCTACACTAAGGAGATAATTCTGATTCGGGTTTAATCTAAGGATGCAATAAGACACTCATAAATCATTTAACTGATAACAAAAGAAGGTATACTTTGCTCTAAAATAGCAAAAATAAGCAATAAGGATGTTGTAGCACCTAGCTTCTTGGGATGAATCTCCTCTCATCTCTCTAGGGAAATGCATCAGATCAACAGTGACTTGTAACATTGATAAATTCAACAAATGTAAGGGAATCTGATTCCATATAGTTGGGACTTTTAAGTACTTAGCAGACCCAGTATCCAAAGAATCAAGCATGAATCAAGTTTTGGAAGTGGCTTAATACCTAGGGAGTAGATTGAACAACTATATACCTATTGATTAGCAGGGACAACTTTTTTTTTCTTTTTGGTGGGGGGAAGAGAGGGCAATTGGGGTTAAGTGACTTGTCCAAGGTCATATGGTTAATAAGTGTTAAGTGTCTGAGTTTGGATTTGAATTCAGGTCCTCCTGTTTCCAGGACCAGTGCTCTATTCACTACCCCAAGGGACAAACTTCTTACCTTGGGATAGAAGAGTGTCATTTACCAAGTTGATGGGCATTTCAGTAACATGGATGCTCAGACAGATTGCCCAGTTGGGCAATAATAACTGCCTTGTCCTGAATTAAGGAGACTATATGTTCTTATGACAAATACAGCATAGCAACATCACAAATTTGACATTGCCAAGAGTCTTGCCAACCTTTGTAGTGTTTATAATAGCTTCAGTCTGAATGTTTAGCATAGCTGATGCTATAAGTCTTATGGGGACTTATGTACTTCACAAAAAAGAAAAAAAAAACTGTATAAATTAGAATACTCCAGCAAAACTCCTCCATTGGTCTTAACTCCAAAGTAGAGAGCCTTTGATTATTTCATCCAATGCTTTGCAGGCCCCAGATCACTAGGCAAAACCCTGGCTATAAGTCATGAAACCTTGTAGATAAAGATCTCCTATGGTCCTTTCCTCAAGGCTCATTTACATGCCAAACTTAAAGCCTGAAGCTTAGCCACACAGAGGAATTCCTAGGATTGTAATGCCAAGCAAAGCCAACTTCCCAAGGTTCAAAATACCAGCATAGACACTCTGCATTTTATTCAGTGACAAATTAAGAACAGAGAAAATCAAAATACAGCATTTACCAAGTGTAATTCAATAATTTCCAAGCACTACTCCACCCCTGGGAAGTATTTTCATTTAGTCAATTAAAAAGTCCCTGTCCTCAAATGGAGATTTCTTTCCAATCATAAACAAAGTACATTCTTTTGGTCAGTCACAGAGCACAAAAAAAGTAAAAAGTTTCCCGCCCCTGGGTCACAATGAATTGCAATTATCCTCAGTTAATGCCAAGCACCTTCTCAAAAGGGACAATAGAGAGCACAAAGGCCATCTACTCCTGAGTTACAACAAGGTCAAGACATCATCACAGCATTTACTACCCAAAGAAAGGCCTTTTGTTCATCTTGACCTGGGCAAGTTCTCAGTAATCTCTGTTCCCCAGAGACAAAGCTTAACAAGGCCACAAGATACATTGCCAGTGTCCTCATTAATTAATTCTCTCTCTACAGAACAATCCTAGGATCCCTGAAAATATCAGCAAGACCCTCTTCCAGAATTCCTGTAAACATACAACAAGAAAATCCTTCTTCAGGGCTTCTGAACCAACAGCAAGGTTCCAGGACCTCTGCAACAACAGCACTATCCTTCACCAGTAAACACAATTCACTGTCTGCAGAACCACTTCAGGACCCTTGAGTCAACAGCAAGGTTCCAGCACCTCTGCAACAACTGCACTGTCCTTCACAAATAGACAAATCTGACAAAACAATATCAAAACAGACAAAGTACCAACATCACAGACATGTCTCCTCAGTCCTTGGCAGCTCCAGGTGGCAGCTTTCAAAAGTCCTAAGCAACTCAAACAGGCCTTCTGCAATCCTCTCTCTGCCTCCAAGATGCTGCTTCCAAAAGTTCTTCTGCCTCTCTTCCTCTGCTTGTGCCTCTCCCAATCCACAGCACCAGCTCCTCCCAGTTCAGCCCTCTCTTTTGACATCAAGTCCATCCCACAAGTGGGATTCACAAGCTCTGGGTTTTAACACAACCCAAAAACAAAGCCAATACAGGGGGACCATTAAATTCCATTACTATTACAAGGAATCCCATACGCCATGGTGTGAATTTACCAGATTAGCAGCAAAGTTCAATTTCATATGCCTCTCTCATAGTGGAGGTGTTGGACCAAGCTCCACTCTGCCCTTCCCTCTTTGATTTTTCACTTTGCCCTTCCTGAATGTCAGACACAAATCCACTCACCCTTCCTTATTGTAAAACAGGCAGCCCAACCTTTCCTTTATTGATTTGTAAAACCTTGCTTAATCTGTAAATAGGCAGAACCCCCACCCCTTGCTTACCCTTGATTAATCTGTGGGTGGGAGTCCCAGCCAAGGGTTTGGTGACCAATCACTAATTGTAGTTTCAAGTGTACACTGACCAATCATTGGAGTTTCAGCTTACATCACTGTAGTTTCAGCTTATGGAACCTGGCTATGGAACCTCTATAAAACCTGTACACTGTCTGTGCAAAATTGCTGACTGATTTGGGTGATCGTGTACCCCGACAGTCCCACGGTAATAAAATCCACTTTTTAAATTTAATCTTGGGGATCTTGTCTCACTTTTATTAAGGTACAACAGATGGAATCATAAGCATATGAAGAAAAATCACATTCCTCAAGAGCTAGGTCCTTTTTTTTTTTTTAAACAAATACTTTATTAACTTCTGTTTTACATCATTCATTTCCGCCAGATTTTGAGTTACAATCATTTTCCCCCCATTATTCCCCTACCCAACCTCCCAGAATAGCAGTCCCACAAGATATCGCTTCCTCCAATCTGCTCTCTCCCATACCTTCTCCCATACCCCCATCGACTTTTCCATTAGAGGAAGATGAATCTTTGTGTCCCAATGCCTGCACATCTTATCTCCCAATTATAGGCAAAAGAGTATTAATAAGAGTATTTATATATATATTTGAAACATTTAATGTTACGACCTTGAATTTCAGATCCATTTCCTTCCTCCCTTATCACCCATTCCTTCTTGGGATTTAAGTAATTCAGTATATGTTGTACATGTCTAGCTATGCAAAACATTATCATAGTAGATATATTGTTCAAGGCTGCTTATAATTCCCTCCCACTCATCCCACCCCCCACCTGGTCCATTCCCTACATGATCCTGTCCCTCTTCTATAGTGGGTACTTCCAACCTCCCCTCACCCCAAGGATGTCCTCCCATCCATCATCCCTCCTCTCATCCCCCTTCCCCCTATCCTGCTGCAGTTTGAGATATCCCATTTAGTATTTATGTCATTTTCTCCCTGAACCAAATTCAATGTGAATGTGGTTTTGCCTTTTTAGCCTTCCTTATTCTCCCCCTCCTTTGCACCCACTTCCCCTACATGAGATAGTTTACCCTACCATGTCTCTCCCATCTCCTCTTGCCACTTTCCTCTCTCACCTCATAATTTCATCCCTTGAGTACTCTCCCTTCCCAACAAAATCAACCTATGCCCTCTATCCATATATAACTGTAACCATATACACACACATTCACATATGTATTCATATGACCACACCCCCCTTCTTCCATTATTTTCATAGTGAGAAAGATATCATCAGTCACAGTTATTGCTTTTCCATATAGGAATGTAAATAGTTCAACTTTGATAAGTTCCTTTTGATTTCTTTTCCTGATTACCTTCTCAGGCATCTCTTCCTTCTTGTGTCTGGATGTCAAATTTTCTATTCAATTCTGGTTTTTTCCTCAAGAATGCTTGAAAGTCCTCTATTCCACTGAATGACCATATTTTCCCCTGAAACAAAATACTCAGTTTTGCTGGGTAGGTGACCCTTGGGTTCATTCCCAGGTCTTTTGCCCTCTGGAATATCATATTCCATGCCCTTCTCTCCCTCAGTGTAGAAGCTGCCAGGTCCTGGGCTATTTTGATTGTGTTTCCACAATATTGAAATTGTTTCTTCCTGGCTGCTTGTAGTATTTTCTCCTTGATCTGGGGATTCTGGAACCTGGCTATAATATTTCTGGGAGTTTTCTTTTTGGGATCTTTTTCAGGAGGTGATCTGTGGATTCTTTCAACCTCTATTTTGCCCTCTGGATCTAAAACATCAGGGCAGTTTTCCTTGAGAATTTCTTGAAGGGTGATTTCTAGGTTCTTTCTTTGATCATGGCTTTCAGGTAGTCCAATAATTTTTAAATTGTCTCTCCTGGATCTATTTTCCAGGTCAGTGGTTTTTCCCATGAGATATTTCACATTGCCTTCTAATCTTTCATTTGTTTGGATCTGCTTAACAGCATCTTGATTTCTCATAAAGTCATTAGCTTCCATTTGCTCCAGTCTAACTCTGAAGGAATGAATCTCCTCAGTGAACTTTTGAGATTCTTTTTCCATCTGGCAAATTCGACTTTTTAAGGTATTCTTCTCCTCATTGCCCTTTTGGGCCTCCTTTGCCATTTGAGTTAGTCTATTTTTTAAGGTGTTGTTTTCCTCAGTCAGGCTGTTGACCCTCATTTCATACTTTTCCTGCATCCTTCTCATTTCTCTTTCCAATTTTTCCTCCACTTCTCTTATTTGATTTTTAAAGTCCTTCTTAAGGTCCTCTATGGCCTGCAACCCACTCATGTTTTCCCCTGGGGCTTTTGGAGCAGGACTTCTGACCTCACAGTCCTTTTCCCGCTCTATGCCCCCAAAATAGGAGTCTAGGGTTGCATTTTTCTGTTTCCTTTGCCTTGGCATGTTGCCACTTAATTGCTTGACTTTTGGGCTTGTTGCCACACTATGGCTTTAAGGCCAGATAGAGGAATTTTCGTCCCGAACGTGTGGGGGGCAACTTCCGTTTCTGGCAAGCTTTAAACCCACCCACAACTTCCACCCTAGATCACAATCCAGATCCAGGGAGGTTAAAGCAAGAGCGATTACCCCCCAAGACTGATCGCTGGATCTCCCCACGATTTGTAGGCTGGGAGCCGGAAATGCCTCTGAAAACTACAGTGGCGTGTCTCCTCAGCAGCTTCTAGCCCCCAGGGGAGGGAGCTGACGCATTCCCCAAATACAGGTCCCAAAGTCCATAGGACACTAACCTCTTACTTTGTCCTAGGCAAGTCTATGTTGATAATTCTGGCGTCTCCACAGTTCCTGGTGTTCTGGGGTTCCTCCAGCTGGCTGCTGACCCTGCCGCCCTGGGGCTAAAACCTCGGCTCATGTGGACCTGGGCTCGGCTCGGCTCCTGCGCTCTGCGCGCTGCTGGCTCCCAGACCACTGCTCTGGTCCTTCCTGCAGGGTGCTGGGCTGTCCTCAGCGGGAGGTTAGCTTCTCTGTGTCGTTCTGTGGGTGCTGGGGCTCCAGAAGATTTTCAGAGTCCTTTTTTACATAGTTTGTGGAGAATCTGGGGGCAGAGAGGCTTGGACGAGCTGTTTCTACTCCGCCATCTTGGCTCCGCCCCTCGAGCTAGGTCCTTTTGGTGGGAGCCCAATGGGTTGGTGGAGGAGGCCAGGTTTCAGGGTTTACAATAGATGCCTTAGTCTCTGGCATAATTGCAACTTGTTTGTGAAAAGTAATAGAGGGAACCAAGCAAGTATTATTTAGAATTTACCATTTCCACTTATCAATAGAAGCCTCCTGTTATTGTTAGAAAGAACTTGTTACAAAGAACATATTTTTTTAATGAATATCTTGCATTGTAGCCCTGAACAAAGGACAATTCTATGACTGCCTGACAACTGTTAGAAGCAGCTGTGGTTCTGTAATAGACAAGCAGATAAATGACTGCTTTGGAGAATTTGTAGCTCTAGAAGCCCAGGGTCACTTATTTTGGCTACCCCTTGGTGCCAAAGTTTTGGCTCAACATTATCCAATTGTTCAGAGGTTCAAAGTTCAGAGATCTCCAGAATCATGGGCCTGGCAGGACTATGAGGACCTAAGGTTAGACAGCCATTTTAAAAAATTCGTTTAGTTTTAGTTTTCAACACTCACTTCCATAAGACTTTAGAATCTTTCAGAGAAGTAGCCTGTTGTAGGCTTCACTTGAAAGAGACAGGCTTGTGGATAACTTGTGAAAATGAGGATCATCAGAAGACCTAGGTGAAAAAAGAATGATTTATTTGAAAAGGACAAAGTAAGGAGAACTAGTTGAATTCAAACCTTACAGGGAGTGGATGCTAATTGTCATAATAACCCAATGACATTAGAAGGAACTTGGGGCAAGAAGAGCTTTAATAGAGTCATATTTGTATAAATGCTTTGGTTTGGAAAAAAAAAAACAATTTTTGGAAATGATAATGGAACTAGACCACCAATCCTCAGCCCTATGTGTTATGAGGACATATCCAGTCATCTAAAAGTGGCATGAGGGATCCCAGTGGCGAGAGAATGCAAACCATACAGATCCCTAGAATTTGGTGTTTGTTTAACAACTGTGTTGAAGAAACTGAGTTCTGTTTGTCTTTTAATTTTGAATTTCAGAGAACCACCACAATTTTGCCACAGAGATTTTGTTTGATTTTTCTTTTCTTTTTTGAAACTCTACCACTTAGAGAGATTGTTAAGGATCAAATGGGATAACATTTGTAAAGGTCTTAGCACAATGAATGGGATATAAAAGACACAAAAATGCTTATTCCTCATCCCATTACCTATCTTGCCTAGATCACTGCCACTGCAGAAGCAAAAAGAGAGAAGGAAGGATCATTTTGAAATTTTCTTTTCCCCCCTGCTTTGCTGTTTCCAAAAAAAGAATTAAAAAAGCATCATGTAGCCATATTGCTAGTTATGTGCTTTTGCTTATTAAATTACACTGGCCTTTGGAAAACAGATACAATCAATTCCTAGTAGCATAAAGCCTTTCCCATATGGTAATAAAGACCAGAGCTTGTGACTTGATAATATAGCCTTCCAGAACCCAGGGTCACTCCCAAATCAGGATGTCATTGGCATAGGTCATGATGGACATATTGTTCCTTAACTACAATTTTGCCAGCTACATCTCTCTTCTAATACCTGTATTGCTGCTGCAACCTGACTCACCTTAGAAGAGACTCAGAAACTGATTATTTCTTAGTTTGGTCTCTTATAAAGGACTGTTATCTATTATTGGAACTGATTATCACCTTTAACATACTTCTTCAACATTCCTGTCATGCCTTAAAAATCCTCAAAATATGATATTTACAAACATGTAACAATATTAAATAATAAATCATCATTTAAGATAATTTTGTTACTTTGTGACCCCAAAGAGCATATCATATGAATGGGAGTAAACTAGGAAGACTTCAGTGAAAAGGTAGGATTTGACACAGAACTTAAGTAACAGATGAATTTCAATACATCAACAAGGTGGTTGTAAGAGAGAAACATCATTTGGCACTGCTCTTCTTCGCATTAATACTTTCGGAGAATTACTTTGGTTTACTATATATAATTTGTATTTATTTAACTGTCTATTTATTATTTCCCTCAGTTCCCAGCAGAATATATGTTCCATGAGGCTAGAAACTGTTCCACTCTTGCTTTGTGTTTCTAGGCTTAGTACAGTACCAGACACATTCTAGGTACTTAATTGGCATGTCTTCAATTGAATAATATTAAAGACAAAGGGAGCAGCTTTAAGCAAAAGTAGAGAGGTATTAAAGAGCATTGTATGCATAGAGAACAATGGGAAAATGGGTCTAACTAAAGCAAAGAATATTTCTATTCAGGGATAATGATGTTAAATAATATTTTCATGACATTTTCAAAGCTTACAAAGTATTTCTCTCACAGAAGTATTATCACCCCAACATCTATACATGAAATTGAGACTTGGATTGGTAAAATTTCTTTATTTTTCCAAGGACACGGTTACAGTAAAGTACCAAAATTTGAACATGATTTTTTTTTCTTTTGTTTTTGAGTCTCAAACCAAGAGCTCATTTCGGAGTAGCATAGTGGATAGGAAATTGGATTCAAGTTACAAAGGAACAAAAGTTCAAAACCTCCTGTTGATACTTACTAATTAGCATACTTGATAATGTCAATTAAACTCTGTTTATCCCATTTTTCTCATCTATAAAATGGGGATAATAATGTCATCTTTCTCCCAGGATTGTTGAAGAGATAAATTAGATAACATTGTTGAAACATTTTGCAACCCTTAAAGTACCATATAAATGCTAGTTATTGTTCTTGTTGCTCCTGTTGCTTGTATTAAAAGTTATGGTAGCAAAGGTGAGGTCATTTTATTGAAGACCTCCAAAATCAGCCAGAAAAAGTTGAGATTGATCATGTTTTATTTTCTAAAAATGAAGTGACATAACTTTTTGAAGTGTATTGGGAATATTAGTTGAGGTCCACGTAGGATGGAAGAATATTAATAT
This sequence comes from Gymnobelideus leadbeateri, assembly GCA_011680675.1. Taxonomy (NCBI): domain Eukaryota; kingdom Metazoa; phylum Chordata; class Mammalia; order Diprotodontia; family Petauridae; genus Gymnobelideus; species Gymnobelideus leadbeateri. The sequence goes on along the minus strand of WOXC01008445.1, from coordinate 185,163 downwards.
AATAAAAGCTTGCAGAGAGTCATGATCCCAATTGTAAGTATGTTATGCAAACATTTTGTAATTGTTAATAATCATATAGTCCAATAATTGGAGGGACATTATTCTTTAGATTTGAAAACCAGGAGAGTAAAAAAAATATTAAAAAGATTAAAACACAAAAAAAGTATCAGATGCAAATATTCACTCGAGAAAATCATGAGCACAGCATATGCATGATTAACTATAGTTGAAATATAAAAGCCTAACTCTTGCTAAGATGAGTTTCCTTCAAAATGGAATTCTTTGTGCTGATCAAATATATTTATGTTTTTATCCTGTTATTGTTTTTACCAATAGTGGGGCTTGTAAATCAGTACTCAGGGTAAGGTTGCTTTACCATATTTTGTTCAAGGACTTCTATCAGCTGAATATCAGTAATGTACTCTGAGAGACATAAAAGTTCTATTTCTCAGAAAGATTATTCAGTGACACTTGTAGACCTTATTTATAAAAAAATTCTTGGGATACATCTAGTCTTTAGGGATTGAAGTTTCCTGCTATAACAATAATAATAATAGCTGACATTTCTATGGTGCTTTCAGTTCTTCAAAGTCAGTGGTCTGCAAAGTGGAGGATGCATACTCCAGGGGGTGAAGGAAATGTCCTATTGGTAATAAGAGAGGAAAAAAACTAGAATTTAGAAGTCCAATATATTCATTTGTATACAATATAACTAAATATATGCACACAACATGTATATATGTAATTTATGTGAATATGTATTGTGTATTCTGTCTTTTCAGTCAGGTTTAACTCTTCATGACCTCATGTGTGGTTTTCTTGGCAAAGACACTGTACTTGTTTGCCATTTCCATCCCTAGCTCATTTTACAGAGGAAGAACTGAAGCAAGCAAGGTTCAATGATTTGCCCAGGGTCACACAGCAAGTAAGTGCCTGCGGTCAGATTGGAATGCATGCAGATGAGTCTTCCTTACTTCATGCTGAACAATCTACTACCTACTTTACTATCTTCTTTTATGTATGTATGCATGTATATTTATTTGTATTATATGTATATATGTATGCATACATGAATATATATGTAAAAAAGCATTATATCCTCATATATTATATATAATATTGTGTGCATATGTACACATTTTATTTAGATTATGTATGTATGTGTGTATATATACATACACACATAATTGTATAATAATAAATGAATGGGTTATGTGGGGTATTCAGGGCAGACTAGCATCTTTTGGGTGAGGTCTTGACAAGCCTTTTTCATATCTGAGCATCCAAATTTCACACTTCTCTCACCTGTACCTCTCCTGTAACATGAACAGTGACCACAGCTCTCTTTACCATCTTAGCAGATAGACTAAACCAGGTTGAAGGTAACTGACAGACCTCAAAGCCATTTGTGAGGTAGCGGGATGTCTGCTCCAAGAATGTGAAGACTTCCCCCTGTGAACTAGATGAATGAGAACAATTTATTCCAATGGCCATGAAGGCAGATAAAGAAGGCTTTGAGGAACACTTAAAACTTGGTCAGACATCAAAGAAATCAAGGTCATCCACTGTATCCCAGGCCATCCTCAGTTGTATTGACTTTTGTCTTGCCACTAGACTTCAGTGACAATGGAAAAGAGAATGAGGCTGGTGACTATGTACAATTCTGCCTCACTTAAATCCAATTCACCTGTAAGTCAAGATCTTACCCCATGATATCATTGGTCTTCTTTGAAACAGAATGAACAATAGATGTGGACAGAGAGAGAGAGAGAGAGAGAGAGAGAGAGATCGATCACTATAGGTAGATACATACACACAAATCTATACACATATACATACATATTCAGGGACACATATACATATATATCATATATTTAGCATATATGAATATTGCAATATGATTACAAACAATTATATCTGTGTAATATATGCAATGTAGAGATATAATATATAGTGATATGGACATATAATTATATATGCCTTTCTATACATACAATAAATATTGCATATAAGATATATCATATAAAACAAAATGCGTATACTGGGTACAAACTTACATATATGTGTGTGTGTATATATATATATATATATATACATATATATGGGTAATTATATTATTTCATTCATGCACATATACTATCATCAAGAAAAGAAAGACTAGATCAATAAATTAGGCACGCAACTAAAACAAAATTGAAAGGCAACATTGTTTAAATAAGCAACAAATATTTATCTTGAAAATCAAAGATAACATAAACCATAAATATATACACACACAGTACATACATAAATGTATATTCTCACTAACGGTGGCCTTGACTGCATTCCAAAAATTCTGCCATTTTGTTTCATTTATGTGTGAAAATAACTTTGATGAAATGCTATATTAACTCTATCAGTGACTCTTTGTCCCAATGATGCTTTAGGATTAGTTTAGACTCCAGTTAATTTTATTTTTATTCAAAAACCCTTTATTTATTATCATTTTTGCATTGTTTTTAGTATAGAAAGTGTCAAAATTACTGCTTTCTTATGGTTGTATAAGGTTTTTATGCACTCATTCATAGTAATTTTAAAAGTGTCATGTACAGACACAAAATATATAGAAGTTTATTTCCATTCATTATTATACATTTTAAAGTATCTAGCTTTTCCAGAAATATGTTCAATTCTTTATCTTATTCATCATTTATTTTCTCTAGTATAGAATTTGTCTAGTATAGATTTGTCTAGTATAGAAATGAGGTATATAGAGGACTCTGATTATAATAGTTTAACTATTTTCTTTGTAACTCAATTTATATTCACTCACACACAATTCTTTCCTCTTTTTCCTTGTCTCTGCTGGTCCCTGCTTAAGTCTATTGCATGCCTATAGCAATCTCTCTGTGTGTCTGAGAGTTACATGTGTGTGCTCTACCACCCTTTGAACAATTTCATGAAGACATATTCACTATAGTCATTGATTTAATGGTTTCTTTGACTATTTTTTTTAAGAAACATTCTAAGGTAAGGTTTTAAAGATGGAACAACACATGAAATGTTTTGACTATGTTATTCTTAGGCACAGAATTGAAGCAAAAACTTGTATACAGAAGTGGGTCAAATGTTATAGGATGCCATGGATGTGGTCAATTAGAAGACCTGTAAGGTAATATCTTTATAAAATATTTCATGATATAAGGAATGGGCAAAGGAATGTTAATTTTAATGTGTTATTAATTGGTTCATCCACTCTTTCATTCTTCCTTTTTTTGTTGTTCATCTAATTATACATTTAATAATTTGTATTTGTTTATATTATTATCTGTCTTTCTCTTTGTTTTATAAAATGGCTTGTTATCTGGTAGAAAACTGCTCAAAAGGGCTGTTAAAAGAGAAAGTATGCATTTCTTTTTACAAAAAGAATATATTCCAAACTTTGACTTCTTCTGTGATGTTAGTTATATGTCACTTTGCATATACTTGCCCATTATCACCAAGATACTTAATTCCTAAAGGGCGAGTAGCAATCTTCTTAAGTTCAAATCTAAAATCCTGTCCATTATACTATGCTGTTTAAACTTCTGAAGTTATTTCTAAATCTGAATTTTAATCCTATTTCTGGAAAATAACCACCAAGTAACTACTTAATGTAAAGATAAAATGCAGATGACCACAAGAAATCTAAGTGATATATTCTATATTTTAGGAGAGATCTTGACAAAATTGAAGAATTTAGAGAAAAACATTTTAAGAATGGTGAGTGTACTTTAGAATGTACTATGTAAAAGTTGGTTGAAGTAACTGGAGAAGTTTAAACTGGGGAAGAAAATATTGTAGGGGGATATGATAACCATAGCTCCAAGTACTTGAAAGGCTGTCCTGTGGAAGAATATTAGAATTGTCTTGCTAGGCTCCATAGGAAAAAAAAAAGATTAGGAGAAGTTGTAGCTAGACTTACAACTCTAAGGTAATAAAACTTCCTATTAGAGCTATTCAAAAGTTCCATGTTATTCTCTAGAAAATAGTGGGGTCCTTCTCACTTGAAGTCTCCAAGAAAAACCCGAATGATCACTTTTCAGGGCTTGAAGAGGAAATTCTTGGTCATATATGAGTGAACCAGATGATCTTTGAGATATTTTCAAACTTTAATATGCTATGATTTGGCAAAAATCAACTGAGGACTCTCTAAAGCATCTAACTGTAACCTTGATCCTGCTCCCTCCATGTTTCTGTGGATTTATCATTTATTCTCTTTCTCTTTTTTTAAACACATGCTTTATTAACTTCTGTTTTACATCATTCATTTCCCCCAGATTTTGAGTTACAACTATTTTTCCCTCCTGTTTTTCCCCTACCCACCCTCCCAGAATAGCAGTTCCATAAGATATCACTTCCTCCAATCTGCTCTCTCCGATATCTTCTCCCATTCCCTCTGGGAAGATAAGTAATTCAGTATATGTTGTACATGTCTAGCTTTGCAAAACATTACCATAGTAGATATACTGTACAAGGCTGCTTATAATTCCCTCCCACTCATCCCACCCCCCACCTGGTCCAATTCCTACTTGATCCTGTCTCTCTTCTATAGTGGGTACTTCCAACCTCCCCTCCCCCCAAGAATGCCCTCCCATCCATCATCCCTCCTCTCATCCCCCTTCCCCCTATTCTGCTGCCATGAGATGAGCTTGAGTGAATGATTCATAGAAAAGGTGTTATTAAAAGATCTTTGTATAACTCTGAATCAGTATTCAGTCTGCCTGTTTCATGAAACAGACATTACCACCAGTTGTAGGTGTCCTAGGAGTTTGTGTTTGCATTTTGACAGGAAGATGGGAAATCCCAAATCATACCTTTCTCTTGGGGTGGGGAGAAGAAATTCAAGGCTAAAAAGAAAATACTCTTCCATGAAGAGACAACTTCCTTCTCAAGAAAGTTAGCTGAAACACTGTCCTGTTATTATTTTTACATTGAAATCTCTGTCTTGGTTTTTAACTCGTTTGCTTTTTTATAAAACACCCATGAAGTATCGGCCATGTTTCCTCAGTACCTCAGACCACTCTACAGATGCCACTATCTAACTATCATTGCTGGCCGTTCAATGGTTCCTCAGAAGCAAAGATCTTTTCACACTTTGTCAAAATGCCTTTTGGTGACTTGATTCAATTAAGACTGCTCTTATACCTGGCTTTAATCTTAGAGCATAAAAATTTATCACTTCCTTTAGGTGAGATAGGATATTTTGTTTTACAATCCCCCTTGAACATGTGAAGGACTTGAAATCTATATAAATGTTAGCTATTACTGCTAATGTTACTATTATCTACTTCAGTCACTTAAGGGTGACTGAATTGTCTTCCTTTCCTTTTTTAGCTCTGCCATTTAACAATTGAATGAGGAAAGTTTAAGAATGCATCATTGATATATGTAAATTTCAAGGCTCAGTGTATCTGAGTGGGGCTATTATATTTCCTTATAGAATATTGTGACTACAGTTAATCCCCTTTCTATTTTTTGTACTAATTTGAACAAAAGGAATTTCTCTATTACCTTATTTTTTTGCTGGTATTTCAATTTGTTATCATTTCTCTGTTTTGTACTAAAATAAACAAACTCTGTCTCTGGGGTAACAAGAATGGGACAGCATATTTTACAGAGCCAAATGGAGTCAGCACTTTTCTTTTTATATCTTACCTTTCCTTCTTTGTTTCTTCTCTTTCTAAATCTTTAATCTTTTGATCTTGTCTCCTCAGATGATCTCTCTATTTATGATCATATCGTCTACTCCTCTCCACGCCTGTCACATATATATGTCTTCCTCTTTCCACTCTACCTATGATTGCCTGCTGGTTTGCTGTTCCTAAGAAAGCACCAGATTGTTCTGAGTATGGTTCCCATCCTAGTAGATTAAAATTCTCACTAATATATTCCCACCTACAGAAACCCTGGAGGACAAGGGCAAAGGCAACACAAGATACTTTTACCATCATAACCCTTCTAAAACCTACTCCAATTTTTAAGAAGGCAGCAGCACAAGGCTGCTCTAATAAGCCTTTCTGTTCTGTTAGATGCCACACAACCCATGCCCTACCATGAGCCTCAAGTAGGAAAAATACATATATATATATATATATATATATACATATATATGTATATATATGTATATATACATATGTATATATGTATATATGTGTATATATATATCAAATATGCAGCAACAACAAGAATAAAGTAGAACATTTAGCCTTTCAAAAGGAAAAATCGAATAATATCAGTTGTTCAAAACTTTTACAGAAATCTAAAAGCAATAGAGCCTAGTCCTTCTAGTACCTAGTACATAGAATAATTTGTTATATATCCTCTATGGGTGATTAAATTGTTTAGAAAAGAAAATTTTCTTTAAGATCAAACAACTGATAGAAAAATGTAACAATCAAACTCCTCAGGTGAGGAGGAATTCTAAACTAACTGATAAATGGTACTTGTTTTAATTTAAATTTCTTAAGGCCCATTATTACTTTTAGTTAATATATACATATATACACCAATATATAATATGAAGAGGCAAAATTAAGGTATGCAAACTTCCTTTTTATTAATAGGTAAAAAAAGAGAGAAACAGTGTGTCCAAGCCACTCTGCCCCCAGATCACCTCCAAAATATGTAACAGGGGACTCTGAACAACTTCTGTAGCCCCAGAACCCACAGAATGACACAGAGAAGCTAACCTCCTGCTGAGGACAGCCCAGCATCCCTGCAGGAAGGACCAGCACAGCGCTCTGGGAGCGGACAGTGCTCTGGGAGCCAGCAGCACAGTGCTCAGAGCACAGAGAGCCAAGCCCAGGTCTGTGTGAGCGGTTTTAGCCCAAGGGCAGCCAGACCAGCAGCAGGATGGAGGGACCCCAGAACACCAGCAGCTGTGGCGATTCCAGAATTATTAACATAGACATGCCTAGGACAAAGTGAGAGGTTAGTGCCCTATGGACTTTGGGACCAGTATTTGGGGAACGCATCGGCTTCCTTCCCTGGGGGCTAGAAGATGCTGAGGAGACACACCATTTTGTAGTTTTCAGAGGCAGCTCCAGCTCCTGGCCTGCAAACTGTAGGGAGATCCAGCAATCAGTCTTGGGGGGGGGGGGGCGGTAATCGCTCTTGCTTTAACCTCCCTGGATCTGGATTGTGATCTAGGGTGGAGGTCATGGGTGGGTTTCCAGCTTGCCAGAAATAGAAGTTGTCCCCCACACTTTAGGGATGAAAGTTTCCCTGTCTGGCAGCAGAGCGATAGTGTGGCAACAAGCCCAAAAGTCAAGTAATTAAGTGGCAACATGCCAAGGCAAAGGAAACAAATTAAACAGAAAAATGCAATCTTAGACTCCTATTTTGGGGTCATAGAGTGGGAAAAGGACTGTGAGGTCAAAAATCCTGCTCCAAAAGCCCCAAAGGAAAATATGAGTGGTTTACAGACCATAGAAGACCTTAAGAAGGACTTTAAAAATCAAATAAGAGAAGTGGAGGAAAAATTGGGAAGAGAAATGAGAAGGATGCAGGAAAAGTATGAAATGAGGGTCAACAGCCTGACTGAGGAAAACAACACCTTAAAAAATAGACTAACTCAAATGGCAAAAGAGGCCCAAAAGGGAAATGAGGAGAAGAATGACTTAAAAAGTCGAATTTGCCAGATGGAAAAAGAATCTCAAAAGTTCACTGAGGAGATTCATTCCCTCAGAGTTAGACTGGAGCAAATGGAAGCTAATGACTTTATGAGAAATCAAGATGCTGTTAAGCAGATCCAAACAAATGAAAGATTAGAAGGAGATGTGAAATATCTCATGGGAAAAACCACTGACCTGGAAAATAGATCCAGGAGAGACAATGTAAAAATTATTGGACTACCTGAAAGCCATGATCAAAGAAAGAACCTAGAAATCACCCTTCAAGAAATTCTCAAGGAAAATTGCCCTGATGTTTTAGACCGAAAGGGCGAAATAGAGGTTGAAAGAATCCACTCAAAATCTGGTAGAAATGAATGATGTAAACGAAAAGTTAATATAGCATTTGGGGAAAAATATTCATTTATTTATTATTATTGATTCCATTATGAATATATCACATATTCAAAACCTTTACTAGGTGTTTATATGTCATAGCTTAATATTTCTCTAACTTCTTCAGTCCAAGTTCTTCATTTTAAAGATCAAATTACCTGGGCTTGCCCAGAGTCACAGAGCAAGTATGAATCTGAAACTAGAATTGAACCAAAGTCTTCCTTTCTATTGTAACTATATCATACTGCCTTTCCTTTGAGTTTAAAGAAGTTCATAGAAAGCTGTGGGTGGCTATGAGTAGGGAAGAGGGTTTCTCCAATTTGTCAAATAAATAATACTTAGTGAACATATTGAGAATTTAGAGCTTAGCTGATTGAGAGATATGTTGATTTTTTTTTAATTAGTGAAGCAACATCCAACTATAATCCCTAGATTACCCTAGAGATCAGAATAATAAGATTAAATGTGAATAAATCAAGTAACGTACTATGGGGTGTCTTATACAAATGAGTGTGGCTTACGCACACTTAGAAAAAAAAATATTTGATAATTTGATGGGAAAGGGATTGATGCCTATATTTTATGCTTTATATTTAAATAACTTCCTACCAGATGAAAACAAATTAAGTCTAGGAAATAGTATCTGAAGTATTTATCTTAATTAGAATGTAGAGATTTATTTTTTTTCCAATTCAACTAATAGAAAGAATTATTGGGTTCAAGATGAATGTGCTTGACTAACTTAAAAGATAAGATATACAGAATGAGCAACAACAAAAACTAAATACTTAAGAGAAAAAAACAAATTGGAGAAATATAGTAAATTATACAAAAATTTTGATTTAATAAAACATTAAAATACATTTATCACTCCTGTTCCAAAAGGGATAATTAGTCAAAGGATAAAATTGGAAATTTTCAAAAGGGAAATTTGTTATAACAATTTGTACATGCTCAACCTCTCAATGACCAAAGAAATGAAAATTAAAACCATTTCCTGTTATACCCACCAATTTGCCAAAAATAATTTTCAGAAATGAAACTCAATATTGTTATTTTTAAAAAGTATGCATTTGGCATGGCTAGGTGGCACAGTGAATTTGGCTTGAGATACTTGACACACTTACTAGTCATGTGGCTTTGGGAAAGTCACTTAACCCCAATTGCTCTCCAAAAAGAAAAAAAAAATGGTACACATTCATTATTGGTGAAACTGCGAACCCGTAAAATTTCTTTGGGGATAAATCAAGTACAATACAGTAAAGTTATGAAAAGAATCATAATTTTTGACTGCCAAAATTCCATTTTTTAGAATAAATATGATTTGAAAGCATTATATAAACCAAATAAAAGTAATTATTCTACTATTTTCATAACAGTTTTAGATATAATTATGAAAAAGAAATAATCTAAATTAATAATTGGGAAGTTAATTAAATTATGTCTTATAAACATAATAGAATATTGCTAACAAATAAAAGCAAGTGTGATAAATACAAAGAAGTAATTAAACATATGGAAAGAAATACAGTAAATAAAGTCAGTACAGAAAGACTGAAGTGTATATAAAGCATGTTTTTTGAGGTTTTTTTTTTTTTTTGCAGAAAAGTGAATGGATGTGAAGGCAATTAAAATAAATACATCAAGATATAGATATCGATATAGAGATATAGAGATAGATAGATAAATAGATATAGATATATAGTTATAGATATTCAGAGAGAGAAATAGATACATGTGCCTGTGTATGTATGTGTCTGTTATCTATATCTATATCTATGTCTATGTCTATGTTTATGTCTATATCTCTCTCTCTATCTATCTGTCTATCTATCTATGCATCCACCCATCTATCTATCTATGCTCATAGAGATGAAATGACTTGTCCAAGGCCAGACTGGCAATTATTACGGACCCGTGACTCTAACCTTGAGATCCCAATTCCCAAGGAAACATTATTTACAGTTTGCTATGGTAGAGTTGATTTTACGGGGCGGCTAGGTGGCACAGTGAGTAGAGCGCCGGCCCTGGAGTCAGAAGGACCTGAGTTCGGATCCGGCCTCAGACACTTAACACACACAAAGAAACAAAAATAAAAAAACAACCTAGCTGTGTGACCTTGGGCAAGTTACTTAACCCCAATTGCCCTCCTAAAAAAGCAAAAAAATAAATAAATACATATATATATATATATATATAGAGAGAGAGAGAGAGAGAGAGAGAGAGAGAGAGAGAGAGAGAGAGAGAGCGCTTCTAACTGAATAACTAAATATTCTCATCTCACTAATTGAGGCTTAACAAATGCAAATATTTTATTTTGATATTTAATAAACAATTAATAGTAAATAATTAATCCAAATGTAGATTAATTCTTTTAAGTATTGTTTGCCCTTTTAAATAAATATAATTTTCTTTAAAATAATGAATATAAGAACATTTATTTTAATATTAGCATTATAGTTTTATTAACAATATTAATAAAATAATTTAACTAATTAAATAAAACAGCATTCATTTTTTTAGAGCACAAAATGTGGAAGATAAATTAGCTGGAAGGAAATATATTTAATCAATATATTCATCAAAGGAGTATGTGATACTGCATTGTTTAGGTATCCTTCATACAGAAATATTTTCTAAGGTGCTGTCAGACACTGAATACTAAAATAATTTCTTTTTTTTTTTTTGGAGGGCAATTGGGGTTAAGTAACTTGCCCGAGGTCACACGGCTAGGTTTTTTTTTTTTTTGTTTGTGTGTGCATTAAGTGTCTGAGGTCAGATTTGATCTCAGGTCCTTCTCACTCCAGGGCCAGCGCTCTACTCACTGTGCCACCTAGCTGTCCTAAAATAATTTCTAAAGAGCAGAAAAATAAGTGACCTGATAAATGAGTAAAAAATAAAGCATAAATAAAAGAGAAAAATACCATACAAGAAAGGAGAAAAATTATCAAAATATCATTGTTTAAAAGCCAATAAGGACCTGGGAGTTTTAGATAACTGTCTAGGTCCTGTTGGTCTTTTAAAGTTCTCAAGTATATGAATACCAAGAAAATTAGGAGAGTTGATTAGATTTCTTAATAGTTGGCAAAATTTTTTATTATGAGGCAAGGACAGAAAAGAATTTTTTTCTGCTAGTGCAGTGGAGGATGTCTCCTCATGAGTGTTTCCATAATTAGGATTAAGTCAATTATGTATTGAGTGCCCACTAAGCACTTTTTGTGGTCTACAATGTGTGTGTGTGTACATATATATATATATATATATATATGTGTGTGTGTGTGTGTGTGTGTGTGTGTGTGTAAAACCTGGAAGCCAAAATTATTTACAGATATTCATCCATGAACAGGCAACAGCTACTAAAAATACATTTATGGTTGCCCTGTGTAATTCTACTGAGAAAGATAGTCATGTACTAGCATATATAAGATATTCTATGTGGATAAAATGTGCCCTCTTTTTAAAAAATTAATGAATGACCATTAACTGATAAAGGGACATGCTTCCACAGAGACTGTTACTAATTTGAAACAATGAGGGAAAAGGATAACACCACAGTAAAACTTCACAAACATAGAAATCTTTAAAGTAAATAGTTTTATGTTTAAGAAAATATGTTAGTTCTGTTATATATATATATATATATATATATGTATATGTATATGTATATATATATATATATATATATATATTCTTTGTATATACAAAGGGTTCTTGAAACAATGAGTATGTAGGATAAGCAGAGTCTTGTGGTAACTATTAGTCTGCTGCTTGATCATTGTTGTTTTGCCGCTGTGAAGAGAAACTTTATTCCATGCTGAACCTGGTGTATAAGAAATTCCAAACTAGTGGTATACAAACCTATGAGACTTTTGGATACACAGACACACAAAGACACACACACAGACACACACACACACACACACATATATATATATATATATATATATATACATACATACATACACACATATACACAAACACACATATAGTAATTATTGTATTTACCATATAATCCTCTTGTCATGCTACCAACCTTTGGCATTTCTCTTTGGCATAGAAAAAAAGTGACTGGCAATATGCTTCAGAATTCATGGAAAATGGGCAGTGATAGATAGAAAAAGGTTGTTTTCCTTCCCTTTTTATTTTACGGATTTTTGAGATGATAGTCATCAAAATGTCAGCAGATCCACTATTAGTTTCAGTATTATCTCTAAGCATATGGAAACCTTAGACTCTCCTCAGATCTAACTATTTTACACTTCATTCATGACTCACTTTCTCTTCTTGTCAACGTCCATTTATGTTTACCAACTCCTACTGACCTCTCTCCTTCTTTGCCAAGCTTAAGACCCAATCTTAAAAATTTGTCAATCACTGTCATATGGTTTTACACTTTTTACTCTATTTCTACTTCATTTCTCTTTCTATTCTACAGGTATAATCTTAGTAAAACTGTCATCCACTTTTTCCTTTTCTGTGGTGTTTGAACTATTGTGTGGAGAGTAATAAACAAAAATGTTTCAATTAAGAAGACTTTATGACAATCACATTTAAACGGCATTTTGGGGGGAACAGATAAAATAATTCTTTAACTTTTGAATATCATAACCACATTAGTATGAAAGTCCATCCTATAACATCTTGAAAGCTTGTGGAATTCAGAAATCCCTTTAAACCTCATCAGAAGGAAAAACAAAATCACTTTTAAAGAAATGTGTGTATGTATACAACATACACATGTATATACATATGTGTATGTACACATATGCATGTATTATGTATTTATTCATGTGGGTAGTATGTATATATGTGTGTATTTATATATGTATGTGTGTGTATTTTCCATTCTGTGTTTCCCTTTTCTGATTGCAGATATATCTCATAGATAGATCTATCATTTCTCTTTCTGTCTGTCCATCTGTCCATCTGGCTGTCTATCTATCTGTCTTTTTAAAATTATGTTAAATATGTTCAATGACTAAACAACTGAATGACTGCAATAGGTTTTGTCAGGCTTCCCACACATTCAAATTCATCTGGAAAATTGAGGAAACATAGCTCCAGATACATTTAGATTCTAATTACCCATAATAAATGAAATAAAAGTGAATATAGTCTACATTTACTCAATCTATTTCCTTACCATCTTCTTACTTGTCAAATGCCTATCATCAGGTTTTTATTGCCACCATTCTGCTGAAGAAAACCCTTTTTTGAAGAGTTTTAAATTCTGCTTAAAAGTCAAATCTAGTGGGACTCCTCTGAGTCTTCATTATCCTTAATGTCTGTTTAGAATTTGATACCGTGAATCACTCCATCCTTCCTTCATAGTAGCAATATTCTCTGTCAGAAAGTTCTTGGACAAGACAAGAACTAGAAAATCCCAAAGTCTTTGAAATTTAGTTTAAAAGATGATGGAATGTATATGAGAATGTCATAATAAAACCTATTTTTTTTTTTATCCACCAACTCCCCACTACCCATATATGTTCCTTCTTGAGATATTGACTATGGGAAAACCAAAACCTGTAACTGAAATTCATCTTTTATATGTAATGGCAGCATTGCTTTGAGCATATCCAGATCATCTGAAATCAAGGTACCCACATAGGAGTGGCCAGGAACCAATTTCTGGTAGAAAACATCCAACTTTTCTTGATTATATCAGTAGCAACAATATTTTTCTATGGGTTGTATAGGCAGAACAGGCTTAATATAACTATAAGGCTACAAAACTACAAGATAATGTTTTCCCAGTAGTATCCAGAGAGTAATATCCAGTAGTATACAATGTCACTTCCAGCATGGGTGTAAATAACTGAAATGGTGTTCCCTCTCTCTCGTTTTACACATTATGAGTCCAGGACATGGACTTGAGGTTTCAAATGGATTGTTTCATTTTTCTTTTTTCTGTTCTAGATGAATACAACTGATACTAGACTTGGAATTGAACCATGGCCTTGGAACAAGTATGCCAGGAAGCCCAAGTGGGGCTTTGGACTTAGAGCATGGTGGAACTATGTTATATAAGAACTGAGGTAAACTGTGAACATAACATACTCTGAAGAGTATGACATGATAGTAGGAAAGATTATGCCCCTCTGTGTACTGAGGTAAACTGTGAACATAACATACTCTGAAGAGTATGACATGATAGTAGGAAAGATTATGCCCCTCTGTGTACTGAGGTAAACTGTGAACATAACATACTCTGAAGAGTATGACATGATAGTAGGAAAGATTATGCCCCTCTGTGTTAGGAGAATGCAATATTAGTCTCACTATACCTTTGAATAAATATTGCTTTGTAGATGACAATCTGACTTTTGAGTGACTAAATGGAACTGGGGCATAGGGTCTCCTTATATTTTGATGGACACCATCATTTGGGTCCAAATGCAATGGGAGAAAGACTAAGTCTAGGAAGACTAGTAACTAGATACTCCAAAAGCAATGTAAGGGAAGGAAGTGTAGAATCCTGGGGTATGGGTAAAAAATGCAGTAAATCACTATTACACGTGAAAAAAGAGAGGATCTTGGTCCCGAGTTATATTGAGCAGGTTGCAGCTACAATGATGTTGATATTCCTGCATATGTTGAAAATAAGCATTTTGAAACTGCTGCTTCATTTTGACAAACAAAAAAGAACTTGAATTAATTTATTTTAAAATGTCATCTAATCTCTTTGTTTTCATGTAAGAGAATATATATATACTCTTCCCTTCTCCTTGTCTAACTGCCCCGTTGCCGACTTGTTAATTTTGCTTCATCTTAGCCCAATATATAGGTATTTCTCAGGGCTTTCCCCTCAGACTTCTTTTCTTTTTACTCTATACTCTTTGCTTTGACCATCTTACTTATTTCCTGTAGCTAAAATTGTGTCCTCTATTTAGAGAACATCTGAATTAATAGCTTCGTCCATTTCCATAAGCATTTGTTAAGCAAATACCATTGCTAAGAGCCTAAAGTAGTTATTGGGGGATAACATGTTTTAAAATTTATATTTTCTGTACTCAGGGAGCTTCCAGTGAAGGGATATGGCATATATTTCTTAGGAAAATAGGTAGGGATGTGAATGAAGTGGTTTTTTTTTTGTTGAGTGATGATAAATATTTAACAACCACCTCTCTGGAAAATCATTTGAACAACATACTTGTTTACGTTTAATGTGTATTATTAACACTTTCTCCACTACCGTCTTCAATATTTTTGTTGCTTAATCCTTTAGTAATGTTTGACTCTTTACCATACCTTACACCATGCCACACCAATACCATCATGGGTTTTTCTTTGAAAATATATTGAGAAAAATAAATTTTAAAATTGTTTTTTACATGCAACTAAAAAGTATGATATACAGACAATGCGACGTAGAAATCTATCTTGCCCTATAAGAAAGTAAGGGGGAAGGGGGAGGAGGGTGATAGAAGGGAGAAGGTGTAATCAGAATGCATGTCATCCTGGGGTGGGGAGTGAAGGGAGAGATGGGGAGAAAATTTGGAACTCAAAATCTAAAAAGTAATTAAACATAAAGTAAAAAAATAAAAGAAAAAAGAATATATATGGTTTGCCATTTCATTTTTTTTCTTGGTTAAGACAAACAGAGGGTAAATGACTTGCCCAGGTTCACATAGCTAGTAAGTGTGTAAGGCCAGGTTTTGAACTCAGGTCTTCCTGATTCTAGGCACAGTTCTGAGTTATAACCCCTGAGTTATATAGCTACATCTGTCTTAAATCTAGAAAATCAAGAAAATTATAAATCAAACAGAGCTGTAGCATTTATCAATTACAAGGTGCTACTGCTCACACTGAAAATTTAACAATCAGCTCTTGTAGGTGAATCCTAAGTGGGTTTTCCTACACAAACCTAATGTTTTGGGATATGGTGGTACAAGTCTAGGATGATGGGTAAGAAACAATGCAGAGTGAGATGGAAGAATAGCTGTTAGTTTAGTTCATTAACCTCATAAAAAGAATAAGAGAAAATATGGTTTGGAAAAATAGATTAGAGTTCATTAGCAGATTAGAGTAAGTAAAATTGATAGGGTTGGCCTAGTTGGCTTTCTCAGATTACTTGGCTAAAGAGTATAAAATTCACTGAAGGATTTTGAGCAGAAGTGTGTGAGGGGAGAGGGACATGATGGAGAAAGCCAATGAAATCTAAAAACATTATACTTGAAGGGAAATTGGAAGCAGACTTTTCTAAACCCCCTACTTAAAGAGAGGCCATAGATCCCATGGTCCTGCTACCCAACAAGAGTCATTGAGATAGAAGGTATGGAGGAGATATGAGTACCAAGGCAGATTGAACCTTTCTTGGCCTCACAAACTTGAAAAGGAAATAGTGAGTAGAAGTTAGGAAGAGAAATTTAGCCTTGAGGTAAGGCAAAATTTCCAATCAGAGATATATAAAAGAGGAACAGTCTCTCTCAGGAGGAAATGATTTCCTCCTTACCATAAATTTTCATAAAGAAGCCTTATTGGAGATGTTGCTAGAGGGTATTTTTATTGTGTCAGGGTTGGACTACTTGGCTCTCTGAGGTTCTTTCTGTGGATTGGATTCTGTGATTATTTATCTATTAGACTTGTAAAAGATATATTGTATAGATATAGATAGTAGGATTAATCAACTAATTGAATATGGAGGTTAAAAGACAGTGATGTATCAGAGGTGACTTCACAGACTTCTACCCTGGCTTCCCACAATCCAAGTTTTCAGAGATTTAAGGTATAGTGAGGCTAGCAGATCTGCACCAGAGACTAAAGAGGCACTTAGTTGTCTCCTATAGTCTTGGTCTGCTCTCTTCAGGAAGTGACCTCATGGCTTATGGCATTCATTTTACAGTTAAGGAGCTGGCCTGGGTATGGTAAAAGAAGAAATGTAGTCAAAGAGCTAGACTCCATGTGTTCATAAGCTGACTGGAGTGGAGGGGTGATTCAGTTTAGGAGACAGGAATTGAAATGTAGTTCCAAAAGATGATGAAATCTTTAAATGATTGTGGATGGGTGTGTACACACACATATTTGTGTATACAGTTTATGCACAATATATATGTACATATGCATATATCTATATATTTATATCTGTACCTTTATCTATATATGTGTATTGTATATAATTAGCAAGCTAGAACACAAAGTATTCATGAATGTGTTCGATAGTTTTGTTATACCAACTGTAAAGCCAAGCATGAGTAACTTTCCAGAGGATTTCTGCTGTGAACAGCTTTTAAGGTTCTGATTACATAGTATAGTGAACTCTCTATTCAATAACAAATCAGAGCAAAACAATTACAAAAAATCAAGGTACAACATTCACAATGTTCTGTAATAATTCACAATTTTCTGTGATAATCAAAATATAGCATTCACAACAACTTATCATTAAAATGGCCACATAGTTTTCAACAAAGTGGTCACATGATTTCAAGCAAAGTACAATCATTTGGTCAATAAATAACTTGGTAAATCAATCAAGTACAAAAAGGTCAAAGTCCTCCACCCCATGGGACACAATAAGTTACAAATCAGTTACTATTCAGTCATCAGTCATTATTAAATGATCAGCCACTACTCAGTCATAAGTAACTACGCTGTACCCTTTTGAGGGATAGTGGGAAATACACGGGCCTTCCACACCTTGATCACAGGTAAATCATAATTTCATCAGTACTAGTACCCACAAAGGGGTCTTTTCATCTTTATTAAGGGCAGGCTTTCAGCTCCCATGGCTCCTCTTCCATGATCCCAGCTCCCTGCAGAGTTTAACCAAGTGTCACATGGAGTTCAAAGGCAGACAGCTCCCAGCTCCTTGTCCAGCTCTCCACGTAGTTTCTGCTCCACATTGGAGCTCATAGATTCCAGTCCATCTCAAATCCTTCACAGTCTCTATTCCCAGGAAGATAAGGCTTAACAGAGCCGCTAGTACATTCATACACATTAGCAAAGCCACAACAATATTTGTATAGAATACCCACACCACAGTCATGTTTCTTCAGTTTTTCTCAGCTCCAGCTGGCCCTCAGAAGTCTTCAGCAGCTTTGTTCTCAAAATCAAAATCAGTTTCTCCCATTCTCAAAATCAAAATCACTTTCTCTCATTCTCAAAATCAAAATCACTTCCTCCACAGAAGTTCCAATCCAACAGCAGCAGCCCAACCTCCATGTGTTCATCCCAAGGAGATCTGATGTTCCCTGCTGGGGTTCTTTTTTTTTTTTTAACAAATGCTTTATTAACTTCTGGTTTACATCATTCATTTCCACCAGATTTTGAGTTACAATTTTTCCCCATTTTTCCTACATACCTCCCCAGAATAGCAGTTCCACAAGATATCCCCTCATCCAATCTGCTCTCTCCCATATCTTCTCCCTTACCACCTTCAACTTCTCCATTAGGGCAAAGCGAATCTCTGTGCCCCAATGCCTGCACAACTTATCTACCAATTACACACAAAATAGTATTAATAATAATAATATTCATATATGTTTGAAACATGTAGTTTTAAAACTTTGAATTTCAGATCCATTCCCTTCCTCCCTTGTCACCCACTCCCTCTGGGAAGATAAGAAATTCAGTATGTGTTATACATGTAAAGCTATGCAAAACATTACCATAGTAGATATATTGTAAAAGACTGCCTATATTTCCCTCCCACCCATCCCACCCTCTACGTGGTCCATTCCCTACTTTGAACCTGTCCCTCTTTGAAAGAGGGCACTTTTGACCTCCCCTCCCCCAGAATGCCCTCTTTTTCATCATCCCCCCTTTCATCTCCCTTCCCCCTACTCTCCTGTAGGGTGAGATATCCCATTTACTATGCATGTCATTCTCTCACCTAGCCAAATCCAATGAGAATATGGTTTTGCCTTTTTGCCTTCCTATTCTTCCCCTCCCCTGCAACTACTTCCCCTTGCCTCTTCTACATGAGATAGTTTACCCTACTCTGTCACTCCCCATCTCCTCTTGCCACTTTCCTCTCTCACCTCTTTACTTCACCCCTTAAGTATCATCCCTTCCCACCAAATTGAACTTGTGCACTCTATCCATGTATACTTGTAAACATATATGCACACATTCACATATGTATTCATATGCACATATACTCTTTTTCAATTATTTTCATAATGAGGAAGGTTTCATCAATCACAGTTATTGTTTTTCTATGTAGGAATGTTAATAGTTCAACTTTGATAAGTTCCTTTTGATTTCTTTTCCCTGATTACTTTCTCAGGCATCTCTTTCTTCTTGTGTCTTAATGTCAAATTTTCTATTCAACTCTGGTTTTTTTCCTCAAGAATGCTTGAAAATCCTCTGTTCCACTAAATGACCATATTTTCCCCTGAAACAAACTACTCAGTTTTGTTGGGTAGGTTATTCTTGGTTTTAATCCTAGCTCCATTGCCCTACAGAATATCATATTCCATGTGCTTTGATCCCTCAGTGTAGAAGCTACCAGGTCCTGTGCTATTCTGATTGAGTTTCCACAATATTGAAATTATTTCTTCCTGGATGCTTGTAGTATTTTCTCCTTGACCTGTGAAGTGTGGAACCTGGCTATAATATTCCTAGGAATTTTCTTTTTGGGATATTTTTAGGAGGTGATCTGTGGATTCTTTCAACCTCTATTTTGTGCTCTGGGTCTAAAACATCAGGGCAATTTTCCTTGAGAATTTCTTGAAGGATGATTTCTAGGTTCTTTCTTTCATCATGGCTTTCAGGTAGTCCAATAATTTTAAATTATCTCTCCTGGATCTATTTTCCAGGTCAGTGGTTTTTCCCATGAGATTTTTCACATTGCCTTCTATTCTTTCATTTGTTTGGATCTGTATAACAGCATATTGATTTCTCACAAAGTCACTAGCTTCCATTTGATCCAGTCTAACTCTGAAGGAATGAATCTCCTCAGTGAGCTTTTGAGATTCTTTTTCCATCTGCCAAATTCGGCTTTTTAAGGCATTCTTCTCCTCATTGCCATTTTGAGCCTCTTTTAACATTTGAATTGGTCTATTTTTAAGGTTTTATTTTCCTCAGTCAGTCTGTTGACTCTCATTTCATACTTTTCCTGCATCCTAATCATTTCTCTTCCCAATGTTTCCTCCACTTCTCTTATTTTATTTTTAAAATCTTTCTTAAGGTCCTCTATGGCCTTTAACCTACTAATATTTTCATTTGGGGCTTTTGGAGCAGGGTTTCTGACCTCATAGTCCTCCTCTTCTTCCATGCTTCGGTCCTCTTTACCCCCAAAATAGGAGTCCAATGTTGCATCTTTCTGCTTATTTTATTTCCTTTGCCTATGCATATTGCCACTTAATTACTTGATTTTGGGGCTTGTTGCCACAGTAGGACTCTGCCACCAGACAGGGGAGCTTCCCTCCCAAACATGGGGTCTTCACAACTTCCAGAGTTGGGTGGCCACTGTAAAGCCTCCACATGCTCTGGCAAGTTGGATACCCACCCCAGATGTCTACCCCAGACTGCAATCCAGATCCATGGAGGTTAAAGCAAGTGTGATCCACCTCCAGACTGATTGCTGGATATCCCTACAGTCTGCAGACTAGGAGCTGAAGCTGCAATTGAAGCTGCAAAGTGGCGTCTGTGCTGCAGCAACTCACCCACTTCTTGCTGCCAGGGGAAGAAGCCTGATGGGTTCCCCAAATACTGGTCCCAAATTCCAAAGGGCAGTAACCTCTCACTTTGTCCTAGGCATATCTGTGTTGATAGTTCGGGAAAAGCCACAGCTGCTGGTGTTCTGGGGTCCCTCAAACTCAAACCACGGCTCACATGCACCTGGGCTTGGCTCCCAGAGTGTTGTGCTGGCCACTTCTAGAGCGCTGTACTGGCCACTTCCTGAGCGCTTTGCTGGCCATTCTCTGCCAAGCTACTGGGTTGTCCTTAGCTGGATGTTAGCTTCTGTGTGTCATTCTGTGGGTGCTGGAGCTCCAGAAGTTGTTCAGAGTCCACCTTTTACATTGTTTGGATGTGGTGTGGGGGAGAGCACCTTGGAAGTGCTGTTTCTACTCCACCATCTTGGCTCTGCCCCCCACTCCCCCCGCCCCAGGCTTCTTCTTTATATACAGTATTATTTCTCCTTGTTCAGCCCCTTCCTGTTGTGTCAGCAACAGGGGTTCATACCTTCTGTTTCTTTAACAGAGGCTTAATTTGAAACTAGTTGCTATGTACCTGTCAGCTTAGCAATACAAAGGGATTTTCATATTTCATCACTATTACACCAACTACCTGTTCTGATATGGATAGAACATTTAACCTAGAGTTAAACTCAAGGTCTGATTCCTGCCTCTGACACTTAACTAGCTTTTTGCTCTGGGTAAAGTAATTTAACTTGTCTTGTGGTTAGGTTCTTACAGATTAAATGAGAATAATAACAGTATCACTTCAGATGGTTCTTGGAAGGATTAAAGAAGATGATAAATGCATGAAAAATGTAAAGTTCTATACGAATAGTAGCCATTATACTCTCTTCCCTATAGGCTACAAATATCCCAAATTCAAAATATCTAAACCCTAAAGTAAACTATCCCTCTAAAACAAACCTGCCTCTCTTCACAAACTCAGTTTCTTTGGATGGCAACATCTTTCTTTTTATCCAGACTTGAAACCTAAGAAAAATCTTTTAATCATCCCTTTCTGTCATCCCCAAGACTAATTAGTAGCCAAATTCTAGTAATACTACCAGCCAAATATTTTTTGGCATCCATCCTTTCCTTTCCAATCCAATCATTAGCATCCTAGTTCAGAGATTTGTCATTCTGGCTGGGTCTAATATAATAGGCTGTTAATTTTTCTTCCTGTTTCCAATTTCTTCCCCCTCCATATGATCATTCACCTTGTTGTCAATTTAATCTGCACATGTCTAATAACATCACTCCCCTTCACAATGATATTCATTAGTTCCTTATTGCCTGCAAAATAAAAATGCAAACTCCTTATTATGACATACAAAACCCTTTACCATCTGCCTCTAACCTGCTTTGTTTCACAATATTCCCCTTCAAAATGGACACATTGTCATGCCCTCTTCCCAACCACTTTGCTAAATTTCTTATTTTTTCCGAGGGGACCCAAATAATTCTAATCATCCAAGTTTGCAAACTAAAAGTCAGTCTCAACTTTCACTTTCTTTCATCTCCTAATCCTAATCACTAATATAACTAGTCAGTTTTCAAGTCTTGTCAATTCTATCTTGATTACAACTCTTGTATTTGTCTAATTATCTTCATTCTTATACAAAGCACCCTACATTAGACTCTCATCCTATCTCAAATGAAGTATTGTAATATTGTCCTATCTGGTCTGCCTGCATCCCATTTTTCCCACATGTGTCTTCTATATATCTGCCAAGTTGGTAAATTATGGTGTCTCCTTGTTCAAAAAACATCAGGGTCTCCCTATTGCCTCTAGGCTAAAATACGAACTCCTTTGGTATTTACAACCCTTCAAAATTGATTGCAATTTATCCTGTAGATTTGCTTCTTATTTACTCCCCACTTTCATGTTCTGTCTCACCCAAACTGGCCTTTTTATTGTTTCCCTATATATGATATTTTATGTCACTCCATCTGTGTTATTATATCGGTAGTCTCAAATTTCTGAACTATTCTATCTCATCAACTCCACTTCTTAGAAAACCTATTTCCATTCAAGGCTCAACTCAAATAAATAACCACCTTTTAAATGAAATCTTACATAATTCTCCCATTCCTTTGGCCTCTCTCCTTCACTGATAACTTCAGCACATGTATGTATTTATGTATATATATATATATGTGTATATGTATGCATATCATACACACATTCGTGTATATGTGTGTACATATGTATGTATTGTATATAAATGGTGTATGAATATTTGTATATATGTGTTTATATATACTCACACTCACACATACTGATACATATTGACATATCAATTTGGATATGGATATAGTTATAAGTAGAGAAAAACTATAGATATAGATGTTTCTCCTTCTTATTAGAATGTAAACTCCTTGGGGGATTTTTTTTCATCTTTTTAACTTCAATATTTAGGATAATTCCTGTTGCTTAATATGTGTTTAATGAATTCAATTGAAGAATTCTCTTCATGAACTTTCTTCAACCAAACCGCATCTTTAAATATCCCTTCATCAATTCTTTGTACTTTCATATAAAACAATCCTCATATTTGGAGTGGAAGCAAGGATAGCTAGGTAGCACAGTAGATAGAGTACCTGGCCAAGAGTTGGGAAAACTTATCTTCTTGAGTTCAACTCTGGCTTCAGACACAACTGTATAACCCTGGGCAAGTCACTTAACTTGGCTTATCTCAGTTTCCCAAACTAGAAAATGAGCTGGAGAAGGAAATAGAAAAACCATTACAATTTCTTTGCCAAGAAAACCCCAAATACGGTCATGAAGAGTCAGCCACTCTTGAACAACAACAATAACAACAACTCTGCATATTGAAATTCTAATCTTCCTTCAAAGTCAGCTCCAATATGCTTCAATTCCTGAAACCATCCCTATTTCTATAGCTAATAATGATTTCTTCCCTCAACTCCTTATATCTTTTATACCAGACTCCTTGATTCCTCCTACATACTCAATAATATCCATATTTGTTTGTTTTTTAAATATTTATTTGTTTATAAATCCCCTCCAATTTGCCAGTTAATTATAAGTTCTTTGTGGACAAGAACAGTGCATTTTACATTTTTCCCCAAATAAATAGAATGGATTTCAGGTGGGCAAATTCATTGTACTTATTCAAGTCACCAGCTGCCAGGAAACAGTAAGAAATTAAGCTATTTATCTATAGTCAAACAGCTAGTGTGTACATAATCAGACTTGTACCCAAGGTCTTCTTTTTTTTTTAATTTTTTTAAACAAATGCTTTATTAACTTCTGGTTTACATCATTCATTTCTGCCAGATTTTGAGTTACAATTTTATCCCCATTTTTCCCCTAACCACCACCCCAGAATAGCAGTCCTACAAGATATCCCCTCATCCAATCTGCTCTCTCCCATATCTTCTCCCACACCCCCTTCAACTGTTTCAGTAGGGCAAGGTGAATCTCTGTGCCCCAATGCCTGTATATCTTATTTCCCAATTATATGCAAAATTGCATTAATATTAGAATTTATATATTTTAAACATTTGATTTTAAAATGGCTTCTGTGCTGCTGCTCTTTAGTTGCTTCTTGCCCTCAGGGGAAGAAGCAGATGCATTCCCCAAATACCGGTCCCAAAGTCCAAAGGGCACTAACCTGTCATTTTGTCCTAGGCATATCTGTGTTGATAATTCTGGAATTGCCACAGCTGCTGGTGTTCTGGGGTCCCTCCAGCTGGCTGCTGGCTCCACCACCCTGGGGCTAAACCATGACTCATGTGGATGTGGGCTAGGCTCCTAGAGGGCTGCGCTGTGCTGCGCTGGCCACTCCCTGAAGGGCTGCTGGGCTGTCCTCAGCAGGAGGTTAGCTTCTCGGTGTAGTTCTGTGGGTGCTGGAGCTCCAGAAGTTGTTCAGAGTCCACCTTTTACACGTTTTGTAAATGGTGTGGGGGAGAGCACCTTGGAAGTGCTGTTTCTACCCAAGGTCTTCTTTATACTAAGGTAAACAACTATGCCTCAGTAATTCCTAGTGTTATTCACTGTAGGCACATGTTCAAAGATTGAGTACAATTTAATAGGAAGCATGCTGTTGTTTTTTCTTGGAACTTTCACACAGTTTCTTTAATTCTCAACTTTATATAAAATTTAGATGTATCCTCAATAACATGAAATACAGCCACAGAGTCAGCTAAGCTATTTGGAAAGGGCATAAATTTTTGTGCCTCTTGTTAGAAGACTATGTTTATTTGTAGAATTCATTTCTTTCAATTGGTAATGGGGAATAGTGCATAATCTAATGGGAACCCAAAATATTCTACCCCTCAGAGCACACTTTGAACTATAATTATGGTTTAGACATGAGTGGTGAATATTCATGTCTCTTGCAGTTAATTCATAATGCAATTAATTAAAACTTGAGCTTAATAATTTAAAACTGAAGACCATACTTGCATTTCTGTAGGAAGGTTTTGCAATGAATCTGTGCAAGTTGTCTTTAAGGGTAAATAGCATTAGCAGTTAGTAGGCCAGGCATGATTCTAGTTTATCCTCTTGTTGAGAGGTTATTTAAAGTGTTGCTTTTGATTAATTCTCCCCAGATACCCAAACTGGAGGCTTAATATCATGCTTCAAGCATTTAAAGAACATTCTTTAGAACTTATGCAATCTGTTTCCATTTATTTTTAATGAAACCTCACAGAAGAAATACTAGTAGGAAATTCTTTGAAACCAAAGATATTATCAATGGCTGAGTATTGTCATACCCTTCATTATGGAAAGTAGAAAATATCTTCCCCAGATTTCACCAAAAATCAATACCTCCACTCTGATCTCAAAACTTAGGTTTCTGTCCTCTTGTTTTCAAAGAAACCTTCATTTCAGTGAAGGAAAGACATTGAATTATTTTAAATATCATCAAGTCAATCAGAATCCTTTAAAATTAATCACATAATGGGTTATTTTTAAATGTAAAATACAATTAAAATACCTCTGAACTCAATGATCAAAGAAGACAATGGAAAAATTGAAATAAGCAGAAGCAAGAGCACATTGTATATAGTAGTAGCACTACTGTTTTAAGAACAACTTTGAGTAAATAAGTCTTTTTGACCATTATAAATACCCAAATCAACTACAAAGAACATGAAGGAAGAAGCTATCTACATCCAGAGGGAGAACTGATAAATAGAAGTATATATGGAATATTTTCTCACACATTCACATACTCACACACACAACTGTGTGTATAAATATATGTTATATTCTATGTATGTATGCATGTATCTATGTATGTATATTTGTGTCTAGAAAGTGGGGGAGGGAAAATAAATTTACATGATAACATTAAAAGAAATATCAAGTTATAAATAATAACTTTGCAGTTTCATGGGCACTATTTTTTATCATATTTTGTTATGGAAATGCTCATTTTATCTCCTAAATTTAAAATTAAATAAAAAAAATCAAATACACACCTATAATTAAGAAGAGAGGATCAGTTTAATCTAATTTCCTAGGAATATGTTTGAAAGGAATTTGTAAGTCACTAGAACCTATTGATTTTAGAGATGAGCAATAGAAGCAAAGTTTTCTTTCAGTGAAGCAAAGTTTTCTGAGAGACATGTAGATAATTTTTAGTAGAAGTAGGCTTCAAATTCAGGTTTTCTAGTGCCCAAATCTAGTTATTTCCACTTGGCTTTGCTCTCTTGTCAAACTTTAAGTCATTTATTTTTTTTTCTTCCTATAAGATATTTATTACTTTTAATCTAGTAATTCTTCCTTCTAGAAAATTTGGATGTGATTCTTTGTGGTTGAATGATAAAGGGAATTAGTCAATATAAAGTCTAGGGTGATTGTCTGGCTGATGAATATGTAATACATAGAGAATATAAAGATTTTACCTTCCTGATTGGTTATATAGAGCATATTCAGGAATCCCTGTGGAACCCCAATTCAATATGTGGAATTTTGGAAGCCCAATTAAAGTTATATGTTATTGTGTGATTATGAATTCTTCCAGTTGGCTGGAGAGATGAAAAATTCAATGACTTTGGAGATGTTGTTGTTATTGTTTATACTTTGTTCTCCAATAGGACAGTAACATCACAAAGATGATTCCATATCTTATAAGTGAATTGGATTTAAGTGAGGGAGGGCTGTGTAAAGTTACCAACCTCACTTTCTTCTCCTGGGGCTACCTGCATCTAGTGGCAAGATACAGAACAGAATGACTGGAGATGGACCTGTATGCAGGGGAGACTTTTTAAGCTAAAATCTTTCCAAGTTCTCACTTTAACTGGAGCAATGGCCCATTCAGTGATTACAACCAGTTAAGAAATGAGCCAAGGAATGACCCATTTTTATCTAATTTAAAAAGAAAAATCAATCTGGGAGGGGAAGACCCACTGGGTTTCTGGGCAAAACAGAAATGATTACTATTACATTCACTTGGGGCCCAAGTAATGACCACTAATTGGGACTTTGGCTGGGACCTATTGTGTTGTCCAATCAATGAGAGCCATTGTGAATTGGGTTAAAGGCACCATAGCTGCCATGTTACAACAGGATAAACTGGAAATAATTCTAGAGGGAAGGCATTAAGAGGAATGGGGAAATTTTTCATTCAGAAGGTGGTATTTTAGCTAAAACTTGAAGAAAGCTAGGAAAACTAGGAAACAGAGGTGAGAAGAAAGAGAATTACAGGCATGGGGCAAAGCCAGCACTTGGCTGTTCAATCCTTATGCCATACAGATGCTAAATTACTGGTCCTTTTGCTGATAATTTGTTTTCTGTGGTTGTGTATTTCATGCCACTACATAGAGAGAAAGTAAACCAAAATGCTTCAGATATTGACAAAAAACAACATCAAATGTCTTTTCAGCATTGTCTATTCAATTCAATTCAACAAATATTTCTTTATTGCTATTTATATTAAGTGAACTTTGTTAGATCTGAGGATGAAAAATGAAAGCAAAATTCCTTTTTAAAGTATATAATCTACTATGGGATAGAAACTGAAAATAATTTACCTAATGCAACTCAGAATATAAATTGCAGAACAGGTGAGATACGCCTTCATTAGCAGATGAGGTTTTTGTATCAGGGGTTTTCCATACCAGTGACATCACAAATTCAGTTCTAATATACATAGATAATGTATACATATATTTACAAACATGTGTATAGATGCAGAAATATGTATGCACATAAAATGTGTATATGTACACATGTGCATATTGTTATAATGTAATATGTATATGTATATAATGCACAAGAGAAGAAAAAGGGATAAGTAAGATGTTCAAGAAAGCAGATTAGTTGCTTTCATAGCTAAATGGTCAATAGCCCAGTTTAGTTGGGGGATCAAGTGTATGGAAGAAAATAACATAAGATAATTCTGGAAAATTAGGGTGGCATCAGATTATGGAAAGCCTGGAATGACAGGATAATGAATTTCAGTCTGCAGCAGTCACTTATATATGAGACGAGAACTATGCTAGGAGATTTATCTGGCATCAGTATGAAGGATGGAATATAAGGAGGACAAATATTATTAATCAATAATTAAGCATTTTCAGTTATGTTAATTAAGGATTCATGAATATGTATACAATAAAGAATTATGGATGGCTGTATGCATTGAAGATGATGAAGATGCACTTAAATTTTACCACCCTTTCATAAACAAAGTTGTCTGTTCTATTTTTCCAACAAAAGAATCAAAGATGCAAACTCAGCTTTCTATAAACATCTACTTACTATGAAAATAAATACTTTGAAGGCATGTAATAAATGTAAACATAGATTACAAACTCCTTGCATATAAAATTATTTTTTTTCATTGTTTCTTTAGCACCTGGCATGCTTCCTGCCACATAGTAGGCACTTATTAAATGTTTAGCAAATGAATATGTTTAATGTCTGTTTTTTATTGGTTAATCTTTGATTAATGATTATTATACTATTTAAATAATGTATTAATATATTCCATGCATAAAATTTGTTATATTTCACTCTATTTATGTTGTTATTTCTAAAGATTTTTCTTTTTGTTAAAATTATATATGCATTATTTCATATTGTAGATACTCTTTTTTGTAGATGGTATTTTTTCCAACTACATGTAAACACAATTTTCAATATTCACCTTTATAAGAATTTGAGTTCCAAATTTTTATTCCTCTCTGTATCTCCTCCCTAATTCCCAAGACGGTAAGCAATCTGATATAGGTTATACACGTGCATTCATGTTAAATGTATTTCCTTATTAGTCATGTTGTGAAAGAAGAAATAGGGCAAAAAGGAAAACACACACACACATACACACACACACACACACACACACACACACACACACGCAAAAAGTGAAAATAATATGCTTCAATCTACATTCAAGTTCCATAGCTCTTTCTCTGGATTTAGATAGCATTTTTGATCATAAGTCCTAGAATTGATTTGGATTATTGTATTACTAAGAAAAGCTAAGTCTATCATGCTTGATCATTGCATGGTGTTGCTGTTACTGTGTACAATATTCTCCTGGTTCTTCTCATTTCACTCAGTAGATTTCATGTGTAGACATTCTTCTTGATAAGGTATGGTGAAAATACTCTGTAGTACTCAGTACTATATATTGTTATATACTTATAGTGTGAATTATTGATCACAGAAAGAGGGAAAAGGCAGATTAATTATGAGAATTTTACTTTTGAAAAATGATATTTGATTCAAATGTGATAATCAAAGGACACAATATATCTTTATTATCTTCCCTATTTAATATTCTATCCCCATTAATTGAGATGAATAAGTGTTTCCCATAAATATAGGTAACAAAAATTAGTATTGTGGATTCATTATTTTCAATCTGAACTAGTTCCGTTTTCTTTGTTTTACTCTTTTCTCCACCCCACTTGACTATGTGAAGAGATATATATTTATAGTGACTTTCAAGCCTCTCTGATTAGCCTTTTTAAATTTACTTATATTAGTTTCAAATAATCTAACAAGTAGCACGGCATAAGAGATTAAGAACCAGTCTCAGAGTCAAAAAGATCTGCTTTTGAAACACACTGATTTCATGACACTGGTCATGCCAGATCACCTTACTTTTTAGTTTTCCAGGAAAATCTCTAAGATGGTGAGTTACAGTGATAATAGACATTGGGAGGAAGAATGTACTCTCTGCAAGTTCCCTGTTTTGATGAAACAACAGGCTTGTGCCAGAAAACAAATCAAACATATTTTATAATTAGTTGTGTACATGTTTCACCCTTCTAATAGATAGTTAATTCTTTAAGGACTGAGAATATCCTGTTTTTCATTTCAGTGCTCCTAGTGCTAACAAAATTCCTTGTACAAAGGAAATGATAAACAAATGTTTGTTAAACTGAATTGAATGAAAGGAAAATCTAAGAAAGGGACATTCCAGGAATTAAGCTATGTTTTGTGACAAAACCAAACATGACTTATGTGAACCACCACAGATTTATTATTATTATTTTTAAAATGTTATGAGACATCAAGTAAGAAATGAATCATACTTATATATAAAATGTGTCTTTTTCAAAGGTCAAAGAGCCCCTATAACTAGAAATTGTGAAATGTGCAATAAATCCTTTCGCTAAATGTAACAGATGGAACGATCATTAATATTCAAGAACCTCAAAATCAAAAGGAAATGGAGATCATCTACTGATGCCCTTTTTATCTTTTCTGAAGTCACACTTCAACTCTAAGAATAAAATAAATTCTCCACTTGTGGCCCCCAAATTTCTACTCAGCACTTTAAAGGAAATTTGGGTTTTAAATTATTTATTTTTGACTGTACCATTTGTTTCTATACAAAGCTGTGAAAGTTAACCCAGTAAATAAATTTGTAGAACTGAGTAGAGTCTGTATCATTTTTTTTGCTTCATATTTCTAGTGCCTAGTATTAGAACTTAGAGTATAGTTGGTGCTTAATAAATGCTTGTTGATTAATTTGAAGTCAATTTAAATGGAATTAATCTGAACAGATCTTCACTCTCCTTGAGAATTAATAGTCAGAGGCAGCTAAGTGGAGCAGTGAATAGACCACCAGTCCTGGAGTCAAGAGGACCTGAACACAAATCTGGCTTCAGACACTTAACCCTTACAGCTGCATGACCTTGGGCAAGTCACTTAACCTCAATTGCCCTACCATCCCCCTCCAAAAAGTGAGAGAGAGAGAGAGAGAGGGAGAGAGAGAGAGAGAGGGAGGGAGGGAGAGAGAGAGAGAGAGAGAGAGAGAGAGAGAGAGAGAGAGAGAGAGAGAGAGAGAGAGAGAGAATTAATAGTCAAGGTGATAGCACACCTTGAAATTAGCCAAGCCATGATTTCCTCTACCTCCTTAGACCTGAGAAGGAAGCCAATCATCAGACCTGAGTAGGAAGCCAATCATCACAATGATTCTCTTTCTTCTGTGAGTTATAGGAGAATTCTTCCCATCTGAGATTTCTTAAATCACACATTTAATCTCCTTGAGAATAGATACTATATTGGCTTCTGTATTTGTATCCCCAGATCTTAGTATCATCATTTGGCACATAATAAACATTTAATAAATGTCATCCATTTATGTTGAAAAGTCAACCACAGGATTTTTTTTAACACTTACTATGTGCAAGATGCTGTGCTAAACTCTGGGATTACAAAACAAGCAGAAAGACAGTCTCCCTCTAGGGATTGTAATAGGGAAAGAGAATACATGAAAGGGAAATGAAAAGTATGAAAGGAAGTGGTAGGGAGAAAAGAATATACTTCTAAGGGAGCATAGAAGGCAAAGTTCAGAAAGTTAAGAGCCAACCCCTGAGAGGAACAAAGACATAGCTGGGTTCTTTCCTTAAAATGGAAGTCCTGAGCAGAACTAACCAGTCAGAGGAAGGAACTGATCCATGGAGTGTATTCCCAGTGTGAGAAGGTCAAAGTTCAAGGTTGCTGTGGAATGGTAGAGAAAGACCAGCATCAGTAATGAAGGCAGAAGAGTTCTTTCATTCATCTACCCATCCATCCATCCATCCATCCATCCATCCATCCATTTGCTAACAAATGAAAAACATTATTGATCTCTCAACTCCTACACAATATTTAAATCTAATGTTTATAGCCCTGGCTGAGCAGTTACCTACAAGGATGACAGAAATTCTTGCCAGAGGTAATGGTCTTCTCCCACACACACCTGAAAAAAAAGATTGAAATTAAAATTTGAGAAGTCAGAGACAGGTGATCTGAAAGTATAATAAGAAGAAAGCATGGAAATCAGAAAGGCAGATGTGATTATAAACAGTTGGTGTGATATGGTAGCATGATAGTGAAAAGCTGCTGAAAGATGAGCCATGGGAATTTTTTGTTGGGTCTGTCTTGAGTCAGTACAGTAGTTACAACACAGGTAGCAATACCAAATTTAGTATTACCAAAGTTTTAGAGTTTCCAGGTGATAAAAGACTGCCAAAGAACAAGACTCATCTGTAATATCACTTTTACCTCCTGGCAGAAAAACAACTTGCCCCTTTTATATAGAAATAGGGGGTGCAAACGATTATTATTTGACAATTCTTTTCATTTAAATTGCACTTGACTATATGAAAACTTTGATTAATAATAGAAAATCAAAGTTCTGAGTCTATTTTATTGTAGGTTTACAAGGAGAGAAAGTATGAGAACAAGGCAGGGTACTCCTTATTCAAAAGAGATGGAAAGATTGATTTGGATTGAACGTGGGAATTTTCGAACTAATGTAGGAAAGTAAACAAAGTAGGAGAATGATATCTGTCTGTTGCAACACTCTCAGCCTTATCAATTAATGACAGATTACAATCTGATAAGGACAGAAGACAGTAAAGGGGGTAAACTAAGAGCTTTTTTATTTTTACTTTCTGCTACATTTTCTGTTATCATCTTTGCACCCTGATCTTGCCACACTTCTATGCTACTTATAAAGTGAAAGGTACACCAATCAAGATCACTCAATTCAAGGGAAACTCTGTCCAAAACAGAAGAGGAGTGAGTTTCATTAGCAGACTGAATAGACCCAGTGGTTCATTGGATGCCTGCAGCTCAGCCTACATAGCTCCAAAGTGCCACTTGCTGCCTACAAGTCATTAATTAGATTGATAAGTAATTACTCTTTTATTTGACTACTTTTCTCTTCTGTTTCTTTCCATTTCTTTACCCTCTTTTCTTCAGATAAGGAAATATACTGAAGATGGCCATCTTCCCAGGAAATAATTGGCATTAAGAGGTGCTCTTAACAGTAATATATAACTGAAGAGTTGAAAACCTCAAAAACTGGATTTAGTTTCTATTTTCCTTTTACCTGAATGTTGATAACACTTAAGTCAACATTCCCATTAGCTCTCATATATCTGGGAAGTGAAAGACTTAGAGGAAATGGATTCCACAACTATAAAACTAAAGGGTTTCAAAACCCTCCAAAAATGTAAATCTCCTTCATTGAGAAGGCTTCAGAGAATGACAAAATATTATACTTAGTATAAAGCCTCATTTCTTTCAATGACTCTGGAGAAGCATTTTGGGAATTAATTGCATTTGTGTGGACTTTGTGCAATTAGAATTTACTTTATTTTTAATTGCTATTTGTCATTTAAATAGTTGGAATATTTGCAGTTATAGCAATTATTTTTTCATTGCTTTCACCCTACGGTCTGAAGACATAAGAATGATTTTTTTTACAAAATGAATGAATAAAAGTTAGCAATGATGATATCTCCTTTTCAAATCAAGAAATATCTTTACCCAAATTCTCAAAATAAAAATGAACAGTCAATTTTTCTTCGAGGGCACTAAGGACTTAGTGTAAGGAGAGCAACCAGGCTTCCTGAGCTTATGTAAAGGAAATTTTCTCTAGGGAGCATGGCCCAAATATTGTCTTTTTTATGCCTGGAGGATGAGAATGCTGAGAATTATGAAAGAGAGATTCTTCTCCTTCAAACCAAAGATCTCAGCACAATGTGGAGAAATTCATACATATTTCTCCTCTCAGAAAATTCAGGAGAACTGTAGAAGTGAGAGTAGAAAAGAAAGCTATAACAACTTTATCACTACACACAAGGGAAGGAGGAAAACATATGCTAGCAGGATCAGTGTCAGTGTGAAACCTACATGTCCAAAGTAGGCTGCACATATTGGCCCTAGAGACCCTAAGGACTTGACCTTATATGTACTTTTAAATTATCATTGAGTATGATATCAATAAAAGGCTGCCCCATTATTTATAGGACTAATAAAGTGACAGTATTTACTAAATTACTCAATAAATAATTGCAACAGAGTGCAGGGATATATATATATATATATATATATATATATATATATATATATA
This sequence comes from Gymnobelideus leadbeateri, assembly GCA_011680675.1. Taxonomy (NCBI): domain Eukaryota; kingdom Metazoa; phylum Chordata; class Mammalia; order Diprotodontia; family Petauridae; genus Gymnobelideus; species Gymnobelideus leadbeateri. The sequence continues at coordinate 151,170 of WOXC01008445.1, read as the reverse complement.
TGCAAAACATTGCCATAGTAGATATATTGTACAAGGCTGCCCATAATTCCCTACCACTCATCCCACCCCCCACCTGGTCCATTCCCTACATGATCCTGTCCCTCTTCTATAGTGGGTACTTAAAACCTCCCCTCCCCCCAAGGATGCCCTCCCATTCATCATCCCTCCTCTCATCCCCCTTCCCCCTATTCTGCTGCAGGTTGAGATATCCCATTTAGTATGTATGTCATTCTCTCCCTGAACCAAATTCAATGAGAGTGTGGTTTTGCCTTTTTGCCTTCCTATTCTTCCCCTCCTTTGCAGCCACTTCCCCTTGCTTCTTCCACATGTGATAGTTTACCCTACCCTGTCTCTCCCCATCTCCTCTTGCCACTTTCCTCTCTCACCTCATAATTTCACCCCTTGAGTATCCTCCCTTCCCAACAAATTCAACCTATGCCCTCTATCCCTATATAACTGTAAACATATATACACACATTCACATATGTATTCATATGACCATACAACCTTCTTCCATTATTTTCATACTGAGAAAGATTCCACCAGTCACTGTTATTGTTTTTCCATATAGGAATGTAAATAGTTCAACTTTGATAAGTTCCTTTTAATTTCTTTTCCCTGATTACCTTCTCAGGCATCTCTTGCTTCTTGCATCTGGCTGTCAAATTTTCTATTCAGCTCTGGTTTTTACCTCAAGAATGCTTGAAAGTCTTCTATTCCACTGAATGACCATATTTTCCCCTGAAACAAAATACTCAGTTTTGCTGGGTAGGTGACCCTTGGGTTCAGTCCCAGCTCTTTTGCCCTCCGGAATAATATATTCCATGCCCTTTGATCCCTCAGTGTAGAAGCTGCCAGGTCCTATGCTAATTTGATTGTGTTTCCACAATATTGAAATTGTTTCTTCCTGGCTGCTTGGAGTATTTTCTCCTTGATCTGGGGATTCTGGAACCTGGCTATAATATTCCTGGGAGTTTTCTTTTTGGGATCTTTTTGAGGAGGTGATCTGTGGATTCTTTCAACCTCTATTTTGCCCTCTGGATCTAAAACATCAGGGCAGTTTTCCTTGAGAATTTCTTGAAGGGTGATTTCTAGGTTCTTTCTTTGATCATGGCTTTCAGGTAGTCCAATAATGTTTAAATTGTCTCTCCTGGATCTATTCTCCAGGTCAGTGGTTTTTCCCATGAGATATTTCACATTGCCTTCTAATCTTTCATTTGTTTGGATCTGCTTAACAGCATCTTGATTTCTCCTAAAGTCATTAGCTTCCATTTGCTCCAGTCTAACTCTGAAGGAATGAATCTCCTCAGTGAACTTTTGAGATTCTTTTTCCATCTGGAAAATTCAACTTTTTAAGGCATTTCAAGCATTCTTCAGGAAAAAAACAGAGTTGAATAGAAAATCTGACATCCACACACAAGAAGCAAGAGATGCCTGAGAAGGTAATCAGGGAAAAGAAATCAAAAGGAACTTATCAAAGTTGAACTATTTACATTCCTATATGGAAAAGCAATAACTGTGACTGATGATAACTTTCTCACTATGAAAATAATGGAAGAAGGAGGTGTGGTCATATGAATTCATATGTGAATGTGTGTGTATATGGTTACAGTTATATATGGATAGAAGGCATAGGTTGAATTTGTTGGGAAGGGAGAATACTCAAGGGATGAAATTATGAGGTGAGAGAGGAAAGTGTCAAGAGGAGATGGGGAGAGACAGGGTAGGGTAAACTATCTCATGTAGAAGAAGCAAGGGGAAGTGGTTGCAAGGGAGGGGGAGAATAGGTAGGCAAAAAGGCAAAACCACATTCTCATTGAATTTGGTTCAGGGAGAGAATGACATACATACTAAATGGGATATCTCAACCTGCAGCAGAATAGGGGGAAGGGGATGAGAGGAGGGATGATGAATGGGAGGGCATCCTTGGGGGGAGGGGAGGTTTTAGTACCCACTATAGAAGAGGGACAGGATCATGTAGAGAATGGACCAGGTGGGGGGTGGGATGAGTGGGAGGGAATTATAAGCAGCCTTGTACAATATATCTACTATGATAATGTTTTGCATAGCTAGACATGTACAACATATACTGAATTAATTATCTTCCCAGAGGGAATGGGTGACAAAGGAGGAAGGAAATGGATCTGAAATTCGAGGTCTTAAGATTAAATGTTTCAAATATATATAAATACTATTATTAATACCCTTTTGCTTGTAATTGGGAGATAAGATGTACAGGCATTGGGACACACAGATTCACCTTCCTCTAATGGAAAAGTCAAAGGGGGTATGGGAGAAGGTATGGGAGAGAGCAGATTGGAGGAAGCAATATCTTGTGGGACTGCTATTCTGGGAGGTTGGGTAGGGGAATAACGGGGGGAAAATGATTGTAACTCAAAATCTGGCAGAAATGAATGATGTAAAACAGAAGTTAAAAAAGCATTTGTTTAAAAAAAATTAAAAAAAATTCTGTGAGTTTGAACAGAGACACATTAAATCAAATCTTTCTGTTTCCCCCCTCTAATAGAAGTCTTTCCTTTTTTTTAAAAATTGACCTTCATTGTTCCCAAGCACTGTCATTTTCTGCAATTAGTAAACTTGCTCATCTCTAATTTATTTCTGTTCAAAGAACATCATCAAGCAATGATCTATACTGGCCCTTTGAATAAAATATCCATTAGGCTGAATGACTTAAGGAACTACTATGGGAAAAATATAAATGTCAGGCAAATCAGATTCATAATTGATAGGCTGATCAGAATACAAAATAGTGTATGTTATTTCAACATGCACACTTAAAGGGTGTAAAGTTTTGAAGAAAGAGGTATTTGATAAAACCTATATCAAATACATACATATATACATATATATTTATGAAAAAAGTATAAGATAACTTTTTAATATTGTTCATTGTTTATAACACATTTGTATAAGTGGCATATTTGATGCTTTTGTCAATTATCAATGCCTTAATACTTATAAAGACTTACTAAATATACACTTTGTTCTAGGTCCAATGTAGTACATTTCAAATGGTATAGAGCTCCAGGCTCCTAAGACAAAGTCTATTTAAGTAACTCATTTTATATAGTTTGATGACTTCCTTCCCACAGAGAGTCCAGTTAAATACCTCACATAAAAGAACCAATGACCCTTTGGCAAATGATTACCTCAGAAACATTACTGAGACATTTTTTCACTTAAGATGTTAATATTATGATAATATACTATAGTAACCTTAGTTTGACATTATTCATGTTTCTACTGATGGGGAAAAGTGACAGTGAATATTTCTTTTACTTATTTATAAACATTCAGTGCTGGGAACACCACAGGTGTTTAGCCACACCATATACTCTTAGCTTCTTGGAAATGTATACCATCAGTAAAATTCCAGTAATTCAGTTGAAGAATTAACTTAGCCTCAGATTACAATCACTATTCACTGCCTTCACTCCTACACACATGCTGCTGAACAAAGCTATAGAAATTAAGCAACTTTTGTGACTGGGCCCATTACAAATTTATATTACACAAGGTCACACGGCCTTGTTCTACCAAGGATAACCTCAACCAATCTCCTCCAATAGAATGCTCTCTCTCATCCCCATTATTTCACTTATTTCAAGTCTCTCCCCTAATGGTTCATTTCTTATTTCCTACAAATATATGCCCATGCCTCCCCATCCTAAAAACAAAACAAAACAAAAACTCATTTGATCCATCACCACTGTCAACCTATATTTCTTTAATCCTTCAAAGCTATACTCTCAAAAAATGTCAGGCAAAAGACTATATTTTGCTTCTTTTTGTAATTCTTGAATTTAGCAAAGTGCTTGGCACAGAGTAGGGTCTTAATACATGTTTATTGATTGATTTATTAGTGTTCTGGTCTTAGGACTTGAGCCCCTAGGGGGTCAAAGTTATTTACTGTCTGAGAAACAAAATCAGTATGATATTGATAAGAGAATATGCTGTTGTCTATAAGATGAGTAAAGTGCTTAAAAGGAGTAGGGACTGAGAAACAGGGAAATGAGGGACTTAACCTTCATAGCATGTAGCAGCAAGCACCCCAACATCCCCAGGGTGGCTGCCAACACAGGTTCTTAGATCTGCTTTTCTAAAAGAAGGGAACTTTAAATGAGTTAACAAGCTTACCTTAATCAATCAAATATATATCATTTACCTAGTTCAGGGGAAAAAGGTCAGCACCCCAAACTTCAAAGTATACAGACAGAATTTACAAGACAGAGAAACAAACAGATCAAGCACACAGGCTTCCAAACTGCCCAACCATTACATCAATGCCAAATCATAGTTACCAGAGAGGGAAGCATCAACATGTGAGTTTTCAAAGCCGGGGGGCTCCCAAAGGCTGCCCAGAGTCTCATCTGGTCAAATCATACAACACTTCTCAAAGTGAGCCCCAAAGCAAAGCCTCCTATCAGGGTTTATATAGCCTTCTCCTGGGTCAGAGAATGTCACAGCCCTCTTGACCCACTGTCCAATCACAAAGCAACAAGATGTGGGCATTCCTGAAAGCCAAGCCTCCTGCCACAGGTTCCATGTGACCACATTCAGCCTATTAGGGGGCAGAGTATATTTTCAAATCAAGTAAGGTTCTCAGAGTCTCTTAAGCCTATCAAAGGGCCTAGGGGCAGGGAAGATCTTTAAATTTACATTTCCATTACATAGTGTTGATCCATCTTGATGGTTAATAGGAGTAAGGAGAAGATAATGTCAGATCAGTCTCTGAGATTATCAGCCTTGGCACACATACACCCTAGGAAGTTGAGACCATACCTTTCAAACTGGTTTTCATTGGTATACACAGACACATCTATGTATATGAAGATATTTATTAAATGTTTACTATGTCAAAGAGTACATACAGTACATACAGTCTGTTAACTGTAATATCCAATTTAAAATACTTATTAGGTAATTGATAATGTGTAACTTAGTTTAGAAAGTGGAGTGAGATATATATATCTTCTTTATATAGACATATATATGTGTATAGCAGTTATATACCCATATAACATATATGTGTATATTGCACATCATCCATTACCAAATGAGAATTTAAAGTTCAATACTATACTTTTCACTTACCACTTCAGAGCATATATTCCAAAGAGATCAAAGAAAGAGGATTAAGCCCAATATAATGTATACACAATGTTTTTCTTTTTTTGTGGTGGTAAAGAATAGAAAACTAATAGAATGATTGTTAACTGGAAACAAATATACTGAGTATGGCCTATAAATGAAATTATATATCTTACTGCCCTAGGAAATGTTTAAACACAAAACTTCAGAGAAAATAGAGAATACTTGTATGAACTCATGTAAAAAGAAGTGAGTAGAACTAGGAAAACAATTTATATAAGAGTAACAACTTTATAAAAAAACAAACAAACAAGTAGCTTTGAAAGATTTAAGAACCATACCAGTGCAAGGGCCATCTACAATACCTATGTACCAATGATAAAGAATGCTAGTCACTTCCCAACAGTAAAATGATAGACTAATGATGCAGAACAAAATGTGGATTTTTAGAAATGGACAACGTGGGAATTTATTTTGTTTAAAAGCATATTTGTACCTTGCTTTTTCAGTTGGAAGTAATTTAAAGTAACTAGTTGACAATTTAAAAATTATAAAAATATAGTGATACAAAAATAAAAATAAAAATTGGAAAAAAGAAATTACTGTAACTTCAACTATAGTAATTTTACTAGATTTTTAAACAGTGGAAAATAATTGCTAAAAGGAGATGAAAAGAGCCCATTGTTAGCAAACATCTGATAAGGACAAAGAGAGGGAAATGTCTGAGAAAAAGAGCACTAGGTTAGTATATCAAATCATTTAAAATATTGCAAAAAAAGAATGATCAATATTTATGAGCAATATCATTTAATAAAGTAGAGAGAAGTAATAAGATGGTAAAATCAATTTAAATGAAACTTAGTGTGATATCCAGTTAATCAAAGATTTATCAATAGAATTTAATGAAATTGAAATTTTATTATATAAAAATTACAAATAGTAAGAAAGACATTTTTGCAAAAAAAAAAATCACCTTAAATTGTATTCTTCATTAAGAGCTATAAAACTACCTCATTTGTATTCTTAACATTACAATTCTAAATGTGCTTAAAACTTAGAAATGTCAGTAAAGAGACCAAAGACAAGAAAAAAAGAGTCAAATTGGATCAAATTTGCTTCTACTTTATGGAATTATATTGTTCATACTTAATTGTCATCCTTTTTTGTAATATTTTCATGACTTGAAATACTACAGAATCTGTGTTATAAATGATACAATTTTGGAAGCATTGAGGGAATGATATACAAGTTATCTGAAGAAGAGGAAAACACAAAAAACAGGGGGAAAGGTATCAGTCTAGATCCTTCTAATCCAATACCTATGATCTTTGTTCCTTTCATCTCAATGCTCCCCACACACCAAAGACAAACAATAGAAATAATTACTATTTATATAATTCATTGTAAAATTTATAAAAATATTTCTGAGTGTCATTAATTCACAAATCAATAGTATATTGGACAAGGGTATTTATAAGGTGTAAGCAGACTTTTGAAAATATTATTTAGTAATGTGCCACTTCCTCACATTTCCCAATTAGCTAAAAGATTTAGGAAAATATAAAAACTGATCATGCTTGTTATTTATTGATTTTAAAATGATTTAGAAAAAAACCCACTGACTTAAAGACTCATAGATCAAAGTCATTTAAGTTTCTTTAGAATGTATCACAATAAGTATAAACCTTCCCAAAGACTCTATAGTAATACATATCAGATGAGGCACACTATAGGAGATTATATGCTCACCAAAGGCATTCACTGCTCTGTTGGAGCTGATCCAGCAGAAACTCTAGTTTAAATATTCCTTGTGGGTGATGAAATCTTTCAGATGCTCTTTTTTTCCCCATCAGACTCCATATCATTGCTGTCTCTCCTAGAAGTGATAAATATCCAATCAAAGGGATTTAACCTACCCACACAGGAAATACTGAATAAGTGAAGAATGTCTTTTGCCCAGATTTCAACATTCATTTGTATGGACATCACTTACACTTTGTCCCTCAATACACATATTTTGTACCAACAGATTGATAAACAATGAGTTTCAGGTGTTAAAACAGGAGGAAGAAAATAGGCCAGATCACTTCTGGGAAATTGAAAAGCTTCTTGACCCTAAGCTTTCTATGACAATAAAGACCTATATTTTAAAATATTAAAATATTTCTACTGTTGCTAAAGGGCAGCAAACCTTAGAACATCACTTTCTCTAAAAAATTAAGGATTCAGTAATATAATTAATAAATCATATTGATGCTACCCCTCTCCAAATATTATTATTTAGAAAATAGTGATGTTTACTTGCTTCCTAGAATTTTAAAGGTCTTTGTATAGTACTTCATCTAATTTTGGAGTTCAATATAACATAAAAGTTACAAAAATGACTTCGGAATCAGAATTACCTGAGTTAATAAACTCGAATTCTTGCCCAAATTAAATTACCCTGGACATATTTCTTAGGACTATAAATTTCAGAGAAGCTATAAATATGCTTTGGTAGAAAGAGTTTCCTCAATGAGAGTTCTCTATACTAATTAACTAAATGAAAAAAATAATGGAAAAACATTTATTAATTGCATACCAAGTACTGTACAGAGTGTGAAATACATATTGAAACAGTATAAAAGCTGTGTTCTCAAGGACCTTGCATTCTAATTGGGGGAGAAAACATTGTTCCAGTTAACAACCACAACCACAGTCAATATAAAATGATGACAGAGAGAGATAAGAGACAGAGACAAAGAGAGAGAGCTATATGAACCAAAGATATCAAAATATTTTTCTTCTTAAATATGAGTCATAGATCTGCACTACAGGGAGAAATTAACCATGCTTTAAATACATAGAAGGCAGAAAATGCAATGTGGTTTACATATGACAAATTTTGCAGTAGTTTTTGCTAAGTTTAGTTTTGCTGCTAAAGCAAATTTTTAGCATCAATAATCTCCTGGTGTTGCTTACGAATAGCACAATGATCTATCAATATTTCAGGTAAGCCAAAACATAATGGAAAGACATGTGGTGGGCATAAGTATGTTATAGCGTTTTATTAATGTTTACTCCTAAACAAAAGGATAGAGACAGAGGCTGACTTTTTTTATTTCATTTGTATAGACAACACCTAGGTGGATTATTTTCTGTTAGTGTAGGTCAGCACTTTTTCTGCAACTTACAGTATTACAGGGTTGCCTAAAGCACCAAATGGCAAAAAAAAAATACTAGAATAAGAATAATTGCCTTTCATGAATCTAAATTGTCCACAAAATGAGTATATGTAGGTGTATAAACAGGCACCTAGGTGGTACAGTGTATAGAGCTTTGGACCTGAAGTCAGAAAGACCTCAGTTCAAATCCAATCTCAGATACTTACTAGTTGTGTGACCCTGAGCAAGCCACTTAAGACTGCCTTGTTTCCTAATTTATAAAATGAGCGGGAGAAAAAAAATGGCAAACCAAACTAGTATCTTTGCCAAGAAAACCCTAAACAAGTTTATGAAGAGGTGGACATGACTTTAAAACAACTCAACAAAGGTGCATGCATATCTAATTCATTACTATTTCAACCAAGCCAGTAGCCTATTAATGGTGCATAAAACTCTGCAATCATATATTTAGAGATGGAAGGGACAATGGAAGCTCACCTAGATCTTTGACTTTATTTCATATATGAGCAAACTGAAAGCCAGAGAAGTTCAATAAATCATCCATTGTCACATAATTAATGCGGGGCAGAGTTAGGATTTTAAACCAGATCTTCTCACTCCAAATTGATCCCTCTCTCCACTGGATCATGCTGTCCATAAATTAACATACAATAAAAGTATCATCACCATCACAGCCTAGTTAGGAAATTCAGAATGACTGAGAAGTTTTTTTTTTAATTTTTGTCAGAAATTGAGATAATAGCCCCCCCTACACACATGCGCGCACACACACATTCATATAGTTTCCTCTTTTTTTTTTTTTTTTAAGAGGTAAAGAAGATTTGAGTTTGGCATGATGGCTAGGGTTTAGCCTTAGTATATGTATATGTGACCTTAGTCCTTCCTCTGACACAAACTGCCTGTGTGATCCTACACAACTTACTTACCTTCTCAGTGCCCTGGCAATTCTTCAAGACTATAAGTTTCAAATGAGATGTTAAATGCCGTTGATGGATAGTTTCTACACTGAGTTCCCTATATGAATTTAAATCCCACATTTATGCCACTCACCCTCATCCTCACCCATTTACCCTCCAAAAGAGTAATTTTAGAAGCAATTATTTTTATTACCAATTCCTAGTGGGCATTATCTGTAGTGTCCTAGTGGGCATCATCTTGTGAATATTTGGGTAGACATTAAATTAGTACATATTTGATTAAAAAAAAAAACACATTCAGCACAGTGCCTGGAACACAGTAGGTGCTCTATAAATGCTTTTTCCCTTCCTCTTAGGTAGATACTATGTATGGCCTTGAGTCAACAGAGGTTTATAAAGAAATGTATCTCTTCTACAAAGTTAGCTAACTTAGAGAATTCTATGTTCTGTGTAAACTAGATTTAAATCAATAGATATAATTCCTTAAAAAAGCTCACACATCACTTTTAAAATACATTTTGCTTACCTCAACCTTTTTATTTGTTCTCAATTTTTTTTCTTTTTTCCCCCAGAAAACAAGAGAGCTTTTATCTCTCTCTATAGCCCCCATTCAAATTACTTTCCCTCCACCAACAGCACTTCACTGCCAATCATTTTGACAATGACAACACTTATCTGTATATGCAGTTTATGTTTGGAATGATTAATGTCATATTAACACCATATCAACCACTGGTAGAGCAAGCCAAAGTTGTCACAGATGCTAGCAAATTGTCTGCCTGTCATTTAAATGGACAAAAGCATTTCTGACAATCTTGGGCTCTGACACTTTTATGTAATGAAACATACTTGATGGCTTCCCAGGAGTGGGTGCTCTTCATACTAGTGTGGATATGTCAGAGATGGTGCTTATATAGAAGCATTGCTCCAGACTGAATATGGACTATAAATGCAAATCTATATTTGCACAATTCAGCACTCAAAGAACACTATTGTTGCTAAATCATATAATTCCTAGAAGGCACAAAAAAGGAAACATTTCCATACCTTTTCTCCATAAATGTCCATTAAGAAGCAGAGGGGAACTTTGGAAAGATAAGAGAGAAGAGTAGGTTTAGGTCTTTGATCTTTGACCATATGGCTTTGGGCCAGTACTTTTTCTCCCTGGGACCAACATTCCTCAACTTTTAAAATCAGAATCAATGTAGTTCAGTAAATATTCTTGAAACCAGGGAAAAAAATGGATTCAAGTACCATTTCTAATATATTCTACGTGTATGACCCCAGGCAAGTCATTTAATCTCTCAGTACTCTAAGTAATGCTTTAAAACTGTAAATTTCCAAAAACAAAAACAAAAGTTGACCTTCAATGGCAGAAGAATTCTCTTTACCCAGAAGTTCCCTATAGCAAAGAGCCATAATTCATTCCTTATCACTGTCCTTTCATATGGCCAAATGAAGTATTACTATGGAGACCCCAAGAGATCTAAACAAGATCAAACAAAAGCAAAGACTAATTCTATTAAAATAATATTTATTAAATGCTGACTCTTCCAGATTTCTTAACTTATATATTTCATCAAGTATTAAATTATTATCAAATCTATGAGGGTTCTGATATAAAGTTGGTACCATAGACTTATGTTTAACCAACAGTTGGCATTAGTAGGCACTGCACTTATCCCACTTAAAAGAAAGGATCACACACCTGTGGGTGTGAGGCTTTCCTTGGCAGTTGTGCAGAGTCATTCTCTTGGCAGAAGAACTGAGGAAGCAATGAACCCCTTGCTTCCCTATGGTTCTTACCAAACAACTTTCATTCCATCAGCCTCTTATCACTCTGGGAAAGTTCAGACTGTGGCCCAGGAGATATTTCACCCCAAGAGAATCTGGATTCACTTGACCCTGAGTTCATCCTGTTGGCCTGACCCACAATACTTTCTATCCCACTTATAACACAATTTAAATTTCCCCAAGAAAATCTCAAAAACAGAGTATGGCTTATATTTAGAGGCTTCCCAAATGTGGGTAGCAAGTTTTCTACACAAAAAAATAGTCATAAAATAATAGTTATCAGGATTAAAAAAAAAGTTTCTCTATCATGAATTTATTATCTGGAGCAGGATTTCTTCTCTTAGGGTTCACCAGTGTTCCCTAGTTTGATAATAGCATTATAATATAGGAGGCAGCAAGGTGGTTCAGTGATAGAGCACTAGGTCTGGAGTCAGTAAGACCTGAGTTCAAATGTGACCTCAGACAATCACTAGCTGCGTGACTCAGGGCAAATCACTTAACTTCTGCTTGCATTAATCCACTGGAGAGAGAAATGGCAAGAAATGGCACTCCAGTATATTTGCCAAGAAAACTCCATATAGGTTCACAAAAATCAGGCTTGACTGAAGAGCAATGAATTTGATATCGCTGCTTCCCTTTGTAATTCTATGTATTTCATTTTAGACATTTAAAAGCATTTTTTTCTGATAAAGGATCCATGGATCTCAGCAAACTATGAAATGGATCCATACTCTTGCCAAAGAGATTAAAAAGCACTGATTTATGTGAAGTAGATTATTGTTGATTTACCCATTTTGAATCAGTTCTTGAGCATGCACCACAACTGTTATTTGATTTGCATTATTTTAGAGCCCTAGCTTTATAATCTTCACATAATTGAATCAACTACTCAATATGGCATTTTATTTTTGGCATAAAATCATTAAAATCAAATAAATAAAGCGTAATAACAATAAGTTAATACATTATCAAATGCCCAAAGTTTTAATGTAAACTATCTAGAACTCATACTTTCACTAGACCATATATCAGCCTTTTTGATTTTGAGAGTTGTAAGAAATGGTATTTTCATTTTGCTTGGCAGTCATGGTTACTGTCTGCAAGCAGGCAAAAGAATCTAGATGTTAAATCACAGCTAAAAACTGATATTCAACTCATACATTCAGCAAAATCACTTATCAGTTGAACACTTAGGAATACTACAGGGCCTGGCCCAGGATCCAATGACAAATTGAACTTTTGGTGCTTTTGGTGTCCTGGGCAGGTACTTTTAAGTAATTCTTGCCTCACCTAGCTCATTGTCCATGGATGATAAGATTCAGTACCTCCCCAAAGATGTCTTCAGATCTCTTTAGTATTAGTATTTTATTAGCCAGCACAGAACTTTAGTTGTTTTAGGATATGGAAGGCTTCCATATCTTCCATTCCCCACCTCCACTCTCATTAACATATAATATATTATATTTACACATTAATATATCTCCATGCCTGGAATTCCTAACTTTGTCCTCTGAACTTTATAAAAACTAATGCTGATAAATATATAAAAAAGTTAGTTTCCTTTGTAATTATACACATTTTATTTTACACTTTTAAAACATTGGTGATAATCCATAGATCATTAGATTGCCCAAGGGGCCTATGACACAGAAGAAGGTTAAGAATCACTGCTCTATACCATATAGTTCTTTAACACCTTTACATCTCACAGAGACTTTGACTCAGGTATGTCACTTTGTAATCAATTCAAAATGAAAGATCCTGGTATTTTCTGACATTTAATTTAGATATCACTCACAGTTCTTAAATTCTTGTTGTCATTTCTTTTCTCTTTAATTCATACAAAATGAGTTTCTAAGTTCACCATCTTCTACCTTCCAGATTACTTTTAAAATCCATTCTTATTGTATGTACTTTATGTCCATGCTTTCAATATTTCTACCTTTTTCCATTGTCTTTTCTCACTTGTAAATTCTACTTTCTTCAAAAACAGTATACCTAAGATCATTTGTCTTCTTATTTGACTATGATCTCACTCTACTCAGATGACTTCAATTATATATTTCACAGTTTCTAAATTACGTTTAAATGAAATTATCCTTTATTTCAAAGACTACTTACATGCACTGACACTCTCCCATTTGCTTCATTCTCTCCACACAATACCTTATTTATTACCTCACAGCCTTTCTATATCTTGCAATTTGAAGACAAATCTGAGATAAAGATGTGTATATTATACATGTTTTTATATCCAAACACATGTATAAATAGACATGTATCACAGGTATATATGTATGTATGTGTATATACATGCATATATCTATCACTATATGTACAGATGTATATGTATATATAATATGTGTATGCATGTTTAAACAAATGTACACATTATATATATGTATGTGTGTGTGTGTACATTATGTACGTGATAATGTATATATGTGTATATGGATGTGCATATACACATATACTTATCCACTCTCACCATAATTATTATTACTTAAATTCCTTCTCAAGTCCTATTTTATAATTTGTCAGCTCTCTTGGATGTATTTGAAATTCCTCTGATATTAGCATTAGAGCAAAGTCAATTTATTTATAAATTAATCAATTTGGAAACATGATGATATATGGAAAAAATTGTTTAGCTAACTAAAATACTTGACTGAATTGACTGTGTACTCTGATGTATTAGCATAGACTGTCTTTTCCAACATGGTACTGCATTCAATACTCCACATTTCTGATCTTAGCACTTTGTCAGTATCATACCTCCAAGGAAAATAATATTTCATGCATTTCTAGTTACCAGTGTGTACAAATCATATGCTGAGCTTTAGTCTCCTTTTGTTTATAAGTCATACATTGGATAATACTATTTTTGTATGCATCTAGGCATGATTTCATCAGTGCAGGAAATTCATGGAATGGGAAAAATAAAATCTTTCCACTGCATTATATTTGTAAAGATTCAGAAATTGAGGTTCATGAAGTTATCTAGGGCACTGGTAACCACAGCAGCAATATATAGCACTTACTATATGCTAGTAATACAAGGCTAAACACTTTAAAATTATTATTTTATTTGATCCTCACAACCCTGAGAAGTAGGTGTTTATATTATGCTAATTTTTAGATTTGAGGAAACTGAAATAAACAAAAGTTAAGGGTTACCCAGTGTCACACAGTTGGCAAGTGTCTAATATTGAATCTGAACTCAGTTTCTTCTTGAATCCAGACCCAAAGTTCTATCCACTGTGCAGCCTTGTTGCCTATGGTTATACAGCTATACTACACTGGAGGCAGATCTTGAACCCAGGCTTTCCTGATGCCTATACCTAACTTCATCCACTGTACTAAGCTGTCTTACATGTTGTATTTAATATATTTGTGTCATATAAAATGTCATTTTTACATTATTACATCTAAGCCTGGTTAGATAGGCCTATATCTATTGACAGTATATTTTTTGTATCTATCATCTAGATGAAATGGAAAGAGTAAGAATAATGGAAAACTAATGGCACAATCTGACCCCATTCTATTGAATTCTACTCTAATTTAATGTGTTCCTACAGTGTAGTCAGTGTATTCAGTTCCCAAATATAATAAAATCCACACCTAAGACTCTCCAATATTCTTTCCAGCAGTGCAGTCCACATGCATTTGATTCTATTCTCCTACATATCTTGTGCTAAATGAAGTTAAGCAGAAAGAAAATCACCACCTTCTCTTTGTACTCTTGTTGAAACATTGTACATATTCAGGTAAATCTGAGCTTTGATTCCTAGTTAGCAGAAAGAAATATATTCGCAACTAATATTGGCAGGGTATGTATGGGGAACAGGAGAGGAAAGCATTTGCAATGCACTTACTATGTGCCAGGTACTTTGTTATAGATTTTAAAAACATAATCTTTACAATAGCCCTGCAAGGTAGGTGCTGTCCTTATACCCAATTTACATTTGAGAAAACTGAACCAAATAGAGATTAAGTGAATTGCCCAGAGTCTCACAGCTAGTAAATTTCTGAGTCTAGATTTAATGTTAGGACTTCTTGAATTTCAGGTCCAGATGTCTATCCATTGCACTACCAACATGGAAATCCAAAGTACAGAAGCAGGCAGTTTCTCTAAAAAAAAGTTTGTTTCTGTGGAAGATTCTCTCACAAAAGATGTAATCAATGAAATCTTAAAGATGAGCTTGAAATGTGCATTGGGATCTAGCAATATGAAAATGCTGATATTCTATTTCATAGCATGGTACTAAAAAAACAGCCCTCTTCATTTCCCATCATTTCCTTCTCAACTCAATGTAATCTAGTTTTAACATGCCCTAATCAACTTAAACTGTACTTTCCAATGTGGTTAATAATCACTTGTCAGTCAATAACCCTTTATTAAGCAAATGTTATGTTCCCAGGACAATGCTAAAGACCTGAGATACAAAGAAAGATAAAAACAGCCCTTTTCCCATGGACTTAAAAAGCATTCATTCTAATGGGTAAGAAATGGAAATAACTAAGTAGTACAACATTTGTGCAGAGTAGATAGAATATAATTTCACAAAGGAAGATGTTAGCAGTTGGGGCAATAGAAAAAGACAATCTGTTTATGGTAGCATTTAAGAAAGTCAAGGAAAGGTAGGACTGAAGAAAATCAAGGAAACTGAAACAAAAATTAGTGAAAAAAAATCCAGTTATCAGGGACAGCTGGTGTAAAGGCATGACATCCACAAATGGAGGGTTATATAGGAAGGAGCATCAAGTAGTTTAAGTAGTCATACTGTAAAGTGTGTGGAATGAGATTAAGAGTAAACAAACAAAAAGAAAAAAAAACACCTGGAAAGTTAAGTCTAGGTTATAGGAAGCTTTAAGTGTCAAATAGAGTTTATATTTTATTCTGAGGGTGACAACTATTATAGGACCTACTCTTTGAGGGGAGGGACTTGTTAAGAGAGGGGAGAATAAATTAGAATGGGAAGAGTCTTGAGGCAGTGAGACCAGTTAAAATGTTACTGCAGAAGGACAGATGAAAGGTCCTTATGTAAGTGGAGAAAGGGGAACTATGTAACAAGTTATCAGGCTAAGTCTGGTCCTTATGCCAATGGTCAGCTTGCTCACAATTTGTACGTTCACATTTGTACATTCACTTCAGAGAACATTATTTAAGTGCTTTGGGTCAGCCAATAATATGATGGATAAAGTTTTATTTGACTATTGACATGTAATTATATTCATATTTGAATGACACTGGTCAAAGTTCAAATTTCTATTCTTTCTCTATTTTCTCAGTAACTTATCCCACTATAAAAGCTAATTGTTAGTAATTGGTTAAATCAAAATAGAATATCAATGATTAGAATATATTAATTATATGAGGGGCATATTAAGTGTAGCTGCAACTGATATTAAGAATATTCTGGTGTGAAGGCTTCATCTATTAGCCTTATAAAAAAAAAAACTAGATAACAACCCACAGGTTACCCACTTGAAACCTTTGGGTAATACGTAGCCTTTCTCATGGACCTATCTTCCAACTGTCTAATGGAAATCTTCATCTGGACATTTCAATAGAAATGTCAAAGGCAGAAGTAATTATCTTCTCTCTACTCACTTCTCAAACCCAACCTTCTTATTTACCCTTTTTCCATAGAGAAAATCACCATTGTTAAATTCCTCTGCATTCAGAGCCAGGAGACTTCCTCTTCTTTTCACTTTTGTCCATTTCCTCTCCACATCCCACCTCCAGTATCAAATCAGCTGCCAAGTCTTATCAAGTATTTACACAGTATAATTTAAATTTTTCTTTACAATTAACCACCATGCCTGAGGATTTTACCATCTCTCTTCTCTCCAATCTTCCATAAACTACTAATTGATATTCCTAAAAGACAGATCAAACCATGTCACTCCCATACTCAAGAAGCTTCAATCATTTCTCATTGACTAAGATAATTTTTTTTCTGGGCCCTGTCATTATAATTCTGCACAATTTCATTCTAACCTCTGTTGAGAAGTATCATGGAAGAGGGGTACAAGAATATAGGTTTTTTAAGTCAGAGAATCATTTTTTTAAATGCTACCTCTTCCATTTATTACCTTTATTACCTTCCTCAAATAACCTAACCTCTCTGTGCCTCAGGGCCGGCTCTTTATCTATAAATTCAGAAAGGTGAATTGAATTGTCTCTGATGTTCCTTCCTATTCTATCTATATCTATATTCCTATGCTTTTCCCTGAATAATTGCACATTACTCTGTACCAGGAATATGATATTCACAGTGCCCACAGTGCCTATGAATATACTGGTGCAGTTGTGAATCACAAAATCTAACAGGTTCTCCACATGTAGGACAGAACCAAAGCATGTATTCAAATACCAGAAAACCAAGTCCCAAAACCAGAAAGTCAAAGTAATTTCAGTAACCACGAAGGTAATAAATGTAATCAATGCAGTGAACACATCCCCATGCCTTCAAAATAAAACAGGCTCCCTCAAGCAAAGATCCTCCTCTTCTCACTCATGGTAGCTACTCAGAGTCCATGCTGAGTGCTCCCAGCAGTTCTGGCTCCTAGCAGTTCTCATCCCCGCAGTTCTGGCTGTCTCTCAGAAGTTCTCCAGCTCCTAACAGTCCTCAAAAGTTCTGGCTCTCTAGTTTGAGCTTTTCCTTGGGTATTAGCTCATCCCTATGCCACCCCTTCCAATTATATCAGCAACTTCCTCCCTTTGTAGCTAGCATATATTCACAGGTTCTGAATTTTAATACTTGATACAATCATGAACTTGAAAGGAGGTACTAAGTACCTGTTTGATTGCCAATACAAGGGGCATGGAAGATCTTCAAATCCCATTACCATTATATACCCCCGTCATATAATCTAGAATCCTACCAAAGTGATCTACTTGCTGGTCCCTATATAGTACATTTTATTACTTTCTTCCATTCCTTAGTTCATTTTATGGGTCAGTTATAAAGCACACAAAGATTTTTCTGATTTCTTGGAGTTATTTTTATTACTTTGCATTTATTTTGTTTATACATTTGGTTTTCTCTAAATATGCTATTTTCCTCAATTAAAATTGAAGATTTTTTGAGGGCAGGGATTATTTTTGTCACTATATCTCCAACAGAGTGCCTAGTACATAATAAGTAACTAATAAAACCTTGCTCAATTGAATCAAAGTATTGTTGTCTCTGTTGTTGTTTTTAATGCATTTACCTGAAGGGGACATTCATATTAATGAATATTTTGGGGGAAAATGTTGAGCTACAAATAATGAAATCCTTATTTAGATTCACACAAAATCTTGAAATTAAAAGATTTTAGAGATCATTTGAACAAATTCTCTCATTTGTACTGTCAATAACCTTTACTAGGAGACATATGGGGAGGGAAAAACCCCCTACATTTAATGGTAGCTGGTTCCATTCTCTATACAATCTGATTATTGGGCAGATTTCCTTTATGTCAGGAGAAGTGGCAAATATTTAATCTTCACAAATCACGAATAATAAACATGACTATATCCTACAAGTTACATTTCATCTCCATAAAATATATTGAAACAAGAATGTAAAAGTTGAATAATAAAAATGCAAGACACACACACACACAGAGAGAGAGAGAGAGAGAGAGAGAGAGAGAGAGAGAGAGAGAGAGGTGGGGGGGAGAGGGAGAAATCATTATATCCACAATTTAATACTTCAATGATCTGACATTTCATCAGTGTAGGTACTCCTTCCACTGATTAAGATCATGACACCTCCCTGCCTTATTAGAGGGGGTTCATAAATAGAAAAGGTCAAAATAAATTTGTCACTTGGAAGCCAATCATGTGGTGATGAGCCTCTTCAGTTATAGCGGGGCTGGTCCTTCAGACAACAGACATATTCTCATTTCAGTATTTATGCTCGAAACCTTTTCCAGCTTGGCATGACCTGGTAGAATTTTAAGCCTGACACATTCTAGGAACTGAGAAATACAATCATGATATAATGAAGGCATCAAAATAGCAATTCAATCAAGGAAGAGTCCACATTGCAATAAGGAAAAATAAAGTCTATCTAATTTCAAGTGTGTCATGCTTTGAGTCCTCATTTAGAAACTTCATAGTCATAAAATAATAACATAGAAAATTTGGAATACATGAAAAAATAAAAACTTAACATTCACTTTTCCTTTCATCAAGTACACATTATCATTTACACCATTAGTTCAATTCAAAATTTGAGGAGATAAATAAAAATTGGTATATTGTGTGTGTATACACACACATATATGCTATAGTTTTCTAAACAATCTTATCTGCTCAAACCCCTTCCTAGCAAATTTAGTTTAAAAAATAGATTAAAAAGAAATCCATTTAGGGTTTTGTTTGCTGATAATTGATTACTTTTTTCCCCTTTTATACAGGTAGCTTTAATATAACAAAAGCAACACTTATTAAGCATCCTGAAAACAGGTTACATTGATCAATTTTCATTTTTATTTTCAAATAATAACCCTTATTCACATGACACTTTAAGGCATGTAAATCACTTTATTCCCAATCCCAGTAGTACAAGTTTTATTATACTTATTTTACCAAAGGACAAACTAAGACATTGAGGATTTAAGTTTCCCGCACAAGACCACAGTTTGTCAGTTTGGATGTATTGTAGATTGTGGGAAATGGAGTAATTTATGACAACATTGGAAAGGTAGATTGGGGCCAATGTGTCAAGGGTTTTAAAAATGAAAGGGGCTTATATTCAAACCTTGAGACAATAAAGATTCATTGCAGCTCATAGTGAAGTGACTTAGACCTGTGCTTTAGAAGAATCTCTTTGGAAGCTGTATGTAGCAGCTGTATTACAATGGTGAAAGGCAGGGAGACCAACTCTGAGGCTATTGTATTAGCCCAAATGAGTTCTAGTGAGGAACTAAGCTAAGGTTATTAATCATGTGAGTAGAGAGTTGGGCAAACTTGCAAGATATGAAAATAGGGGAAAAAATCACATCTGATCAGTTATGTGTGGTGAGGGGAAGTAAATGATACAAAAACAAAAGGAAACAGTTACTGTCTTCATAAATTATAATGTTAACATTTCTCTTTTGAGTCCAAATTGTTTTTATCTTTTTCTTCCTCCTATATCTAATCCATTTGTTCCTGCAATTTCTAGACCTCATCAAAGGCTCATAAAACTTACATCTCTCTTGTTACTGTCAATATGATAACAAGAACTTACTTCCTGAAAGAAAGATTTCTTAGTGTTGGAGAGTCACAGGAGATTGAGGGGAGATACCTCAATTGATTTTACATATTCCTTCAGAGACAGGCATCACAACAGACAAACTGCTGAGAGTTCTGCTATATTGGTCTCTGTGTCCCCAAGTAATTGTCCTATACCTTTACTGGGTATAATCATAGTCTGTCAAGCAGCCAGCTAACATATATTAAATGGGTACTGTGCACCAAGCATTATGCTAGATTCCAGGAA
This sequence comes from Gymnobelideus leadbeateri, assembly GCA_011680675.1. Classification (NCBI taxonomy): domain Eukaryota; kingdom Metazoa; phylum Chordata; class Mammalia; order Diprotodontia; family Petauridae; genus Gymnobelideus; species Gymnobelideus leadbeateri. The sequence continues at coordinate 130,698 of WOXC01008445.1, read as the reverse complement.
CACAAGGAAAGGAAAAAAATAGTCCTTTCTCTAAGTCCACAGTCTAGTGAGGGAGACAACATATACACGACTACATACAAACAAGCTATGTGCAAAATACATTGGAGATAGTTTCAGAAAGAAAACACTAAAATTAAGGAGGTCTGGGAAAAACTTCTTGTGGGTGTTGGGCCCTTGGCTGGAACTGGGAGGAAGTCAGACAGAGATGAAAAGGGATACTGTTTCAGGCATAGGAAACAATCACTGAAAACCCCTGGAATCAAAAAATGAACTGTCACTTTCAAGGAACATCAAATGAGGCCAGTCACTGAATCATAAAGTATATCATAAATTGGAAGAAACTAAGAAGGGGTCAGGCTATAAAGACCTTTAAAAGAGAAACAGAGAGCTTTATATTTGAATCTGGAGGCAATAAGGGGTCAATGGAGCTTATTGAATAGAGAGCTGACACCTGCTTTTTTAGGAAGATCAGTTGGGCATCTGAGTAGAAGATGGGTTGAAGGAGGCTATTTCAATGGTCTAGGCATGAGGTGACAGGGATCTGCACCAGTGTGGTGGAAATATCAGGAGTATAGAAGGCAATTCATATTGGAGATGTCATGAATGTAAAAAAAAATAGGCTTTGGCAACCAATTGGTTAATTGGCAGGGGGAGAGGTAAGAAAGAGAGAAAAGGAGAGTAGTCAAGGATGACATTTGGGTTGTGAGCCATGGGAACATGGGAGATTGTGGTACTCTTGATATTAATATATGAATTAGAAATTGGAAAGCACTTGAGTAAAAGAGAATATAATGAGTTCAGTTTTGAACATGTTGATTTTAAGATGATTATGTGATATTGATTGAAATGGGCAATAGTCAAATGGAGACATGAAATAAGAGGTAAGGAGAAAACTTCAAATAATTGAATAAAACATAATCCCTAGACCCTGAGAATTGTAAAATGTTCAAATGATAAATTATTATATATTTAAAGTTAAAAGGGGCCTTAGAGGCTATTTAATCATACAATTAAAGAATGACAATTTGAAAGTTAGAAAAGACTTCCATTGCCCTTTAGTCCAATTCATATCTGAAAAGGGTCCCCATTATAACTCAATATGGTCATTTTAAAGACAAGTGAATCAAGGCCTAAATGGATTAAGTAATGTTCCCAAGGTCAGAGAGGTAATAGGTGGCAGAGGAGGAATATAACCCAAATCCTCTTATTACTTATCCAGCAGTTTTTTCATGGCAGCATTATAATTAGGATTTCATTTTAAAACCTTTCAATGACAGGTAAATTACCTAAAAAGGAAAATTGATTAACTATCCTTATTTTATATTTTTAAAGAATGAAGGTAAATCTTTAAAAGAATAATCCAATTGCTGAAAATTCAGTTTGGGGTATATAGTGTTACCTATAGCCAGTGAATTAGCAAATACTCATAAATAAGCATGTGTTTGCAAATGCTTAACAACCAGCTCCCTAGAAAAAAATAAAAGAGCGCTTGATATACTTTTTTATTTAATCTACATTATTAACACATTATATCTCACTTTCTTAAATCTGGTCTATCAACACCACCACCAACAACAAAAATATAAATTAAATCCAGATTTGTAATGATTTCTGAGATGTAAATGCTCACAATTAAAATTTAAAAATCAAGTTTCATGGGCCCATTTGAGCTAGCTTTGACATACCACTGCTTGTAATGTCACTGCATATTAGTATATTTTGTTAAGGAATAATCTTCTCTTACTATTCCAATCTCATTTGAATGACAAAAATATTCATATTTTCAAATGTATCAAAGCATTTATTGAAGAGATTAAAATACTGTTGCTATCATGCTTAATGAATGGGAAAATAATCACAGCATCCCAAAGTTAGAACTCAAAGGGATCCATTTCATATCTCTTCATTTTACAGTAGGGGAAACTGATGCCCCCAAAGCCAAAGGCCAAATGATTTGATAATTGTCACACAGGTAGCAAGTTTCAAAGTTACAATTTGACCCTAATCCTTCTGATTCCAAAATCAGCACTTTTTTTTCCCATTAAACAATGCTATTTCCCTAAAAATGGGTCACTATTCAAAACACTTGAAAAAGTCAAGGGTGAGGGAGGAAGCAACTATGGTAGATTGAATAAGAGCCCCTACACTGGAATTTGAATGTCTACAACAACCCATTAATCCAATCACCGCATTTTGTTGTGGTTGTTGTTGTTCTTCTTCTTCTTTAAAAAAAAAAAAGTGCTCAGTAATATGGTTGGAAAATCTATGCCCAAAATAGAATAAATAAAAAATCTTGCCACCTTCTTTCCCCCCAAATTCCTGAAGGTTGTCTGATGTTCTATTTTAAAATGATTAAAAGGAAAAATAATGTTCTATCCAGCAAGAAAGAAGGCTTAATTCAGTGAAGATTATAACCAAATGCTTTAAAATAATTTCCATGGATGTTTTATAAATAGAGGAGCTTGACTCTTCATTCCTTTACCAGTTATGTATCACATTTTGTTCTGTAGACAGTTGATAAGCAAGTGAATGAAAATAGCAAGTCAATAAGAGTAGGAACATTTTTCTCTCAATTTATTCAGATGATGCCCACCAAAACAAAAGAGTCTGGCTTGAAATCTCCCCAAGAGCAGGCTCCTTCATACAGGAAAATTTGAGAGATGTGCTGAATCACCCAGTGATAACCCAGCATACTAAGAAAACAGGTCAGTTGTAGCAGAGATCAATCCCCATGGGCACTGTGGAAAAGTTCCATCAGAACACACATTGCTCATATACCAGTATGAGGTGTTTCTGATGTAAAGGAAATGTATTTCCTTCTAAATTCTAGTTAAAAAAGTGTTTAACCGGGGCGGAGCCAAGATGGCGGAGTAGAAACAGCTAGTCCAAGCCTCTCTGCCCCCAGATTCTCCACAAACCATGTAAAAAAGGACTCTGAAAAACTTCTGGAGCCCCAGCACCCACAGAACGACACAGAGAAGCTAACCTCCCGCTGAGGACAGCCCAGCACCCTGCAGGAAGGACCAGCGCAGCGGTCTGGGAGCCAGCAGAGCGCAGAGCGCAGGAGCCGAGCCGAGCCCAGGTCCACCTGAGCCGAGGTTTTAGCCCCAGGGCGGCAGGGCCAGCAGCCAGCTGGAGGAACCCCAGAACACCAGGAACTGTGGAGACGCCAGAATTATCAACATAGACTTGCCTAGGACAAAGTAAGAGGTTAGTGTCCTATGGACTTTGGGACCTGTATTTGGGGAATGCGTCAGCTCCCTCCCCTGGGGGCTAGAAGCCGCTGAGGAGACACGCCATTTTGTAGTTTTCAGAGGCATTTCCGGCTCCCAGCCTACAAATCGTGGGGAGATCCAGCGATCAGTCTTGGGGGGTAATCGCTCTTGCTTTAACCTCCCTGGATCTGGATTGTGATCTAGGGTGGAAGTCGTGGGTGGGTTTACAGCTTGCCAGAAACGGAAGTTGCCCCCCACACGTTCGGGACGAAAATTCCTCTATCTGGCCTTAAAGCCATAGTGTGGCAACAAGCCCAAAAGTCAAGCAATTAAGTGGCAACATGCCAAGGCAAAGGAAACAGAAAAATGCAACCCTAGACTCCTATTTTGGGGGCATAGAGCGGGAAAAGGACTGTGAGGTCAGAAGTCCTGCTCCAAAAGCCCCAGGGGAAAACATGAGCGGGTTGCAGGCCATAGAGGACCTTAAGAAGGACTTTAAAAATCAAATAAGAAGTGGAGGAAAAATTGGAAAGAGAAATGAGAAGGATGCAGGAAAAGTATGAAATGAGGGTCAACAGCCTGACTGAGGAAAACAACACCTTAAAAAATAGACTAACTCAAATGGCAAAGGAGGCCCAAAAGGGCAATGAGGAGAAGAATGCCTTAAAAAGTCGAATTTGCCAGATGGAAAAAGAATCTCAAAAGTTCACTGAGGAGATTCATTCCTTCAGAGTTAGACTGGAGCAAATGGAAGCTAGTGACTTTATGAGAAATCAAGATGCTGTTAAGCAGATCCAAACAAATGAAAGATTAGAAGGCAATGTGAAATATCTCATGGGAAAAACCACTGACCTGGAGAATAGATCCAGGAGAGACAATTTAAAAATTATTGGACTACCTGAAAGCCATGATCAAGGAAAGAACCTAGAAATCACCCTTCAAGAAATTCTCAAGGAAAACTGCCCTGATGTTTTAGATCCAGAGGGCAAAATAGAGGTTGAAAGAATCCACCAATCACCTCCTGAAAAAGATCCCAAAAAGAAAACTCCCAGAAATATTATAGCCAGGTTCCAGAATCCCCAGATCAAGGAGAAAATACTACAAGCAGCCAGGAAGAAACAATTTCAATATTGTGGAAACACAATCAGAATAGCCCAGGACCTGGCAGCTTCTACACTGAGGGATCGAAGGGCATGGAATATGATATTCCAGAGGGCAAAAGAACTGGGAATGAACCCAAGGGTCACCTACCCAGCAAAACTGAGTATTTTGTTTCAGGGGAAAATATGGTCATTCAGTGGAATAGAGGACTTTCAAGCATTCTTGAGGAAAAAACCAGAATTGAATAGAAAATTTGACATCCAGACTCAAGAAGTAAGAGATGCCTGAGAAGGTAATCAGGGAAAAGAAATCAAAAGGAACTTATCAAAGTTGAACTATTTACATTCCTATATGGAAAAGCAATAACTGTGACTGATGATATCTTTCTCACTATGAAAATAATGGAAGAAGGGTGTGTGGTCATATGAATACATATGTGAATGTGTGTGTATATGGTTACAGTTATATATGGATAGAGGGCATAGGTTGAATTTGTTGGGAAGGGAGAATACTCAAGGGATGAAATTATGAGGTGAGAGAGGAAAGTGGCAAGAGGAGATGGGGAGAGACAGGGTAGGGTAAACTATCCCATGTAGAAGAAGCAAGGGGAAGTGGTTGCAAAGGAGGGGGGAGAATAAGGAAGGCTAAAAAGGCAAAACCACATTCACATTGAATTTGGTTCAGGGAGAAAATGACATACACACTAAATGGGATATCTCAACCTGCAGCAGGATAGGGGGAAGGAGGATGAGAGGAGGGATGATGGATGGGAGGGCATCCTTGGGGTGAGGGGAGGTTGGAAGTACCCACTATAGAAGAGGGACAGGATCATGTAGGGAATGGACCAGGTGGGGGGTGGGATGAGTGGGAGGAAATTATAAGCAGCCTTGTACAATATATCTACTATGATAATGTTTTGCATAGCTAGACATGTACAACATATACTGAATTACTTATCTCCCCAGAGGGAATGGGTGACAAGGGAGGAAGGAAATGGATCTGAAATTCGAGGTCTTAACATTAAATGTTTCAAATATATATAAATACTATTATTAATACTCTTTTGCTTATAATTGGGAGATAAGATGTGCAGGCATTGGGACACAAAGATTCATCTTCCTCTAATGGAAAAGTCGATGGGGGTATGGGAGAAGGTATGGGAGAGAGCAGATTGGAGGAAGTGATATCTTGTGGGACTGCTATTCTGGGAGGTTGGGTAGGGGAATAATGGGGGGAAAATGATTGTAACTCAAAATCTGGCAGAAATGAATGATGTAAAACAGAAGTTAATAAAGTATTTGTTTTAAAAAAACAAAAAAAAAAGTGTTTAACCCCAAGTCACATTGTAAATGAAATAAAACTTTTCTGGCACTCCATTAATAGAGAAATATATGTATTTTAGGGATCAAATGGTTTTCTGATTACAAATGATTTTTATATTATGCTTCTGGTAAATTCATTTTCTTTTCTTTTCCCTTTTTTAAGTGAAGATGTATACTCAGTTAAAATCATTATGATTATTATGGAATTATGCTTGACTGACCACTTTATGTATAACAAGTATGGTAATAAGGTGATAGATCAAAGTCTGGAAAAGGTTGTCCATATCCTTCACAATATTACTGAGGAATATTGGACCCTAGGAGATAAGATGGACTTGTCCAAGTTCACACAGGTAGTAAGTGCCAGAAAGACTTGAATCTAGGTCTTCTAATGAGAATTAGTACTCCTCTCACTCTATCATAGTGTTAAAGCAACTTTTTTTCTTTTATTTTGTGTTTAAAAATGATTATATCATAGTCTTGATTTAATTCAGCCTTGTTGTGATCATTTTGAAGATATAAGATTTTCATTATGATAAATGTTCACTGTCAACTTCTTTAATCATATTCAGTTGATGTTTGACTAATTGTTAAATAATTGTTTACTAATGTGTCTAATATGTCCAAAGCACTTAGACACTGGAGAACAGATAGAGAAAAATATATATTGAGAGAGAGACACACATGCAGAAAGACTTAGACATAAATGGGGGAAACAGAGATATACTACCAACTAGATTTTAGAGGTAAACTGTAACTCAAGAAAAAATTAAATAATGACGAGTTTAAAAATGCTGACAACTCTATCTTAAATGTTGGTTTTGATTTTGTGTTCTTGGTTAAATTTTCATCTCAAGGAAACTTTTTTAAAATTCTGTTTTAATTAATTTATCAATGTAATTAGAATTTTGATTCATACGTAATGGATGTATTTCCAGATTCCCATTTTAAACTTTCTGGAAACATAAGTGTAATGGGAAACAATAGTAATCAATTTCATCTCATTCTTAAAAGGGAGTTATCATATAAATTATACAGATTCTACTAAGGATAAAAGGATCTTCCTAGACTAAAAGTAGAAATTAGTATATAGAGAGACTCACATTACATTTGACTCCCCCCGCCACACCTTTTTTTTTTTTTTGGTTTGCCAGAAAAACTCCTGGTTACAATGCTATAGTTCTATTCCTTTCTTTCCATCTCTAATGCTGGAGGTTGAAAAATCATGTGTTGAAATTTATCCTTTGAGGAAGCCTCTGGAAATCCCAACCCTTTTTGCCAAAAGAAAAAGACTGTAACATTCTCCTCCTCCTTGTCCTCCTCCTCGTCCTTGTCCTCATCCTCCTCCTCCCTCTTGGTTTTACTTTTTCAGTATTCCTTTTCTTCTTGTTTCATACTTGACCCTTCTCCCTCATTGATCATAGAATTTGGCAGAACTGTGGCCTCAAAAATATTTTTAAAAATTCAAATGGAGGGGCGGAGCCAAGATGGTGAGTAGAAACAGTGCGTCCAAGCCACTCTTCCCCCATATTACCTCCAAACTATGTAAAAAGGGACTCTGAACAATTTCTGGAGCCCCAGCACCCACAGAACAACGCAGAGAAGCTAACCTCCCGATGAGGACAGCCCAGCAGCCCTGCAGGAAGGACCAGCACAGCACCGGCTGCACAGCGCAGTGAGCAGGGAGACAAGCACATGTCTCCCTGAGTCTCGGTTTTATCCCCAGGGCGACAGGACCAACAGCCAGCTGGAGGGACCCCAGAACACCAGCAGCTGTGGCAATTCCAGAATTATCAACATAGATATGCCTAGGACAAAGTGAGAGGTTAATGCCCTATGGACTTTGGGACCAGTATTTGGGGAAAGTGTCTTCTTCATCCCCTGAGGGCTAGAAGCCACTGAGGACACACACCATTTTGTATTTTCCAGAGGCAGCTCCAGCTCCTGGCCTGTGAACTGTAGGGAGATCCAGCAATCAGTCTTGGAGGGGTAATTGCTCTTGCTTTAACCTCCCTGGATCTGGATTGTGATCTGGGGTGGAGGTCGTGGGTGGGTTTCCAGCTTGCCAGGAATGGAATTTGCCCCCCCCCATAAGTTCCAGAGAAAAGTTCCCGTGTGGCACCAGGCCATAGTGTGGCAACAAGCCCAAAAGTCAAGTAATTAAGTGGCAACATGCCAAGGCAAAGGAAACAAATTAAAGAGAAAAATGAAACCTTACACTCCTATTTTGGGGGCAAAGAGGATCAAAGCATGGAAGAGGAGAAGGCCTGTGAGGTTAGAAATCCTGCTCTAAAAGCCCCAGGGGAAAACATGAGTGGGTTGCAGGCCATAGAGGACCTTAAGAAGGACTTTAAAAATCAAATAAGAGAAGTGGAGGAAAAATTGGGAAGAGAAATGAGAAGGATGCAGGAAAAGTATGAAATGAGGGTCAACAGCCTGACTGAGGAAAACAACACCTTAAAAAATAGACTAACTCAAATGGCAAAGGAGGCCCAAAAGGGCAATGAGGACAAGAATGCCTTAAAAAGTCGAATTTGCCAGATGGAAAAAGAATCTCAAGAGTTCACTGAGGAGATTCATTCCTTCAGAGTTAGACTGGAGCAAATGGAAGCTAATGACTTTATGAGAAATCAAGATACTGTTAAGCAGATCCAAACAAATGAAAGATTAGAAGGCAATATGAAATATCTCATGGGAAAAACCACTGACCTGGAAAATAGATCCAGGACAGACATTTTAAAAATTATTGGACTACCTGAAAGCCATGATCAAAGAAAGAACATAGAAACCCCCCTTCAAGAAATTCTCAAGGAAAACTGCCCTGATGTTTTAGATCCAGAGGGCAAAATAGAGGTTGAAAGAATCCACCGATCACCTCCTGGAAAATATCCCAAAAAGAAAACTCCCAGGAATATTATAGCCAGGTTCCAGAATCCCCAGATCAAGGAGAAAATACTACAAGCAGCCAGGAAGAAACAATTTCAATATTGTGGAAACACAATCAGAATAGCCCAGGACCTGGCAGCTTCTACACTGAGGGATCGAAGGGCATGGAATACGATATTCCAGAGGGCAAAAGAACTGGGAATGAACTCACGGGTCACCTACCCAGCAAAACTGAGTATTTTGTTTCAGGGGAAAATATGGTCATTCAGTGAAATAGAGGACTTTCAAGCATTCTTGAGGAAAAAACCAGAGTTGAATAGAAAATTTGACATCCAGACACAAGAAGAAAGAGATGCCTGAGAAGGTAATCAGGGAAAAGAAATCAAAAGGAACTTATCAAAGTTGAACTATTTACATTCCTATATGGAAAAACAATAATTGTGACTGATGAAATTTTTCTCAGTATGAAAATAATGGAAGAAGGGTGTATGGTCATATGAATACATATGTGAATGTGTGTATATATATTTACAGTTATACATGGATAGAGGGTTAGGGTTGATAGATAGTTTAGGTTAGAGGAAAGAAGTTGAATTTGTTGTGAAGAGAGGATACTTAAGGGGTGAAATTATGAGGTGAGAGAGGAAAGAGGCAAGAGGAGAAGGGAAGAGACAGGATAGGGTAAACTATCTCATGTAGAAGAAGCAAGGGAAAGTGGGTGTAAGGGAGGGTAAGAATAAGAAGGCAAAAAGGCAAAACCACATTCTCATTGAATTTGGTTCAGGGAGAGAATGACATACATACTCAATGGGATATCTCAACCTGCAGCAGAATAGGGGGAAGGGGATGAGAGGAGGGATGATGGATGGGAGGGTATCCTTGGGGTGAGGGGCGACTGGTAGTACCCAATATAGAAGAGGGACAGGATCAAGTAGGGAATGGATCAGGTGGGGGGTGGCATGAGTGGGAGGGAATTATCAGCAGCTTTGTACAATATATCTACTATGGTAATGTTTTGCATAGCTAGACATGTACAACATATACTGAATTACTTATCTTCCCAGAGGGAATGGGTGACAAGAGAGGAAGGAAATGGATCTGAAATTCAACGTCTTAAGATTAAATGTTTCAAATATATATAAATACTATTATTAATATTCTTTTGCTTGTAATTGGGAGATAAGATGTGCAGGCATTGGGACACAAAGATTCACCTTCCTCTAATGGAAAAGTCGAAGGGGGTATGGGAGAAGATATGGGAGAGAGCAGATTGGAGGAAGCAACATCTTGTGGGACTGCTATTCTGGGAGGGTGGGCAGGGGAAAAACAGGGAGGAAAAATAATTGTAACTCAAAACCTGGAGGAAATGAATGATGTAAAACAGAAGTTAATAAAGCATTTGTTTAACAAAAAAGAGAGAGAGCAAATTGGGGGAGGGGGTATATAGTGGGATCACTGTTTTGGGGTGGTGGGTAGGGGAAAGACAGAAATTTTATAACTCAAAATCTTGTGGAAATGAATGATGTAAACTAAAAATAAACATAAAATTTAATTTAAAAAATTCAAATGGAAATAAGTCTCCTAATTCCATACTTTCTGCAAGTGTATTTCCATATCATTGGGTTTATTTTCATTATTTACTGAAGCCATTTTTGATAGATTAACATGTGTGTATTTAGCTAGAAAATTCCCTGAATGTATACGTGATAATTAAATCTTATCAAATATGTGTCTTGTAAAAAAGGCATTTGTTTTATTGACTTTGATTTATCCTTCCATAATATCCTAATGGTAATTTCTTAAAAAAAAGTTCCTGTTGGTTCCAAATGACAAGTAATGATATTCCAAGATCCCTTCACAGAACATTTTGAAAAGGTAAGAGAATGGGGCAAAGTGGATCGAACATTAGGGGTAAGAAAAAGACTGCTGCAAGGTAGAAGTTAAAGTAAGCAAAAGCAACTTGACCAACACTGAGTGCCTATAGGAGTTTATTACTAGTAGTTAGAGAGCTTTTGCCATGAACTACAAGATTCAATTCATGCAAAAAACAATAGGCCTTTCATATCTGACATGGTATTTTTAAGACCACTAAGAAATATCATATGGCATACCTGGAGATGTCTAAGGAAAATGAAGACAGAGGCAATTAGGGGGAAAATACCAAGGCAGTCTAATGAGTTCATTACAATGAGGCCAGGATAAATACCTCTGAAATATGGCGCCAACCTATTCAAAACAATTCAAAGCATGGTGTAGTGGATTTAGAGTTAGGAAAATCTGGTTTCCAATAGAGTCTCAAGCATTTACTCATTTTGTGACACTAGGAAAGTCATTTGCCTGCCCTAAGCTTTCCTTTGTAAAATGAAGTTTCTTCATCTGTAAAATGAGATATTTGGATTTCATGGTTTCTATGTTGCCTTCCAGCTCTAAGTCTGTATCATATAATTCTGTAAAAGGAACTAGAACATAAACATCCAAATTGGAGTGTCCTACCAATTCCTTTTTACTTAGTAAAAAAAACTAAGATATCCAAAGTGGGAGTAGGAAGGGATAAAACCAGAGAGGACACCACTAAACCCCAGAAACAATAGTGTTTAAGCCATCAAGGCAAAAGTGACTCCAGATATCCAGAGTAAATGTTAGTGTGATCATTGGTTTGTAATCACAGGTTCTTTGGTATTTTTATATATAAGTAAGCAATTTTGCTCAGAAAAGTAAGATTCAGTCCCCACACCTTAGGGCACAGGGAGACAATCTAGTAAACTGGATGTTTCTAACCTGGAATGTTCCAAGTATAACACTCTTCATATATGGGGGTTCCAGAGAAGGAGTAAGATAGAAAAGAAAGGGGCACTAGGTAGGGGGAAAAGGTATTATTACTGAATAGATAGAAAATTGAACAGAAAAAAAATAAGCATATTCTCTCTACAACAAAGTCTTAGACATTAGAGGAAAATAAGAAAGTTTGGCAGAACAATCAGAGAAAAGAGGTTTCTAAAGAATGTTACCAGGTCTTAAACAAAAAGAACAATTACATTATGGATTTTTCAGACTGTAACATGATACACAGAGAAGAAGAATTTAGCATTACTAAAGGGTGTTGGCTTGAAATATTAGGGAATTTGGATAAAGTATTGGGAAGTAGAAAAGTAGCCAGTCTCCCCTGTCCAATTTCTCCAACATTTAACAGCAAATACTTTTTACATGATTTATTTTATAATTACTCAGTGGATAAACTAGAAAGATGACAATGTTCAAGTACAAAAAATAAAAAATAGAGTTACATAAAAACCATTTACATAGAATTTACTACTTAACATGCCCTATGCTCAGTGCTTTATGACTGATTTCATTTTATCCTCACAACAACCCTGAGAGGTAGGTGTTATTATTATCCACATTGAACAGATAAGAAAACTGAGGTAAACAGTGTTTAAGTGACTTGCCTAAGGCAAACAGCAAGCTTTTAAAGTTAGATTTTAACTCAGGTCTTCATGACTCTGTGCCCAGTATTCTATCCACTGTGTGAGAGAGACAGACACACAGAGAAAGAAAGAGGTAGAAACAGAGGTTGAGACAGACAGACAGAGAGAGAGAGAGAGAGAGAGAGAGAGAGAGAGAGAGAGAGATGGAGAGATAGAGACACACAGAGAGAATCAGAGATAGTGAAACAGAGAGAGAAAATAAAAAGAGATAGGAGATTGATAGATGAATAGATAAACATAGATAGATAGATGATAGATGATATCCACTTCTAATTGAATATATTTTGTATATAATCTACTAACTTATGATCCCACAACTAAATACAAGTGCATGGCTATTTGTTGAACTCTTACGCTCCACTATTTGGGTCCTTTTTTTTCCTCCAGTATAAGAGGTCTCTGGATTTAGGTCTACTGTTGATTGACCATCATGAGGGTTAATAAGTAGGATTTATGTCCATGAGGAAAGGAGCACTTCAAATGTGAAAGCTCCTGATAATTCATTATTTTCCAAAGATGTATCTCTTTACATGGGCTATAATGTTCCTAACATCTCCCACCCCACTCACCCATTCCTCAAATTTCTTTGATTTTTTTCAGCATTTTAATTGGAGAGGGGGTGGAAATGGGATAAGAATGGCAATTGTTTTATCCAATACAAGTTATGTATTTGGGGATATCTGAAATGAAATTTACTGAAGATGTAGAGGAGAAAAAGAGGGGGTGGAGGAGAGGCGGAGGACTGCTTTGTCTTGTGATGGATCTTGTATATATGTAAGTATGTACTTGTAAGTACATATGCTACAAAGAAATGTGAAACTGATCTCATAGCCTTGGTCTGGATATGGTGAGATTGTCTTTATATGTTCCTCAAGCTAACCCCTCCTCCCATCTCAACATGTGTACTCAGAAATGGTCTACATAGCTATGGCTCCTTAGGCATTTGGATAATTGTCTGATGACTTTGGAATACAAGCATTAGAAAATTTACTGAAAATAAAAACTGAAAAAATGTCATTAAGCTTGTGCATGGCCAAAATAAATTAGACAACTCACTGGAAGCAGTGTCCACATCTAAAAAGCTGTTAAATAGTTGAAATGTGCATATTTACATCCAGTCTACTTGGGATTTGTAATCAATGTTTCATATGTCAATGTAGATATCCATGAGACAGGTCGGCAAGTAAATAAAAAGGACTGAAAATCAGCTGCCATTACACCTAAGGGAAATAAACCAGTCAATTTGGGAGTGAAATAAGTCAATTTCAAAAGTCAAATAGAGTGTGCTATGCCATGTCTGGCTAAATTCTTTGCATAAAATATAATTTATGTATTTCTGTTTAGTTGGCACTTGAATATCTCTCATATTAGAAAAGAAATTCCGCATGTTCATAGAATGAGAGTCATAAGTTTTAGTCAGCAGAGCACTGCAATATGGAATAGTGATGTGGGGAACAAAATCTAGAGTATAAAGATCACTTAATCCCCCCATTCATTTCATGGAATGGCCATGTCAATTGGTGGTAAATTTGTAGAACTCTCTGCTTGGGGATGTCTCTGTTTCCTTAAAAATATTCAATAAGAGAGCACAGTAACTGGAGAGTAGATACATGTATCATATGTGCCTATAACTATTATTGTTGTTGTTCCTGTTATTTGGCATCAATAAACTCCAAACAATTTCAACAAAATATGATTTGCATTTGGTAAAGATTATGTGAATCTGCATTAACATATGAACCCAAAGCATTTTAAAAAGAAAGAAAAGATCAAGGAAAAAAGTACATGTGATCTCAATTAAAACTAAATTCACAAGTGATGATAAGAAGACTGTCTTAATCAGTCATTATAGGGACTATTTTCTTATAAATAAGGTGTTTTTTTTTTCTGCAGACTTAGCCAAATCAAGATCTCTTGTTCATCCATTTAGCCAATAATTATTTATTGTTTACATGTCAATAAAAGCTCACATTTCTATAGTTTTTTTTTTATTTCCCAGTATGGCAAGATTTGGGGGGGTTTAACAAAGTATCTTTTATAACAACTCTATATTTTCTATTTCATTATGACTTTTCAAATGAGGAAAAATTATACTATTCTCATTTTGCAGATGAAGGAAAAGAAGCTAACTATATAAAACACTGCACTTGAAATGAGGAAGACCTAAACTCAAATCCTGCCCCTGACTCTTATTAGTTATGAGGGTCTGGTCAAGTCAAAACCTTCTGGATCACAGTCCTCATCTGAAAAATGAGGGAATTTTATTCTATGCCCTGTAAGATACCTTCCAGATCTCTCTCTCTCTCTCTCTCTCTCTCTCTCTCTCTCTTTCTCTCTCTCTCTCTCTCTCTCTCTCTCTCTCTCTCTCTCTCTCTCTCTCTCTCTGTATATATATATATATATATATTATATATTATATATTATATATATATATATATTTCCTGTGCTCCTCCCCCTTGTGTATGGACTTTATTTAATTAATTGGCTTCTTTACCACAAAAACAAAATAAAATAAAATGGGAATGATAATAAAATACATACATACATATATATATATATATATATATATATATATATATAAAGAGAGAGAGAGAGAACTAGGTCATATATTTTTACTAGTACTAGAAATAGGACTAGGACTATGTCTTAGACTATTAATAGTACAAGTAATACTAGTACTATATAACTAGTAGCCCGGCCAGAATTAGGACATAGCAATTAGGACAGAGTTAAATTCAAACCCAGATATATATCCTAACTGAATCCAGGGTGTTCTCCCCTAATTTATTTATTTATTTATTTTAAAGCAATTGGGGTTAAGTAACTTGCTCAAGGTTACACGGCTAGTCATTTGATTTATGCGTGGGTGCTCATTTTCTGAGGCCGGATCTGATCTCGGGTCATCCAAACTCCGAGGCCGGCGCTCTTACTCACTGCGCCACCTAGCCGCCCCTTTAGGGCAATTGGGGCTAAGTAACTTGCCCAAGGTTACACGGCTAGGTTTTTGTTTGTGCGGATTAGGTGTCGGAGGCCAGCTCCGAACTCAGGTCCTTCTGATTCCAGGGCCGGGGCTCTATTCACTGTGCCACCTAGCCGCCCCTCCCCTAATTTATTTATAGTATCAAACTTTATAGTGAAATTTTGTACCCATTTGGACTTTATTTTGATATATGGTGTCATTGGTCTATGTCCAGTTTCTCCCAAACCATTTTTCAGTTTTCCCAGCAGTTTTTGTCAAATAGTGAGTTCCCATCCCAGTTTATCAAACAGCAGATTATTATAGTTATTGAATACTGTGTCTTGTGTACCTAACCTATTCCACTCATCTACCCCTCTATTTCTTATCCAGTAATAAGTAGTTTTAATGATTGCTGCTTTGTAATACAATTAAAGATCTTGTATACCTGGGCCACCTTCCTTAGCATCTCTTTTCATTAACTCCCTTGATATTCTAAACCTTTTGTTTTTGCAGATGAATTTTGATATTTTTTTAGGTCTATAAAATATTTTGGTAGTTTGTAGCATGTTCTCTATAGTATTAATCTGGAGACTTTGGAAACAGCAAGATGAACTACTATATGTAAAATTCTATGCCAGACACTTGAAGTAACAGAGATAGAAGTTTAAGTTGGCAGGCACCCAGTGCCAGCCTTTAGAAAAATCTCATTCTAGAAGGGCAATACATAGAAAAGTACATGTAAACATTTTGTTGCTCAGTTGTTTGATCATGTCCGATTCTTCCTGATTGTGGACCTTACTGTCCGTGGGATTTTCTTGGCAAAGGTAAAGGAGTAGTTTGCCATTTCCTTCATCAGTGGGCTAAGGCAAAGAGAGTTTAAATGACTTGCCCAGGGTCAAACAGTTATTAAAATGTCTAAATTCAGATTTGAACTCAGGTCTTCCAGATTCCAGCCTCTGCACTCTATTCTCAGCGTAACCTACATGTAAACATGCATACCTCTTTAAGTAAGCAATATTTTAAAATAACCATGCCTTTCCACCACTTCAAAAGATCTACTATGTTTCATAACGTCTGGCATATATTAAGTGCATAATGAATCATTGCTGATCAATTTGAGTAAGGCAAAGTTTCATTCACACATGGATTTATATACCTCCTTGAGTGACACAGGTCATAATCCTTTCATGTCTTAGAAGACTAGCTTCATGATTGGCTGAAGCTTAAAAAGTCATCATTTAGTGTTCCACCATCATGGGTATGCTGGAAGTAGCATTTTTTTGGTTGGTATTTACATAAATCAGCAAATGCTACAAATTGTCTTGTTTTGCTATTTTGTTGTCTAAAAATAAAGAAGTATTGGATAACATATTAATAATTTAGATAACAATTAAACATGTTTCATATGTGCGTTTTTTTCCTTGTTAACTCTTGTTACCATTATATCCCTGTAAACTCTGTAGTAATACGTCTCATCAAATCTAACTAGACTGGTCCTTAATTGGCAGACAAGTGTTATTGTCCAAGTTCATGCTTAAAGTCTTTCCAAATTTGTAGGATGTTCTTTAGCTTATAATATGCTGGTATTACCTTTAAGAATCCAGGGTCAACAACATCAGAAAATGTGGCATAAGAGTTTAGTGAAGAACACAATACTTTCATAATAATTATGGTTACTAAGGTATGATAAGAACATAAGAAGGTTCAAAATAAATTATGAGGTCCAAATTAACAAAGTTATGTTACAATCTGAAGGGTGGAAGTGATCTGAGTAGTTTTGTTGAAAGGTAGGGCATTTAAACTGGGCCTTAAAACAGGAGTCATATTAAATCAAATAGAAATATAGCAGGCAGATGAGGGAAGAGGGGAAGAGAATACCAGGTGTAGGAAATAGCCTTTTTCTTCAATTCTTTCTTGCTAATGAAAATGATGTTGTTTTTCAGTTAATTATCACATTATGAGATATAAAGATCAACTATAGCACAAACCAATAACAAATGTTTTCTTAATATCATAAAATAATGAATGAATTGTTGGTCTTAATGTTGAATTACTGCATTTCCCAGAGTAGACCTGGTACTTTCTTTAAGAACATTTATATTCTACCAGTGACAATATGATTTGTAAAGAAGAAATAGCCAAGCGATTGAATTCTATGGATGCAGGGTGAAGAAAACATCAAAAGAGTATATAATAATAACCTTAGGAATTTGAAGAAGCTGTGAATCATCACATGAGTTTGGTGGGAGAGACTTGTCAAATGACAAAGATGCCTTTTGGAAAACTATTGTAGTACATCACTAAAATAAAATCTGAAGAGCAAGAATTAATAATCTAAAGCTTAATTCAGGGTCTGGTACATAGTAGTTGTTTAATATGTGTTTAATGATTGATTGGTTGTATTCACAATACTGCCAGGGTACTAACTAATATCATTAAGAACTAATTGTGAGCTGAATTACATTTGTAACTAGAGATACTAATGAACAAAGCATTAAGTATTTGAAAAAATTATAGAACATTGGAAAATTATACAAGTAATCTTATAGGGCATGAAGTCAAACAAAAAATTCCATCTGTGACATCTCCAACTGTTGATCTTTCAACCTTTGTTTGAAGATCTCCAGTGATGGAGAGTTTTTTTGGCCAGAAGTAGCCCCATTAACCAGTGTCTAAATTAAACTTCTTTTGTCTCCTAAAGCCTCCTACACCAATATTAAAGTTTTTTTTTAATGCTTTGCTCAAATTGAAGTACTCTAACTCCTTCTCTGCCTCCACCTCCAATTCTACTAACCTTAAATTTGCTTCTGACTTCAACTCTAACCCTAACCCTAACCTTATGTCTTGAGAATTTCCTTGATTTGTTAGACAAATAACTGCCAAAAAAATGAAACAAGATTAATCTGGTATTATCAGTTCTTATCAGAATATTACCACTCTTGTGTCTGAGTTCCGTATTATTATTACAGGAATGAATGCTGGGAAAAACCTCAGAGGCCTCCTCATATAATCCCTTCATTTTAGATAAGAAAACTGAGACAGAAAAGGATTACATGAGCTCCCAACTTTACTTCAGCAGCGAGAAGATAGCCAGTAATTGATTCCAGTTCCTTTGACTCTAAACTTCATGTGCTTGACAATGGTAACTTCAGTCTTTCCTTTTGTTCTTTTCCCCTTACTTCTTGAGGCTCATTTAGGAATACTTACCCTAAGACTGTAGTGGTTGTGCTAATGGGGAGGGGAGGGAGTAGCAGGGAATGGAGTTCTTTTCCCAGCTCAGACATACAGTTATTAGGTGACTTTAAAGGAGTTTGCTTTATTACTAGGGACCTAACTTCACTTATCCAGAAACTGACAGATTTGTAATGGTTGATCTCCAAAGTCCCTTACATCTCTGCCATTATGCTATTCTATGGTTATTAGGATGGCGATATTAGAGGAATCCCTCCTAGGTTCTCTCAAGAAGAAATCAAATCTATATAGCATCTCTCTCTCTCTCTCTCTCTCTCTCTCTCTCTCTCTCTCTCTCTCTTTCTTTCTCTCTCTTTATATATATATATATATATTTTTTTTTTCTTTTTCTTCCTATATGATCCAGATAATCAACTTATATGGTTGGATGTATTTGGCTCAACTTCTTTATTCTCTGTTTGCAAAGATATATGGCAAACATTTTTAAATAATAAAATTCCTTTTTATAACATACTGTACATAAAGCTTTAATCAAGGCCCCAAAAGGTGGGTAGTGTCTTATAATTCCCATTTTGTAGATGAAGAAACTGAGGTTCAGAGAAGTTATTGGCATTTTTTTAAGAAATGGCAGATAGGGGGCGGCTAGGTGGCGCAGTGAATAGAGCGCCGGCCCTGGAATCAGAAGGACCTGAGTTCGGAGCCGGCCTCCGACACTTAATCCGCACAAACAAAAACCTAGCCGTGTAACCTTGGGCAAGTTACTTAACCCCAATTGCCCTAAAGGGGCGGCTAGGTGGCGCAGTGAGTAAGAGTGCCGGCCTCGGAGTTTGGATGACCCGAGATCAGATCCGGCCTCAGAAAATGAGCACCCACGAATAAATCAAATGACTAGCCGTGTAACCTTGAGCAAGTTACTTAACCCCAATTGCTTTAAAAAAAAAAAAAGAAAAGAAATGGCAGATAATCTTTGAAAACTGTTTTAATGAATAGCCTTACCTTTTTGACTTACTTTTATATTCTGTTTCATAACCTTCATAATAATCACAATGATGAAATATTTGTGCCTTACACAAAGGAATATTTAGGTTTCAAAGGTCTGTGTGGACTATAGACACATGTATACATGTATGGATATATATAATATATGAATAAAAATACATATGTGCACAAAAATGAAATAATTTCCTAAATTTTCTTAATTCTTATGCCAATAAACTAGTAACAACTTGAAAATCAACTCTATAAATATAAGAAAGATTTAAAATTAAGTGGAAGTTATAAAAAATGGAAACAGTTAAAGAGATATTTCATTTCTCAATTGTTATTTATTTTCCTACTGTTCCTATTGTACTTTGTGACAACTTTGTGCAACAAAAAATAAACTTGAAAAAGAAAATATTTCATTTATTTAACATATTTCTGAAAAAAAATGGTATCCCTCCAAGATGAGTAGAGTTAAATTAGGAGAGCTAGAGAAATAGCCAGAGAAAACAAGACAGACAGACAGACACACACACACACACACAAACACATCACAAAGA
Source organism: Gymnobelideus leadbeateri (assembly GCA_011680675.1). Lineage (NCBI taxonomy): Eukaryota > Metazoa > Chordata > Mammalia > Diprotodontia > Petauridae > Gymnobelideus > Gymnobelideus leadbeateri. The sequence goes on along the minus strand of WOXC01008445.1, from coordinate 110,997 downwards.
GATACACACAGATACACACAATGTATATTTTCCCCATCTTAGAGGAGTTTTTAGGTTTTTTTTGTGTGTGTGTGTGATTTTTGGAGGGCAATTGGGGTTAAGTAACTTGCCCAAAGTCACACGGCTAGGTTTTTTCATTTGGGTGTGCGTTAAGTGTCTGAGGCCGGATCCAAACTCAGGTCCTTCTTACTCCAGGGCCAATGCTCTACTCACTGCACCACCTAGCCGCCCCGAGTTTTAAGTTTTAATGACTTAAAATAATCCTAAATTTTTTCATATATAATGTATGTTTCCTAAATATTTATATGATGCTGAATATAATATATGCATAATAATTAATATGCTACCCAATATATGCATGTGTATTCAACTATACTGCATAATATAGAACTGCAATCAAATATACTGTGATCTATGTATTCATTGATGGAACAATAAAATATCATCATAAACCACAAATAAGTGGGAAAATGCAAATCAAGTGTCCTGGTGAAACTCTACTGGGTTATATATACTGTCTTAGGTTATAGTCAAGCTGATTTAAAATGAATACCTAGCACGCTTACTGAAAGTTAATGTGTAACTAGAGATACCTTGGCCAAATTCCACAATTTTAAAACAAACCCTACATCCCCTTATATTTAGAAAATGTAACCTCTCACAGAAATGATTTTCATTTTAACTTTGATTCTTAGTTATATAACCTAATGTTTAATTCTAAATTTTAAGAACAATATTAATGTTTCAATGCCATGTTTCAATGTATATTAAGATATTGAAACCTGGAAGTAGGCATTTTACTTAAAGTCTTGAGCACTTTGGATAACCTTGCAAATTTTAGGTAAGTTTCATATTTACTATTTTAGAACTGATTTTTTCAAAGCAATATAAATATAAATAAATATAAAGCACATAATATATACATACATATATATGTATATACATATATGTATGTATGTATTTATGTATAATTTAAATTTTTGGGAAAAAAAGATCATTTATCAATTTGCCACAGTCAAGAACATTCCATACATTATATTTTCATTACCAGTACTGAGTACTATCTGCTAAACTGGAAGAAATTGTGAAGCATTCTTAAGGTATTATACTAGGATGCTAATGAATTAGCTAAAGTTCAGGACACTTATAGCTTTATAGAAGTGACCATGTCAAAATGCATAAGGAAGAACAGATTGAAGAATGGCCTAGAGAATCATGTAATCAAGCTTACTAATTACACACACACACACACACACACACACACACACACACACACACACACACGATTGTTTATGGAAAACATTTAGCAAGTTAGACTAAATAGTGAAGCATGTAACTAAAATAACATAGGCAAAGAATATTTAAGGTTATTTTATAGTCTTAAAATACCTTTAAAAAATAACAGCATTATGGATTTGAGTAGCAGAAAAAATATAATTTAAGAATTAATATAATGAAATCATAATCAAAAACTGAAAAACCTACAATAGATTTGTAATGTGAATTAGAAGAAAATCTGAATGCATATGGAATCTCCTTGACTTTTGGATACAGTATATTTTAGAGTTATTTCCTCAATATTAACATCAATTATTTTTTATAAATAAATATTTACTAAATATATTTTTTAAAAATTACAGACATATCCCCAATTTGGGCCACACTCTTCTTTATATCCACTTAATTCTTGGGATAGTTGACACAAACTTAACATAGTGAACATGATAACTAGCAATATTCTCCCTAGAAAGTTAATTTCTAGGATTTTCTTTCTTTTTTATGCATTTATGGATGTCTCTCTCTCTCTCTCTCCCTCTCTCTCTCTCTCTCTCTCTCTCTCTCTCTCTCTCTCTCTCTCATTTATGAAATATAGTATCATGGCTGGGGGGTTGATCTACTGCTGGGTTGGATTTTCTCTTCACCAGAGAGTTGATATGGTAACAGGAGATGATTATCTCCTTATGATATTGTTGATGGGACAACAGGAGACATTCTATTGAGCTCTATATTTTGCGATTTTGTTGACTCTTCTGATGTTATAAAACTTCCAAGTTTGTAACTTTCTGTTCTGTCTCTGATGCACCGTCATCTAAGATCAGGGAGTTGTACAAATAACAGAGAAAGAAATAGAGGCAGTATCATGTGTTCCCAGTCACAAGATGTTGGGATAAGGTGATAAAGCAGCTATAATACTGACTATTGCTCCTGGTGCCCATATCTCTCCTCCCTTCTGATCATATTTTTTTACATCTCTTCACTTTTCCACCAGGAAAGAGAGATTGAGATTTCATTTGTTCCAGGTTATTGTGTACACATTTAAATCAAGCTAGGTAGTCACCATATTTGTCACCAGGCAACAAATCACCAAGAAATAGTTGGGATGTTTCAGCATCCTCTGAAAAGGAAAGGAACATCTTCTATATCTATATTGTTAGGCAGCAATAAAAAGAAAAAAGAAAAAGAAAAACCATGGTGCATATTATGAAGACTGAGTCTTGGAACAGCTAAGAGGTGCAGTGGATAGAACACTGACCCTGGATTCAGGAGGATCTGAGTTCAAATCGAGCCTCAGACACTTGACACTTACTAACTTTGTGGCCCTAGGTAAACCCCTTAACCCCAAATCCCCGGCCAAAATATAAAAAATAAATACAAATATAATGCATACATAAATAGACATATATGAGTGCAAAATATACCAAGGATGGAAAGGTAGATTTTTGCAATGTTTTTAAGACCTCTAGATGTATAATGGAGGAATCTGGATTTGATTCTGGAGATAAAAGGGAGTCACTGGACTTTATTCTGCAAGAGAAGATATGGTCAGACATATACTTCTGGAAAAAATTTATCACATTGCCATGTACATGGAGAATAGTTTAGGGAGGGAACAGCTTTGAAGCAAAGAGATTAATTAGGAAGCCATTGTAACAGCGGAGTCAAAGATGATGAGAACTTTGTAGTGGTGTCAAAAGACAGAGAAGAGAATAAGTACAAAACATGTTTGTGGAGAAAAAGAATAAAATTTGTAAACTGTTTATGTGGTGTGAGGAAGGTCAAAGATTATCCACAACTTATGAATCAGGTAGGATGCTGGTACCCTCAATAGAAGTAGAGAGGCAGGGTGGATTTTGGAGAAGAGATAATGAATTTTGTTTTGTTCATCTAAATTTCAGATGTTGGACTTCAATATAAAGTTGTATACGGAGAAGCTAATTAACCTTATGTTAAAATATGGTTTATATGTTGCAAATATAAGAAATTAATAGTTTAGAGTTCCTTCAGAAGTCCTGTGTCTATTAATAAGGACTTTTTAAAAACAAATGCTTTATTAACTTCTGGTTTACATGAATCATTTCTGCCAGATTTGAGTTACAATTTTTTTCCCATTGTTTCCCCTACCTACCTCCCCAGAATAGCAGTTCCAAAAGATATCCCCTCATCCAATCTGCTCTCTCCCATATCTTCTCCCATACCCCCTTCAATTTTACAATTAGGGCAAGGTGAATCTCTGTGCCCCAATGCCTGAACATCTTATATCCCAATTACATACAAAATAGTATTAATAATAGTATTTATATATATTTGAAACATTCAATTTTAAAACTTCAAATTTGAGATCCATTCCCTTCCTCCCTTGTCACCCACTCCCTCTGGGAAGATAAGCTATTCAGTATATGTTGTACATGTATAGCTATGCAAAACATTACCATAGTAGATATATTGTAAAAGACTGCTTATATTTCCCTCCCACCTATCCCACCCCCCACCTGGTCCATTCCCTACTTTGATCCTGTCCCTCTTCTATAATGGGTACTTCCAACCTCCCCTGCCCCCAGAATGCCCTCCCCTCCATCATCCCCCCTCTCATCCCGCTTTCCCCTACTCTCCTGCAGGGTGAGATATTCCATTTAGTATATATGTCATTCTCTCCCTGAGCCAAATTCAATGAGAATAAGGTTTTGCCTTTTTGCCTTCCTGTTATTCCCCTCCACTGCAGCCACTTCCCTTTGCTTCTTCTACATGAGATAGTTTACACTACTCTGTCTCTCCTCATCTCCTCTTTCCACTTTTCTTTCTCACCTCTTAACTTCACCCCTTAAGTATCATCCCTTCCCATCAAATTCAACTTGTGCCCTCTATCCATGTATAACTATAAACATATATACACACATTAACATATGTATTCATATGACCATGTACCCTTCTTCAATTATTTTCATAATGAGAAAGGTTTCATCAGACACAGTTATTGTTTTTCCATGTAGGAATGTAAATAGTTCAACTTGGATAAGTTCCTTGTGATTTCTTTTCCCTGATTACCTTCTCAGGCATCTCTTGCTTCTTGTGTCTGGATGTCAAATTTTCTATTCAACTCTGGTTTTTTCCTCAAGAATGCTTGAAAGTGGGGGGGGCGGAGCCAAGATGGCGGAGTAGAAACAGCTCGTCCAAGCCTCTCTGCCCTGAGATTCTCCACAAACTATGTAAAAAAGGACTCTGAAAATCTTCTGGAGCCCCAGCACCCACAGAACAACACAGAGAAGCTAACCTCCCGCTGAGGACAGCCCAGCACCCTGCAGGAAGGACCAGCGCAGTGGTCTGGGAACCGGCAGCGCGCAGAGCGCAGGAGCCGAGCCGAGCCAAGCCCAGGTCCTAATGAGCCAAGGTTTTAGCCCCAGGGCGGCAGGGCCAGCAGCCGGCTGGAGGAACCCCAGAACACCAGGAACTGTGGAGACGCCAGAATTATCAACATAGACTTGCCTAGGACAAAATAAGAGGTTAGTGTCCTATGGACTTTGGGACCTGTATTTGGGGAATGCGTCAGCTCCCTCCCCTGGGGGCTAGAAGCCGCTGAGGAGACACACCATTTTGTAGTTTTCAGAGGCAGCTCCAGCTCCCAGCCTACAAATCGTGGGGAGATCCAGTGATCAGTCTTGGGGGGTAATCGCTCTTACTTTAACCTCCCTGGATCTGGATTGTGATCTAGGGTGGAAGTTGTGGGTGGGTTTACAGCTTGCCAGAAACGGAAGTTGCCCCCTACACGTTCGGGACGAAAATTCCTCTATCTGGCCTTAAAGCCATAGTGTGGCAACAAGCCCAAAAGTCAAGTAATTAAGTGGCAACATGCCAAGGCAAAGGAAACAGAAAAATGCAACCCTAGACTCCTATTTTGGGGGCATAGAGCGGAAAAGGACTGTGAGGTCAGAAGTCCTGCTCCAAAAGCCCCAGGGGAAAACATGAGCGGTTTGCAGGCCATAGAGGACCTTAAGGAGGACTTTAAAAATCAAATAAGAGAAGTGGAGGAAAAATTAGAAAGAGAAATGAGAAGGATGCAGGAAAAGTATGAAATGAGGGTCAACAGTTTGACTGAGGAAAACAACACCTTAAAAAATAGACTAGCTCAAATGGCAAAGGAGGCCCAAAAGGGCATTGAGGAGAAGAATGCCTTAAAAAGTCGAATTTGCCAGATGGAAAAAGAATCTCAAAGTTCACTGAGGAGATTCATTCCTTCAGAGTTAGACTGGAGCAAATGGAAGCTAGTGACTTTATGAGAAATCAAGATGCTGTTAAGCAGATCCAAACAAATGAAAGATTAGAAGGCAATGTGAAATATCTCATGGGAAAAACCACTGACCTGGAAAATAGATCCAGGAGAGACAATTTAAAAATTATTGGACTACCTGAAAGCCATGATCAAGGAAAGAACCTAGAAATCACCCTTCAAGAAATTCTCAAGGAAAATTGCCCTGATGTTTTAGATCCAGAGGGCAAAATAGAGGTTGAAAGAATCCACAGATCACCTCCTGAAAAAGATCCCCAAAAGAAAACTCCCAGGAACATTATAGCCCGGTTCCAGAATCCCCAGATCAAGGAGAAAATACTACAAGCAGCCAGGAAGAAACAATTTCAATATTGTGGAAACACAATCAGAATAGCCCAGGACCTGGCAGCTTCTACACTGAGGGATTGAAGGGCATGGAATATGATATTCCAGAGGGCAAAAGACCTGGGAATGAACCCAAGGGTCACCTACCCAGCAAAACTGAGTATTTTGTTTCAGGGGAAAATATGGTCATTCAGTGGAATAGAGGACTTTCAAGCATTCTTGAGGAAAAAACCAGAGTTGAATAGAAAATTTGACATCCAGACACAAGAAGTAAGAGATGCCTGAGAAGGTAATCAGGGAAAAGAAATCAAAAGGAACTTATCAAAGTTGAACTATTTACATTCCTATATGGAAAAGCAATATCTGTGACTGATGATATCTTTCTCACTATGAAAATAATAGAAGAAGGGGTGTGGTCATATGAATACATATGTGAATGTGTGTGTATATGGTTACAGTTATATATGGATAGAGGGCATAGGTTGATTTTGTTGGGAAGGGAGAGTACTCAAGGGATGAAATTATGAGGTGAGAGAGGAAAGTGGCAAGAGGAGATGGGGAGAGACATGGTAGGGTAAACTATCTCATGTAGGGGAAGTGGGTGCAAAGGAGGGGGAGAATAAGGAAGGCTAAAAAGGCAAAACCACATTCACATTGAATTTGGTTCAGGGAGAAAATGACATACATACTAAATGGGATATCTCAACCTGCAGCAGGATAGGGGGAAGGGGGATGAGAGGAGGGATGATGGATGGGAGGGCATCCTTGGGGTGAGGGGAGGTTGGAAGTACCCACTATAGAAGAGGGACAGGATCATGTAGGGAATGGACCAGGTGGGGGGTGGGATGAGTGGGAGGGAATTATAAGCAGCCTTGAACAATATATCTACTATGATAATGTTTTGCATAGCTAGACATGTACAACATATACTGAATTACTTATATCCCAAGAAGGAATGGGTGACAAGGGAGGAAGGAAATGGATCTGAAATTCAAGGTCGTAACATTAAATGTTTCAAATATATATATAAATACTATTATTAATACGCTTTTGCCTATAATTGGGAGATAAGATGTGCAGGCATTGGGACACAAAGATTCATCTTCCTCTAATGGAAAAGTCGATGGGGGTATGGGAGAAGGTAAGGGAGAGAGCAGATTGGAGGAAGCGATATCTTGTGGGACTGCTATTCTAGGAGGTTGGGTAGGGGAATAATGGGGGGAAAATGATTGTAACTCAAAATCTGGCGGAAATGAATGATGTAAAACAAGTTAATAAAGTATTTGTTTAAAAAAAAAAAAAGAATGCTTGAAAGTCCTCTATTCCACTGAATGACCATATTTTCCCCTGAAATAAAATACTCAGTTTTGCTGGGTAGATGACCCTTCGGTTCATTCCCAGCTCTTTTGCCCTCTGGAATATCATATTCCATGCCCTTCGATCCCTCAGTATAGAAGCAGCCAGGTTCTGTGTTATTCCGATTGTGTTTCCTCAATATTGAAATTGTTTCTTCCTGGCTGCTTGGAGTATTTACTCCTTGATCTGGGAATTCTGGAACATGGGTATAATATTCCTAGGGGTTTTCTTTTTGGGATCTTTTTCAGGAGGTGATCTGTGGATTCCTTCAACCTCTAATTTGCCCTCTGGGTCTAAAACATCAAGGCTATTTTCCTTGAGAATTTCTTGAAGGGTGATTTCTAGGTCCTTTCTTTGATCATGGCTTTCAGGTAGTCCAGTGATTTTTAAATTATCTCTCCTGGGTCTATTTTCCACATCAGTGGTTTTTCCCATAATATATTTCACATTGCCTTCTATTATTTCATTTGTTTGATTCTGTTTAACAGCATCTTGATTTGTCACAAAGTCACTAGCTTCCATTTGCTCCAGTCTAACTCTGAAGAAATGAATCTCTTCAGTGAGCTTTTGAGATTCTTTTTCCATCTGGCAAATTTGGCTTTTTAAAGCATTCTTTCCTCATTGCCCTTTTGGGCCTCCTTTGCCATTTGAGTTAGTCTGTTTTTTAAGGTTTTATTTTCCTCAGTCAGTCTGTTGAGTCTCATTTCATACTTCTCCTGCATCTTTCTCATTTCTCTTCACAATTTTTCCTCCACTTCTCTTATTTGGTTTTCGAAATCCTTCTTAAGGTCCTCTATGGCCTGTAATCTGCTCATATTTTACTTTGGGGCTTTTGGAGCAAGATTTCTGACCTCACAGTCCTCCTCCTGTTCCATGCTTCAGTCTTCTTTGCCCCCATAATAGGAGTCTAATATTGCATTTTTATGTTTATTTTGTTTCCTTTGCCTAGGCATGTTGCCACTTAATCACTTGACTTTTGGGCTTGTTACCACAGTAGGACTCTGCCACCAGACAGGGGAGCTTCTGTCCCAAAAGTTGGTGTCTTCACAACTTCTGGTTCTGGCAAGTTGGATACCCACCCCAGACCTTCCCCCCAGATCACAATCCAGATCCAAGCAGGTTAAAGCAATAGTGATTAACCCCCAAGACTGATCGCTAGATCTCCCTACAGTTCGAAGGCCAGGAGCTGAAGCTTGCACGGAAGCTGCAAAATGGCAAGTGTGCCATATCTCCTCTGTGGCTTCTAGCCCCCAGGGGAGGAACCTGAAGCATTCCCCAAATACTGGTCCCAAAGTCCATAGGGCACTAACCTCTCACTTTGTCCTAGGCATGTCTGTGTTGATAATCTTGGAATCGCCACAGCTGTTGATGTTCTGGGGTCCCTCTGGCCGGCTGCTGTCCCGGCTACCCTGTGGCTAAAACTGAGGCTAATGTGGACCTGGGCTTGGCTCCCTGCCTTTGGCTCCCAGAGCGCTGTGCTGGCCACTCCCTGTAGGGCTGCAGGGCTGTCCTCAGTGGGATGTTAGCTTCTCTGTGTTGTTCTGTGGGTGCTGGGGCTCCAGAAGTTTATGTTGTTTGGAAGTGATCTGGGGGGAGAGCACCTTGGAAGTGCTGTTTCTGCTCTGCCATCTTGGCTCTGCCTCCCATAGAAACTTTCTATGCTTAAATTCTTTTTTTTTTAATTTACTCATTTTTCCAGCGTATTTCTTGTCTTTAAATTTTATATAAAAGTTGAATTCCATTCCTACGGTGGAGTAGGCACTGTTCCAAATACAGTCTTTATGTGTACCTGTTTTTAGACTTAGTTTTGGGGGGCTGTAAGTTTTCCTTCTTCCATGGTGGCATGACCTAAGTATATATGTGTTTACTACTCACTTATCCTGAACTCCTGTCTGTGAGTGACCATTACCATTTTTTCTGCCCTGCAAATGTGGCCAGGGACTCTACTTCTCTATAACTACATGGCCTGCTGAGCTAGTGCTCCTACTTGATCTGGAACTCTGATGCAGGGCTGTGACCCAGATCTTCATATGATCAAAGCTATAGTTCTGTACCCAGTGCAAGTAAAGGGACTTCTGTGTTCTTCTTCTCAGGAATTGCCTGACCCTCTTATTATTTGTGATTAGAGAGTTCCAGAAGACCATGCTACTGAGTTAGTTACCCCTAAACACTGTTGCTGCCTTTACAAATCTTACCCAGGCATTGTCTGCACTAGACTGTACTCGTCTTTCACCCCAGCATGGCAGATTTTTCCTTCAGATCTTCTTAGTTATCTTGGGCTGGAAAATTACTTCACCCAATCATGGGTCCTAATACTCTTGAATTTATTTTGATATATTATAGGTTTTTTGAAGGAAGATTTCAGAAAACTCAGACTAGTCATTGCTGTTTTTTTTTTTTGCCATCTTGGATCCAACAAACCTATTACCCTTCACCCCCCCCCAAAAAATAGGGTGTTCTAGAAAAAGATCATTATCTACCAACCAATGTGCTTATTTTATCTTTATAAAAACACTTATGAAAATGGTTTATAGACTCATTAAGGATATCTTTGAGGCAAATGTGAAAAGGAAAATAGCATTTTTTAATGGCTTCTTACAAAAATTTTTCCCCATAGCCATATGATTGACTCAAAAAATGTTTCACATAAAAATTCAAACAGGAAAAGTCAAATAAAATATCTTAAATAAATGAAAAGAACTATTTTCCAGTTCCAATGCTAGCCAATTAGAAAGTAAATCAATACACCCATCTGGGAGAAAAATTAGAAAGAGACAGCAAGTTGTACCCAGAGATGAAGGAGAGGAAAGGAATTCTATTTGCTTTTATCTCAAGTTGCTCCTAGTAGAGAAATCCATTTTCTTAACCCAAATGTTTATTTTTTCCCCTAGTGATGCTAAGTGGGAGTCTGCCTAAGGCAACACTAGGTTAGAATTTAAACTTTCCTATAAAATCTTATGAAGCAAGGCAAGGTAAGATCTGGATTATGCCTAAAAGTGATAGAAGCAGTAGAGGGTAAATCCAGTTTAAAGAAAGTTTGGACAGAAAAACAACTAAGTAACCTCATTCCCAAGGCACTAAAAGATGAAAACAGAAAGAGAAACAATAAAGAGAGGAAAAATGGAAAAGATTTGTAAAAACCATGTCAACAAATCATTATTTATTTATTTTATCAAGGAGAGTGAAGTCATCACTCTCAGATCACATGACAATTTCTGAGGTTTTTAGAGAGGAAGTAGAAATAGCACTATAGAAAACAAAGAGGTAAAAAAGTCTGACTGTATCAAGTATGTAGAGGGTGAATTTGTAGCAGAGGTGATATAATTACAAATGCAGGAAAAGCACAAATATATAAGGTTTCTGAAGGAAGCGAAGATACCAAAGATTTGGGAAAAAATCCATGGATTTTATTAATACAAAAACAAAGTCTCTGAGAGGAGACGACTAATGATAGACTTGTAAGACTAATATTCCATCTGCAGATAATATTAATGAATGCCACCTCTTTGGTATTTTCATGATAATATAAGTAGACACAGACAAGCTTTAAAAATTCTTTTCAACAATGGACTCTTACAACTGACAGGAAGATACTGATAATATAAGAAACTTCCATATTTATTCAATCTTACAACTCTTTCACAACAAGTTTGTCATTCATATGCAAAAATTATTCAACATTACTTGAATGATGCAACAACAGAAATAGTCTTATTAAATAATCTTTTGATGATACCTATCAGATATGGTATAAAACAAGAAGAATAATGAATGATCATCAAAATGATCTGCCACTATGATGGAAAAGATCCAGAACAGATTCCAAGTTGGAAAACTTTCCTTTTGGAAGGTAAGGTCCTCCAAATTCTTTTTTCAGTTAACACTGGTTTGAATGCATCAAGCCTTTTAAGATTTTTCTTCACTCCATCCAATATCCATTTTAGATTAAACCATGGCATCTTATCTATTATGTCTCCTATTCTAAATGCTAATTTCTGTCTGCCAAAGTAAGCTATTAGAAACTTTAAGCTAGCACAGTCACTAACTTCAAAATCTGTCATCTCTAGCTTGCCAACTATTCCTTTTTGTGCAGAATCAATTCCTCCAACTTGTGAAAACAGGTGATCAAGAGAGCATATCAAGAAAGTATGAGCTATATAAAAAGTTCTAAGAAGTGTTTACATTTTCTACAGAAATCAAGAGACTTTTGTCAGATTCTTCCATTTCCTACTATGTGACTTTGCATATTTTCCATTGTGCCTTGACCAGTAATCACATGGATTCCCACCAATGTCATTAGACAAGAAGTTGAAGTAAAGGAAATAGAGAAATAACAGAGAAAAATATATGGGCCAATTTCTCTAGTGAATATTGATAAAAATTATTTAATAAATATTAGCAAGGAGATTATAACCATACATCACAATTGCCATACATTATTACCAGGTAGGTTTTATATCAGGAATTCAGGGTTGGTTTTGCAGATTGAAGCATAGCTTTTTTAATTTGTTTGTTTCTTGCTTTTTATTTCTTCAGCAACATCGCTAAAATGAAAATGTATTATATCACTTCACATGTATTAATTGCATTATATTTCTTGCCTTCTTAATGAGTGGTGGTGGGTTGGGAAAGAAGGAGAGTATTTGGAAACCATTTTGAATAACATTAAAGATAATTAAAAATTAAATAAAATGGATTTTGGCTCAAAAGGAGTAGGAGATATAAATATAACATTTTAATAACAATTATCTTCTAATGAAGACTAAGAGGGTAAATATCAAAAGATTTTAAGTTTAACTGAACAATGTACTCATTGATCCACTCAGACAAATGAAAATGTCTAATAAAGTGAGTACTGAGTAACTTAAATCAAATATAGAAAGAGTGGAAATTCCTGAAACAAGAAGTAAGAGCAATTACAAATTGAATCCTGTAGTAAATGATAAATATTATTAACATTAGAAAAGTTGCATGCAGGTGAAAAAAATCCTCAAAAAACAAGAACATTCATATGTAATAATAACAAATTCCATGGAATATAGAAACAGAACAATCTTATTCCAAAGAACTCTAAAATGTATAAATATCTAGATAATAAGTCTATGAAATATTCAAAATGCTAATCTATACTCATTTACTAAGCATTCCATGAATTAATAAAGAACTTAAAAAGCTGACAAAATATTCAGAGCACCTGGGTAGGCTATGCTAATATAATTTTTACTATAGCATTACCAATAAAGATGTTTTAGCAATTTATTGAAACATTTATCCTACTCTTAAAGGGATTCTTTATAGCCCACTAAAATTGTAACATAGTTAATTAGGAGAAACAAAAGATCTAGAATATCAGTGGTAAGAGAAACAAAACAAAACAACAACAACAACAACAACAACAACAACAAAAAATAAGCAGAGAGGAAATAGGAAGTGTACTTCCAAAACTCTAATTTTCTTTTTATCTATCTATCTATCTGTATGTATGGGTGTATGCGTATGCATGTGTATGTTTATATACACATATATCAAAACAATTTGCTAATGATTTAAAAATAAGGAGGCAGAAAAATAGACAAGATAAGGGAGATTTAAAAATGGAACTCAGAAGGTGTGGTGAGCAGAGGCCTGATCACTGAGGGGGGCAAGAAGTTGCACCAACCACAAGGGCCACTACCAGGCCTACCACCAAAGGCCTGGGACTGGAAACAGCATGGGAAGAATCAAATGTAGGGCCCCTGTCAGGGACAGCAAATACTCCTGGGACTCCATAGCCCAGAAATTAAAAAAAACCCTATCAGGACCTCCAAGGAACAGGATGGCAGAGTGAACCCTGTCTGCTTCAACCCCCCAACCCTGAAAACATAATAACTATTGCCCCAGGGCAAAATCCTAAACAATAAAGGCTTGGGAACCCAAGAGGAAGGGCATGCCTAGGGCCCTGCCTCAAAATGAGTAGAAAGCAGACTGAAAATATAAAGACTCTGGAATCCTACTATCCTCAGGGGGAGGATTCATCAATAGGGGCATCAATAGGGATTCTGTCCCAAGCACAGAAAGTTTCCCTAGATGAGCTAAAAAGTAACTTTGAAAACCAAATGAGAGAGATAGAAGACAAAATGAATAATTCTTTTAAAATCAAAATTGCAACATTAGAAAAATACTATAATGAAGAAAACAGATCCTTAAAAAGAAAAGTGAGTGATATGGAAAAGGAGCTCCCAAAACTAACCTAGGGAAATAATTTGCTAAAAACTAGAATCAACCAAACTGAAGTGAATAACTCTATGAGGAACCAAGACTTAGTCAAAGAAAACATCAAGAATGAAAAATTTTAAAAAAGAGGTAAACTATCTCAATGGAAAAATAAATGACCTGGAAAACAGTTCCAGGAGAGATAACCTGAGAATCATAGGCCTACTAGAAAATCATTATCAAAAAATGAGCCTGGACAAGATCCTCCACGAGCTCATCAATGAAAAATGCCCTGAGATACTAGAACCAGAGGGTAAAATAGAAATCGATAGAATCCACCAGACACCCACTGACAGAGATCCCAAACTGAAAATTCCTCAAAATGTTGTGGCCAAACTCCAGAACTACTAGGTAAAAGAGAAAATACTTCAAGTGGCCAGAAGAAATAATTCGAATGTCAAGGAACCACAGTGAGGATTGCACAGGACCTGGCAGCCTCTACACTGAAAGCTCAGAGGCAGTGGAATACAATTTTTTGCAAGGCAAAAGAGCTCAGGTTACAACCAAGGATCACCTACCCAGCAAGACTGAACATATTCTTCCAGGCAAAGAGATGGTCATTCAATGATATAACAAAAAAGCCAGAGCTCAATGGAAAAATTCAACCTCTGATTATGAGACACAAGAGAGACTTAGAAAGGTAAACAAGGAAAACACACACACACACACACACACACACACACACACACACACACACACACACCCTGTTACTTAATAAGAGCAAACTGTTTATAGACAAGTAGAGGGTATGAGTATAAATTACACACAATGACGCCAAAAGAAAAATCTTATTAAGGGCTACAAAGGGACTACATTGGAAGAAGAGGAATGAATGAAGTGGAAAAGGATAAATTATGCCACATAAAGAGGCATAAAAACAATATAGCAGAGGGAAAGAAGGGAGGGAGATGAGTATTATATGAGCTTTTCCCTCATTGGTTCTGGTGCAAGGAGGAAATATTACAACCAGTTAAGCATAGGACTCTATGGAGAAGAGATGTGAAATGTATCATAATAGAGGGAAAGAGGGGAGAAAAGGATCTTTCATGAGGTTTGTTCCTGTCACTCTTGGTGCAAAGAAGAAATAACATACCTCATTAAGTATTAAAATATCCGACAGGCAGTAGGAGGGGAAAAGGGCTACAAAAGGGAGGGGTGGTTAGAAAGGGAGGGAAAAAGTAAGAGGGAAGGGGAGGAAATGGGAGGGGCTGATAAGAAGGGAATACTGAGGGAGGTGGTGGTCAAAAGGAAAACTATTAAGGAGGGGAAGGGAGAAGGGGAGAAAATATATAAGGATAAACAGGGGAAGGAATAAGATGGGGGGAAAGAAACAGATAATCATAACTATGAATGTGAATAGAATGAACTCTCCCCTAAAATGGAGGCAGATAGCAGAATGAATTAAAAACCATAATCCTACAATATGCTGTTTACAAGAAACACATCTGAAAGAGAGGGATAGACATGGGGTAAAGGTAAAATGCTGGAGTAAAATATATCATGCATCAGAGAAAGTAAAAAAAAAAGCAGGGGTAACAATTCTTATATCAGATAAAGCAAAAGAAAAATTGATTTAATTAAAAGAGATAAGTAAGGAAACTATATCCTGCTAAAAGGCACCATCGAGAATGAAGAAATATCACTACATAATATGTATATGCACCAAGTGGTATAGCATCCAAATTTCTAGAGGAGAAAGCAAGGGAATTAAAGGAAGAAATGGGTAGCAAAACTATACTAGTGGGGGACCTTAAGCTCCCTCTCTCTGAACTTGAAAAATACAACCTCAAAATAAACAAGAAAGAAGTTAAGGAGGCGAATAGAATTTTAGAGAGGGTAGGTATAATAGAGCTCTAGAGTAAACTGAATGGGGATAAAAAGGAATATACCTTCTTCTCAGCAATACATGGCACATACACCAAAATCGACCATGTACTAGGGGGTAAAAACCTAACAATTCAGTGCAGAAAGGCAGAAATATTACATGCAGGATATAAAAGAAATCCACATAAATCCTCAGCATTCCTGTATATCTCTAATGAAACTCAACAGCAAGAGATAGAAAAAGAAATCCCATTTAAAGTTACTGTAGACATTATAAAATATGTGGGAATCTACCTGCCAAAACAAACCCAGAACCTATATGATCACAACTACAAAACACTTCTCACACAAATAAAGTCAGATCTAACTAATTGGAAAAATATCAATTGCTCATGGATGGGTTGATGTAATATAATAAAAATGACAATTTTACCTAAATTAAATTATATATTTAGTGCCATGCTAATCAATTTACCAAAAAACTACCTTATAGAGCTAGAAAAAAGAGTAACAAAATCCATCGGGAAGAACAAAAGGTCCAGAATATCAAGGGAATTAATGAAAAGAAATGCTAGGGATGGTGGACTAGCTATACAAGATTTTAATCTGTACTATAAAACAGCAGTCCTCAAAACTACTTGGTATTGACTGAAGAATGTATATAGTGTATCAATGGAACAGACTGGGTACATGAGATTCAGCAGTCAATGAATATATTAATCTCCTGTTTCATAAACCCAAAGACCCCAGCTTTTGGGATAAGAACTCACTATATGACAAAAACTGTTGGGCAAACTGGAATATAGTATGGCAGAAACTGGGCATAGACCATCATCTAACACCATATACCAAAATCAAGTCTAAATGGGTACATGATCTAGGTAAAAAGGCTTATACTGTAAGAAATCTGGGAAAGCAAGAAATAGTTTACCTATCAGATTTGTGGAGAGGGGAAGACTTTATGACCAAACAAGAAATAGAGAGCATTATAAAATGCCAAATGGATAATTTTGATTACATGAAATTGAAAAGTTTTTGTACAAACAAAGCCAAAGTAACCAAGATTAGGAGGGAAGTGGAAAACTGGGAAAGAATTTTAACAACCAATGTCTCTCATAGAGGACTCATTTCTAAAATATATAGAGAAATGCGTCAAATCTATAAGAATACAAGGCATTCCCCAATTGATAAATGGTCCAAGGATATGAATAGACAGTTTTAGGAGAAAGAAATTAAAGATATTTATAAGCATATGAAAAAATGCAATAAATCACTACTGATTAGAGAAATGCAAATCTAAATAACTCTGAGGTACCACATCTCACCAGTCAGATTGACTAATGTGACAAAACAAGAACATGACAAATGCTGGAGAGGATGTGGACAAATTGGAACACTAATGCATTGCTGGTGAAGTTGTGAACTGATCCAACCATTCTGGAGAGCAATATGGAATTATGCCCAAAGGGCTATAAATAATTTCACACCCTTTGACTCAGCAATACCACTTCTAGGGTTGTATCCCAAAGAGATCATAGAAGTGGGAAGAAGACCCATATATTCAAAAATATTTATAGCAGCACTTTTTCGTGGTAGCAAAGAATTGGAAATTAAGGGGCTGCCCATCAATTGGGGAATGGCTGAAAAAGTTGTGGTATATTGTGTCCTATGGAATACTATTGTGCTATAAGAAATGATGAGTAGATGGACTTCATATTTACATGGTGAGGCTTATACAGAGAAGAGTAGAGGCAAGAGAAATTTGTACACAATTATAGAAACAGCATATGTGTCATGACCAACTTTGATAAACTAGACTCTTCTCAGCAATCCAGGGTTATAAGTAAACCCCAAAAGACCCATGATGGACAGAGATGTCTAAATCCAAAGAAAGAACAGCGTTTGAACCCAAATTGAAGCAAACTACCTACTCATTTTCAATTTCTTGTTTTGTTTTGTTTCCGCTTTCCCATTGTTCATTCCATCCAATACCATCCTTCTTTATAATCTGACAAATGCCTAATGTGAAAGTATGTGCAGATATTATACTTGATTTTAGGCTGCTGGTGGCGGGGTTGGGGGGGAAGAGGCGGGGGTAGGAGGAGAAAATTTGAAAGTCAAAGAATTATGGAAATGAATCTTGTAAATTAAAATAAACAAATTAATAAAGACCAAAAATTTAAAAAAATGGAACTCAAATGCCCAAATGTCCCATTAACAGCAACACACAAAATCCTTAGGAAAAGCTCACTATTTGGTTAAAAAAATTTTTTTTTGAAAACTACTGATCAGTCATTCAGAAAATAAATTCAGACCCGTGTCATTCACCATATACCACAATAAATTCAAACTAGTCCATTTTGTGATATTAGAGATCATACAAAACAAAAAGGCAGATTATGTCCCTTTTACAACTGTGTGGAAGGTCCATTATTCTTAACAAAAGAGAGATATTATTTCAAAAGATAAAATGTATAATTGATTATATGAAACTGAAAAGCTTTTGTGTAAATTTAATTCATCTAGAATAATAAGGAAACAGTGACATGAAAAAAAAACAAAGTTTTTAAAATAAGGGTTTAGTATACAAGGAATAAAGATTATTAGCATATACATATGCAATTAGGGATTACATTTTGTTTTGTATACATATATGTATGTTCCTTTTTCTACTTATGTGCACAGATCAATATTAGTTTCTATTTATGCATTTACATGTGTATATTTGAATTTTGTACATGCATATATGCACATATAAACATTTATTATATGTTCATATCTATACTTCACTGTGTATTATGTAAATGTAATTTGCAATACATTTATGGACTTTGTCGTATACATATATATTTGCAAATTTTATTACATAATACTACCATTTGGGAAAGCAATTTAGAATTAAACAATTACTGGGCAAAATATCCATACCCTTTGACCCAATTTCCTCTATTAAATTTAAACTCTTCAGAGATTATTAGTAAGTGGAAAGTAACAATTTATAAAATATTTATAGTAGAGTATTTTATAGAAGCAAAGAATTAGAAACAAAATGGATGCCTATGTACTGTGAAGTAGTTAAAGAAATTTTGGTACATGAAAGTAAAATAATTTTACTGTGATATAAGAAATGACAAATATGATGAATGCAGAGAAGCATTCTTCTTTTGATACCTTACATGCTTATATGAAGTGATATACACAGTGAAATAAACAGAGCTAAGGTAATAATACGCAAAATGACTACAAAAACATAAGTGGAAAGAACTATAACACATCAAATATGACCCCTGAAAAATTCACCAAACAAGTTATGAACTATGGAATGCTTGAATGAGTATTTATCAGATCACCTTCGCCCTGGTCATTGTATTAACCTTGAAATCTATTTACTGAAGTCTTTGTTTTCTTCCACCTTCTATAGGAAAACTGTGTGCATGTCTCTCACACACACAGTAACACACACACACACACACACACACACCTTCCTTCCCAACCTGTTTGCACATATTTGCTTGGATATTAGACCATAACCTCATTGCTGGCAGGGACTGTTTTTGCCTCCTTTTGCATGCTGCATAGCAAAGTGACAGTATGTGCTTAGCACACAGCCTGGTACAGAATAGGCATTTAATACATTTTTATTGAATGATTTTCATTATTCTAGTCATTATGTATATTATTCTTTTGAATCTACTATTTTAGCTCTGTGTTAGCAGTCAGGAATATTATCAGAAGCTGGCCAGAGTAGAAAGAGAAGCATGGTTGGAGCAGCCCAAGACAAAATAGGTCACATGTATCATTCACAAATCAGGATAGCAGGTGCCCCAGAGAGAGTTGCAGAGATAAAAGGGTTATGTCCTCCAGGGTCTCTGAATCAAGTGGCAGGATGACTTGTTGTTGCTATTGTTTATCCCTCATTCTCAAATAAAATCATTATATATTATATCAGGGAAGTGATGCCATGACTTGCAAGTGATTTGGAAGTAAGTTACGGAGTCCAGTGGCAAGAAGGTATAGAAGATCAGGAAAGCTGGGGATACCCCCCCTCCCCATGACTGGTAAGAAACTTGCTGGAATACAGTAGAATTTCTTTTTTTTTTTTTGTTTACCTGTCACTCAATTCTCGTCTGTGCCTCCAAGAAGCTATAGTCTGTGCAGTGTCCACACCCTGGCAAACCATCTCAGCAGACAGACCAAACTAGGTTGAAGCTAACCAAGAGTCCTCAAATCCTTTGGTGAATTATGGGGATGTGTACTGCAAACACATGAAGACTTTCCATGTGGTAATGTCCTCCAACCACTCTTGCTTGCCATGGCTTTGTAATCATTGCATCAAGTTCCAGGATATTGAATAGTGCCCTAAACAAGATCCATGATCATTGTGACTATCTACCTTTTAGCTCTGGCATGACCATGACTTTAATTCCTGAACAAATTTAGAAACCCTCAGTGGTATTAAAGAGTCAGTTAGATATAGTGAAAACAGTTCTGAATCTTGAGTCAGAGTGTTCAGAGTAAAACTGAAATCAGAATCGTAGCTCTACCTCTTACCTATGTGACTTTGTTTTTGTAGGTCTCAGTTTCCTCATCTGTAAAATAAAGGGACTGGATTAAATACCTGTGGTTCTATCCAGTTTTAACTTAAGATCCTTCCTTCAAGTTGGGTGCTATTCCTCTACCAGCTAGGAGGTTAGGTTGTTCTCCATATAGCCATCAAGGTAAAGAGGGGAAGCATGAGAATGGAGAATTAGAGACACAGATGTTAATCTTCTGTCTGCTACTAGTCAGATATGTGATGTTTGGGAAAATAATTTCCCATTCTGGGCCCCCTTTTCTCCATATGTAACTCTCCAAATTCAGGATGTGCTATTTCTCCCCATGTTACCTAGGATAAGTTTCTTCTTATTTTGGGGCCTCAGTTTCTTTATCAGTAATGTGACATATGAAAGGTCCAAGAGATATAATTTCCAGATAATTAACAATCACCTCATTAATTATGGCTAGCAATTAATAAGAAAGGAGAGGGGCATTCTTCAGGATAAAACAAAAAAAAATGGACAGCTCTGAAAATAATGTGCAGTATTTATCATATAGGTTTTCTGGGAATGAAAATCTATTGCTTTATTGTAAATCTTCTCTTATGTTCCATTGTACACATGATAATGTTTACTTTTCCTTTTCTTTTTAATTTTTTTTTGTATTTAAGTTTAAAATAAATTTGGAAAAATTAAAAAAAATAATTAAAGGCAGACTTTGGGAAAAAATGAAACAAGGCAGAAAAAGGATAGATCAGAAACTATATCTTATCTAATACATATTCCATGAAGATAAAGATAGCAAGAAGCCATGACATAGTCTGTGATTCAGACATATCTACAAGATAATAAGGTGGCATGTTTAAATCCCAAATATAAACATATTTTAGTCAAATGACCTGATCTCATCTAATCCAATAAAGAGGTCTCAAAAATGAAACTACACAGGGCCAGGATTCAATGAGGCAGTAAGCCATAGCGGACAAGATGTTGGTCCTGGAATCAAGTCCTTGATTTGAATCTTGCCTCTGATTCCTATTGGCTAGGTGTATTGTATGCTATTGGAAAGAGCACTGGATTTACAGTCAAGAGCACAGACAGGAAAATCTTAATATGGCAATCACTACCTGTGTGAAACTGGACAAATTTTATCACCTTACCACACTTTGGATTGCTTTCACCTGGAAAATGAGAAAGGTGCTCTATATAGCCTCTGAAGTCCCATCCAGAAGTCATGTCCTACTGCAATCAAATCTTCAGCACCTAACAAAAATAATAGCTGATATTTATATAGAGCTTTAAGGTTAACAAATCACTTATGTCATTCAATCTTATAACAACAGTCCTATGAGAAGGAAGCTATTATTACTACCTCCATATCACACATTAGAAATAGACTTAGACATTTTTCCTATCTTGAAAGGATATCAGGAGGATTATATGAAATTCTGTATATAAAGAACTTTGCAAACATTTAAGCACTATAGATATGGCAGTTATCGCTATTAATTTTTGCTATTCAGATTACCTACCCTTCTGACTATAAGACTGTTACTTTTTTTTTTAAACAAATGCTTTATTAACTTCTGTTTTACATCATTCAATTCCGCCAGATTTTGAGTTACAATCATTTTCCCCCCATTATTCCCCTACCCAACCTCCCAGAATAGTAGTCCCACAAGATATAGCTTCCTCCAATCTGCTCTCTCCCATACCTTCTCCCATACCCCCATCGACTTTTCCATTAGAGGAAGGTGAATCTTTGTGTCCCAATGCCTGCACATCTTATCTCCCTATTACAAGCAAAAGAGTATTAATAATAGTATTTATATATATTTGAAACATTTAATGTTAAGACCTCGAATTTCAGATCCATTTCCTTCCTCCCTTGTCACCCATTCCCTCTGGGGAGATAAGTAATTCAGTATATGTTGTACATGTCTAGCTATGCAAAACATTATCATAGTAGATATATTGTACAAGGCTGCTTATAATTCCCCCCCACTCATCCCACCCCCCACCTGGTCCATACCCTACATGATCCTGTCCGTCTTCTATAGTGGGTACTTCCAACCTCCCCTCACCCCAAGGATGCCCTCCCATCCATCATCCCTCCTCTCATCCCCCTTCCCCCTATCCTGCTGCAGGTTGAGATATCCCATTTAGTATGTATGTCATTTTCTCCCTGAACCAAATTCAATGTGAATGTGGTTTTGCCTTTTTAGCCTTCCTTATTCTCCCCCTCCTTTGCAACCACTTCCCCTTGCTTCTTCTACATGGGATAGTTTACCCTACCCTGTCTCTCCCCATCTCCTCTTGCCACTTTCCTCTCTCACCTCATAATTTCATCCCTTGAGTATTCTCCCTTCCCAACAAATTCAACCTATGCCCTCTATCCATATATAACTGTAACCGTATACACACACATTCACATATATATTCATATGACCACACCCCCTTCTTCCATTATTTTCATAGTGAGAAAGATATCATCAGTCACAGTTATTGCTTTTCCATATAGGAATGAAAATAGTTCAACTTTGATAAGTTCCCCTTGATCTCTCTTCCCCGATTACCTTCTCAAGCATCTCTTCCTTCCTGTGTCTGGATGTCAAATTTTCTATTCAATTCTGGTTTTTTCCTCAAGAATGCTTGAAAGTCCTCTATTCCACTGAATGACCATATTTTCCCCTGAAACAAAATACTCAGTTTTGCTGGGTAGGTGACCCTTGGGTTCATTCCCAGTTCTTTTGCCCTCTGGAATATCATATTCCATGCCCTTCGATCCCTCAGTATAGAAGCTGCCAGGTCCTGGGCTATTCTGATTGTGTTTCCACAATATTGAAATTGTTTCTTCCTGGCTGCTTGTAGTATTTTCTCCTTGATCTGGGGATTCTGGAACCTGGCTATAATATTTCTGGGAGTTTTCTTTTTGGGATCTTTTTCAGGAGGTGATCTGTGGATTCTTTCAACCTCTATTTTGCCCTCTGGATCTAAAACATCAGGGCAGTTTTCCTTGAGAATTTCTTGAAGGGTGATTTCTAGGTTCTTACCTTGATCATGGCTTTCAGGTAGTCCAATAATTTTTAAATTGTCTCTCCTGGATCTATTCTCCAGGTCAGTGGTTTTTCCCATGAGATATTTCACATTGCCTTCTAATCTTTCGTTTGTTTGGATCTGCTTAACAGCATCTTGATTTCCCATAAAGTCACTAGCTTCCATTTGCTCCAGTCTAACTCTGAAGGAATGAATCTCCTCAGTGAACTTTTGAGATTCTTTTTCCATCTGGCAAATTCGACTTTTTAAGGCATTCTTCTCCTAATTGCCCTTTTGGGCCTCCTTGGCCATTTGAGCTAGTCTATTTTTTAACGTGTTGTTTTCCTCAGTCAGGCTGTTGACCCTTATTTCATACTTTTCCTGCATCCTTCTCATTTCTCTTTCTAATTTTTCCTCCACTTCTCTTATTTGATTTTTAAAGTCCTTCTTGAGATCCTCTATGGCCTGCAAACCGCTCATGTTTTCCCCTGGGGCTTTTGGAGCAGGACTTCTGACATCACTGTCCTTTTCCTGCTCTATGCCCCCAAAATAGGAGTCTAGGGTTGCATTTTTCTGTTTTCTTTGCCTTGGCATGTTGCCACTTAATTGCTTGATTTTTGGGCTTGTTGCCACACTATGGCTTTAAGGCCAGATAGAGGAATTTTCGTCCCGAACGTGTGGGGGGCAACTTCCGTTTCTGGCAAGCTGTAAACCCACCCACAACTTCCACCCTAGATCGCAATCCAGATCCAGGGAGGTTAAAGCAAGAGCGATTACCCCCCAAGACTGATCGCTGGATCTCCCCACGATTTGTAGGCTGGGAGCCGGAAATGCCTCTGAAAACTACAAAATGGCGTGTCTCCTCAGCTGCTTCTAGCCCCCAGGGGAGGGAGCTGACGCATTCCCCAAATACAGGTCCCAAAGTCCATAGGACACTAACCTCTTACTTTGTCCTAAGCATGTCTATGTTGATAATTCTGGAGTCGCCACAGCTCCTGGTGTTCTGGGGTTCCTCCAGCTGGCTGCTGGCCCTGCCGCCCTGGGGCTAAAACCTCGGCTCACGCGGACCTGGGCTTGGCTCGGCTCCTGCGCTCTGTGCTCTGCGCGCTGCCAGGTCCCAGAGCGCTGTGCTGGTCCTTCCTGCAGGGCTGCTGGGCTGTCCTCAGCAGGAGGTTAGCTTCTCTGTGTCGTTCTGTGGGTGCTGGGTCTCCAGAAGTTGTTCAGAGTCCCCTTTTACATAGTTTGGGGGGAATCTGAGGGCAGAGAGGCTTGGATGCGCTGTTTCTACTCCGCCATCTTGGCTCCGCCCCCCCGTTGCTTCTTTTCAACCAGAAGACTGTATAGATAGATTCAGACAATGCAGAAGGTTTTTATTTTCCCTCACTATATTATCACTATTTTGAATCATTCAGAATCAATTCTGAATCATTCAATCAATCAAAATCATTACAAAATATCATTCAACTTACTAAATTATTTCATTCATTCCTTGATCCATCCAACAAAGCTTTTGGGCAAAACCTTTTAAAATATTTTTGTAATAAATGCATCTATTACTCTTTTGCAAAAATATAATAGATTCCATTTGCTACACCTTTGCAAAATCCAGTAAGTATAAGAAATTTTTCACTTGACTTGGCTATATTCTTCTATATCAATTTTCTATCATCAGTGATTTTGGATTTGGAACAATTTCTATCATCTTCCAAATCACTTAAATCCAACAGCCCTAGGATCCCAGAAGTAATCTGTGTTGGATTCTACCACCCCTCATCTTTATTCAGATTGGCTTGGTGTGTTAGACATAGTCATATAAACCATTCTGTATATCATTTTTTCTGCCCAGGTTTCTAACATAACATTAATATTTAACTTCCTTGCTTTCTATCTTTTAGAAAAGAAAAAAGCCTGATATTTAGTCCTTTGTTAAATGTACTCTAAACCCTTGAAAGAACATATCTAATATATCTATATAATCTAAACTATTTCTTTCTTTTAACCATCACAGCAGCTTTATTAGATATGTAACAAGAACTGTCCTTCATAAAATTATGCTGGCATTCACCTATGTTTCCATTTACCAATGTAGCTTTCACAACAAAAGACATTCTCTTCATGGCTTTGGGCCTATGAGAGGCAGCAGATGTACTCACATGCAATGAAGCCCAAGGCCTTGATCTAACATTTCTAGGTAGGAAAGCCTTCTTACAAGAGATGTCACTTTTGCACTCAACAGGCTCTCCTGCTAAATTAATCTTTAGTTGGCATTTATACTCACTTGAAACTAGCCTGACACTTCCTCGACAAGGCATAATAATAATATAGCAGATGGGCATAAGGGAATGAATGCCAGCTGATCAGCAAGTAGTCTATGTTTAAACATAAAGGGACATGTTTCCACCACCACCATGCTAAAATAGTAAAATTCACTTTAGATAATTTTTATTTCAAAACAATAATAAGAAAGTGGTACTATTTAGGTATTATACCCTCATAAACTCTAATTCAGTTAAGCTGACAAATACACTAACTAACTCTGGAATCAGAAAATACGTTTTCAGCCCCTGCCTTTGATGATCATTTCCTGTGTCACTTTCAAGGAATTACTTAACCTTGCTGGACTTTACTTTCTTCAGATGGAAAATGAGAGTGTTATATTAAAGGGTTACCTTTAATAGTATATTTGGGGTGTTGATCTATTAAGGAAAACCTTAATGATGTTCCAGAATTTAATTATGTCTTTATCTCACTTAGAGCATTTATATTGTTGTTATCAAAAGCATTAAATATTTCAAAGAAGGCAAAGTACAATGTCAATTGAAGATTTTTTTTGTCTTGTTTTTAATCATTATTTTTTGAAAATTGGAGGTCATCGGGTGTCTTGAAGTATTTGGCTTCACTAGAGCAGTATGGATAAAAGTCAGACTACATGAGATTGAGGAATGAACAAAGAAAGTAATATATCTATTTGATCCCTTCAGATAAGCAAAATAAAACCACACACACACACACACACACACACACACACACCATGATATGTGTCATAGATCCTCGTGTAATTATCTTACCTCTTAATTCCTCAAAGTAAAACTCTATATATTCACATATATTTTGTTAAAAAAATATTTCTACCTCCAAGACACAAAATCACTTTTATATGTCACATGAAATGGAGGGGTCATTTGCTTTGCTGAATGAATCACATGAAACAGAAGCAAAAATATTATTCTTAATTCTGCAATACTGAAACTAATCTTAAGGAAAAGAAATTTAGTTCTATTAACAGAATTTTGCCTAGTGTAACCTACATTTTCAGTCATGTAACATCCCAGTCCCCCCTCCCATACTCTGCATCGAGCCAAATTCTACTATTCATTTTCTTTGTCACATACTTTTTCATGTTTCCCTGCTCTTGTTTTCAATATACTTTTGATTGAAATGGATTTCCCTCTTCTCCCTTTCTGCCTTCTGAAGCTCTTCTTTCTAAGGCCTGATTCAGTTGATACCTTCTCCCTGAATGGAATTGAAATTCATTTGGAAGCACTTATTATGTGCTAAATTCTGTAGCTACAAATAAAAACTCAAAATAAATTCTATTCTTAAGGAATTCACATTCTAACTTGCAGAGACAATACATATAATAAAGTTTAAATACAAAGCAGATGACAAAACTATAGAATTCTTAAGGTGCTATATTAGATTAGATAGTAATGCCCATAATTGGGTGAACCTTAGAAATGACAAAACATATGATGAGGTCTCCCATCTTTTAAGAAAAAAAATTGAAGTTGTTGACTCCCTTCTGATCCAAGCAGAATAAGTAGCCATAGTGAAAATGGTCATGGATCTCAGGGTCAAAGTAGAAGAGACCTCCAAGTTACCTCTAGTGGAGGTGAGGATTTGGAGATCAGCATCCACCTAGGAGAAGGTACTTAATCTTTCATGGAAAATGGGCAATGGGAGCTAAAAAGACAGAAGAGAAGTGCTACTTGAAGTATTTTCCTACTTGACCTGGAAGTGTTTGTAATCTCTCTGCCTGCAAGAGGACTGAAGCACAACAAGAAAGGGCCCCAGCAGAATCCTCGAAATGGTTTCTCCATGAAGCCTTACCTCAATTGTCTAATTATAAAAAAAGACCTTTCAGTCATCAAGTTTCTTGTGATATTTTTCCCTAACTTTTCATTTATTGTGAACCAGTATTTCTACAAATAATTATTTGTACATAGTGACGTTATTTTTATTGATATTTTTATCCATTCTTATGATTTCACTGGTGCAGGGTATTCAATTGAAAAAACAGATCAGTGACTCTTCTGCAATATACAGTCTAAGGGAACTGTTTGGGGGCAAAGAGGGATAAAGTGGCTTTCCCAGGGTTATGGCTTCTTCCTATTAAATTTTTTAGATCCAAGAGGCATGAAGGTAAAGTCTTTTTGTGCTTTATTTTTTTAACCCTGTGATATAGCATGGTGCCTTAAACTCATTTTTATCTTGATAAATCTTCATGATTTCTAAATCAGGGTACTTGTTTATAATTATTTACTATAAATCAAATATTGCAACACAAAAATAAAATCCCTGTTCTTTGCTGTATTTTTTAGCTTCTCTTTTGAAAGGATGGTGTCTCATTGTTCTAATGATTCTGGTCTGTTCTTTGGTCTAAACTCACTTTGACATACCCAGGTTTAGAACCAAAAGACCAGGGCTTCAGCACAATTGGAGACAGAATTTAACATGAAATATTTTTTATTTTGATCTTTTTTTTAATTTTTTTAAGCAATTGGGGTTAAGTAACTTGCTCAAGGTTACACGGCTAGTCATTATTTATGCGTGGGTGCTCATTTTCTGAGGCCGGATCTGATCTCGGTCATCCCAACTCCGAGGCCGGCGCTCTTACTCACTGTGCCACCTAGCCGCCCCTTTAGGGCAATTGGGGTTAAGTAACTTGCCCAAGGTTACACGGCTAGGTTTTTGTTTGTATGGATTAAGTGTCTGAGGCTGGCTCCAAACTCAGGTCCTTCTGATTCCAGGGCCGGCGCTCTATTCACTGCGCCACCTAGCCGCCCCTAACATGAAATTTTTATAGGACCCAATGTACTCCCTTGTCAAAAGTCATAGGAAAAGTTAAACCTTGATAGAAAAAATGCATTAGTGTGCATTGGAATTCTTTATTTCTCCAGATCTGCTTTGTGTTTTCCATCTCCTAGTAGTCTCACCATGTCTCCTGAGGGAAGGCAGCAAGAGGCCTGCCTAGGTGTCTTGCATTTGCAACAAAGGGCTTCCACCTGTGCAGGGTGTCTATCACTTCCCGTTGCCACCTCATTACCAGACTCCTTAAATGAGGAGAAGACCTAAAGTTCCTCTGAATGGACCCTGCTGCTCTTCCTCTCCTGCTGGGCTCAGTGTGTCACATGAGGGAAGTAGGCAAGGAAGCCAGCAGGGTGTCTTCTATTTGCCACAAGCAAAGACTTCCATGTGTGCCAGCACAAGGCAACTTCCACCTCCTGCTGCCAGCCCAGTCTCTTAACTTGGATGTAGAAAACCTCCAGTGCAAAGAAGAGCAGCCTTCCTTTTAACATCAAGCTGTTTTATACCCTGTTGTTTTTCTGCCTAATTTCCTACCTTTCAAAAAGAAGAGGAGTTGTGAAGCTGAGACTCCCATCTCATTTTGCACTTGATACTAGCCCAATGTCCAAATTTCTTTCTGAAGAGGAGTGTTGCTCTCAACTCAATGCTGACTTGGTCATGCCTTTTACATCTCAGGATTTTTGTTTTTGTTTTTTACTTAGATTACATCTCAGTAACTCTTACAGGTTATCATCCCAATCACATTCACTATCCATCACATCCTGACTCCTTATTCCCATCCTCCTCAACTATCCCACTCTAAAATTTCAACGAAACACCACACAGACCTTCCATTGGAAGCAGGAGAGTAGAGGGGGAAATCAGGGATACTTGACTTGGGGACATATTGTTCTGTGGAATTAAAACCAGGAAGAACATTAGATGCAGATTGGTGTGAGCTAAAAAGTCCATTTTCTGCACTCTCTGAAGGAAGATATTGATAGAAATGACAAACTCCACCCTCCAGATCTCCAATCAAAGGGTAGAGGAGAAAAGACTGAGGGAGCTGATATTAATCCAGCCTTGAGTTAGCAGCAAAGGTGAGGAACCTCTCCATGGAGTTAAAAAACAAACAGGGCAGCAAATTTAGAGTGGAGTAGAATGCCTATTCCATAGGCAAATTCCGTTCATTCTAAATCTTTTCTTCTCCCATTCCCTTCCATCTATGAGTTATTACTGAAACCATGTTCCTCCCAGATGACAAAGACTCCCTAGTCACCCTTTCTAGCAAAGACAGTGATTGCTTTACATAAAATTGAAATATGAAAATTCAACTTTAGATAAAGAAATTCACATTCTCAAAAAAAACGCTTGTGTTAACTTTACACATCCTTTCCCCCATATTGATCCTATATTCATTCTCTCTTTTCTTTTGCCCCTTAGCTAGGTGGTCCATGACCTCCCAATCCTGAGAGCTGTTATGTACAAAGCCTCAGGTCACTACTCGTCTTTCCTCAACGGATATGTGCATAACTCATGTGCATTCTCTTTTCCCTAACTCCTGCCCTCATATTATGATTCCTCAACATAAACACACACACACACACACACACACACACACACACACATACAAACATATATACATACATAGAATATATATTCACATACATATGTGCATACAAAGACATAGAGAGCAAAAGAGACTCTCCCTTAAGCATCCTAGCCACTCAGGTCCTCAATCTACTCATTTGCTGTCAACTATTTCTCATTGCCATCTCAGTTATACACAAAGCTGGCCATACCCTTAAAATTGTCATCACCCACAAATGAACAAACTCAATGTTCATGAATTCTGAAATCCCTCTACCTTACCACAATTTATTGACGTTTTACCTCTCCATCTACCTTACCTTAAAAAAAGAACCTAATTTTCATGTGTGCCATGATCACCAATCCCTTGATTCTTTATTTTTGTCCCAGACCAGCTCTCCTGCCTGGGAGCCACTAGTCATCTACTCTTTTCCCCATATTGATCCATTGGTGAAAAAATATCCACTCTACACTGTCTTCTTTTCTTGAATCCTTAGCTCCTTTTTCATTATGTTCATTGTGCACTGCAGCCTCAGCTTTGGGTCACTCCCAGAATTCACTATTATCAATCCTACATATCTGCTAATTAAAAGTAGAGCAAACACAACCATTCTGACTGGATCTGCTAAAAATTCATGTTACACAAGGTCAAATGGGCTTTCACTGATGCTAGGCAATCCTATATCTGCCTTATCAACTCACTATTCCACTCTTCACAGAAGCTTTTCTAAATCATCTCATCCCTCCTTAGATTTCCCATGGGTCCCCTTACCCCCACCCTCACAACTGAGGCCTTTGACTAATATATTATGAGGAAAAAATTGAGACCATTCATCCTGAGCTCCCTCTTTTCCACTGTTCTTCATCTCATTTCACTCAGATGCCTTCTGTCCCTTTCTCCTTCACTCCTGGCTCATGTGAAGAGGTAGTTTTTCTCTCCTTACCAAAGTTAACTCTTCTACATGCTCTGCCATTTGTATCTAACCTCCTCAAAAAAGCTTTTTTTACAATAGGTGTTTCCATTTACCCTTCTCATTCCCTTTTTGATCTTACATTCCAAGTTTCAACCTTATAATTCCATTAAAACTACTCCCTCCAAGATTCCCAGTGACCTCTTAATTGGAAAATTTAAAAGCTTTTCTCAGTCTTCATTCTCCTTGAACTCTGTGTCCTATAACATCATTGATCACCTATTTCTCCTTGATACTCTTCTCTCTCTTGGTTTTTGGGACAATACTCTCTCCTAATTCTCCTGCTATATCACTGCTCCATTACAATCTTCTCTTCTGGATCCTCATCCACATCATTACCTCTTACCATAACTGTCCCTAGGATTTTGTCCTGGTCCCTCCTTTCTCGATGCTATCTCTCTTGTTGATCTCATCAGCACCAGGGATTTTATTACTGTGTTTATACTGATGATTCACAAATCTACCAATCATACCCTAACCTCTCTGCTGATCTCCAGTCTTGCTCCAAGAAGTCATCCTTAACTCTTCACTCTCACCCTTCACATCCAATTTATTGTCAAGGTCTATTGATTTCACCTTTGTAACATTTCTGACTATACCCACTTCTTATCACCTCACAGTTGGATTATTGCAAGTCTGTTGGTAAATATGCTTGATTCAATGCTCTCAGCACTCCAATTCATCCTCCATTAAGCCATTTAAGTGATTTTCCTAAAGTACTAGGCCTAAGCATGTTGCCCATCTATTCAATAAACTTCAGAGGCCCCTAATCACTTTCAGAATCAAATTTTAAAAATCCTGTTAGGCATGCAAAGCCTATCTTAACCTAGCACAATTCTACTTTCCCAGATTAGTTACACCTTACCCTCCACCAAGTGACTTGTTGATATAATGAAACTGATTTATTTGTTATTCCAAAAAAAAGACACTCAATCTCTTGGTTCTGGGCATTTTTTTTTTCTGACTGTCCTTCTGTAATGTTAATGAGATAATAAGATTTTTCCCACACATTAATAGGCCTCATGTGGAACCTATTGGTGGAGGGACTTGCCTAAGGAGGACCTCACTTAGGGGGAGATTTGCTTGTAGGAAGGCTTCCACACCTTTTGTTTCTAAGTTGATTAGGCATTGAGTCATAAAGGTTGTGATGCCTTCTGACTCTGAGAAGTATTTTGGCTCTGAGTTGGTATTGTGCTTTGGGGATTCACTTTTGAAAAGGCCCATTTGATTTCCTGGTCAAGACTCTGAGTAATCTTAGTTCAGACCTTCTCTTACTGCCTGGATGTCTGTGCTCCTTCCAGTATATACAGTGATGTATATAAAGTGTATAGCGATATTGCTATGTTCAGACACCTGAAGCCCTGTCTGTTGCTCTTTGTGTTAATTTCTCTTCTTGTATTTTCTATACTCATTTCTTTCTCTGAAATTAAAAGTTGGATTGTTAACCCCTTTAAAGCTATCTTTCCTTTAAAAAGCACATCAAAAGAACCTGTGCTAGCAGGCCATCTTGGGTGTGCTAGGGTCCTTGCTATTATACCCTCATGACCAGAATCCTCGCCCTCTCATTTCTACAGGCTGTCTTTCCAGGCTTCCTCTAAGTCCCAAATGAAAGCCCACCTTCTACAGGAAATCTTTCCCAATCCCTTTTAATTACAGTGCCTTCTCACTGTTAATTTCTTTCTATTTATCATTTATATATATATATATATATACATATATATGTATATATATATGTATATATAACTTGTTTGTATATCTTTGCATGTTATCTTTCCTGTTACAAAATGAGCATCTTGAGATCTCTGCTTAAGTATGTAGTAATTGATTAATAAATATTTATTCATTGGTTGACCAATGTAATATGTTCCCATGAATATCCTTGGTGTAACCCCCAATGTGGGGAGTGAAAAGAACACACCAGAAGATGGCAGAGTAGAAACAGCTCTTCCAAGCCACTCTGCCCCCAGATTCCCCCAAAACCATGTAAAAGGGGACTCTGAACAACTTCTGGAGGCCCAGCACCCACAGAATGACACAGAAAGGCTAACCTCCCGCTGAGGACAGCCCAGCAGCCCTGCAGGAAGGACCAGTGTAGCAGTCTGGGACCTGGCAGCTCGCAGAGCACAGTGTGCAGGAGCCGAGCCGAGCCCAGGTTCGTGTGAGCCGAGGTTTTGCCCTACGGCGGCAGGACTAGCAGCCGGCTGGAGGAACCCCAGAACACCAGGAGCTGTGGAGATTCCAGAATTATCAACAAAGAGATGCCTAGGACAAAGTAAGAGGTTAGTGTCCTATGGACTTTGGGACCAGTATTTAGGGAATGCGTCGGCTCCCTGCCCTGGGGGCTAGAAGCCGCTGACACACCATTTTGTAGTTTTTGTAGTTTTCAGAGGCGGCTCCAGCTCTCGGCCAGCAAATTGTAGGGAGATTCAGCGATCAGTCTTGGGGGGTAATTGCTCTTGCTTTAACCTCCCTGGATCTGGATTGTGATCTAGGGTGGAAGTCGTGGGTGGGTTTATAGCTTGCCAGAAAAAGAAGTTGCCCCCCACACGTTCCGGATGAAAATTCCTCTAGCTGGCCTTAAAGCCATAGTGTGGCAACAAGCCCAAAAGTCAAGTAATTAAGTGCCAACATGCCAAGGCAAAGCAAACAGAAAAATGCAACCCTAGACTCCTATTTTGGGGGCATAGAGCGGGAAAAGGACTGTGAGGTCAGAAGTCCTGCTCCAAAAGCCCCAGGGGAAAACATGAGCGGGTTGCAGGCCATAGAGGACCTTAAGAAGGACTTTAAAAATCAAATAAGAGAAGTGGAGGAAAATTGGAAAGAGAAATGAGAAGGATGCAGGAAAAGTATGAAATGAGGGTCAACAGCCTGACTGAGAAAACAACACCTTAAAAAATAGACTAGCTCAAATGGCAAAGGAGGCCCAAAAGGGCAATGAGGAGAAGAATGCCTTAAAAAGTCGAATTTGCCAGATGGAAAAAGAATTTCAAAAGTTCACTGAGGAGATTCATTCCTTCAGAGTTAGACTGGAACAAATGGAAGCTAATGACTTATGAGAAATCAAGATGCTGTTAAGCAGATCCAAACAAATGAAAGATTAGAAGGCAATGTGAAATATCTCATGGGAAAAACCCCTGACCTGGAAAATAGATCCAGGAGAGACAATTTAAAAATTATTGGACTACCTGAAAGCCATGATCAAAGAAGAACCTAGAAATCACCCTTCAAGAAATTCTCAAGGAAAATTGCCCTGATGTTTTAGATCCAGAGGGCGAAATAGAGGTTGAAAGAATCCACCAATCACCTCCTGAAAAAGATCCCCAAAAGAAAACTCCCAGGAATATTATAGCCAGGTTCCAGAATCCCCAGATCAAGGAGAAAATACTACAAGCAGCCAGAAGAAACAATTTCAATATTGTGGAAACACAATCAGAATAGCCCAGGACCTGGCAGCTTCTACACTGAGGGATTGAAGGGCATGGAATATGATATTCCAGAGGGCAGAAGAACTGGGAATGAACCCACGGGTCACCTACCCAGCAAAACTGAGTATTTTGTTTCAGGGGAAAATATGGTCATTCAGTGGAATAGAGGACTTTCAAGCATTATTGAGGAAAAAACCAGAATTGAATAGAAAATTTGACACCCAGACACAAGAAGGAAGAGATGCCTGAGAAGGTAATCAGGGAAAAGAAATCGAAAGGAACTTATCAAAGTTGAACTATTTACATTCCTATATGGAAAAGCAATAACTGTGACTGATGATATCTTTCTCACTATGAAAATAATGGAAGGGTGTGTGGTCATATGAATACATATGTGAATGTGTGTGTATATGGTTACAGTTATATATGGATAGAAGGCATAGGTTGAATTTGTTGGGAAGGGAGAATACCCAAGGGATGAAATTATGAGGTGAGAGAGGAAAGTGGCAAGAGGAGATGGGGAGAGACATGGTAGGGTAAACTATCTCATGTAGGGGAAGTGGGTGCAAAGGAGGGGGAGAATAAGGAAGGCTAAAAAGGCAAAACCACATTCACATTGAATTTGGTTCAGGGAGACAATGACATACATACTAAATGGGATATCTCAACCTGCAGCAGGATGGGGGAAGGGGGATGAGAGGAGGGATGATGGATGGGAGGGCATCCTTGGGGGGAGGGGAGGTTGGAAGTACCCACTATAGAAGAGGGACAGGATCATGTAGGAAATGGACCAGGTGGGGAGTGGGATGAGTGGGAGGGAATTATAAGCAGCCTTGTACAATATATCTACTATGATAATGTTTTGCATAGCTAGACATGTACAACATATACCGAATTACTTATCTCCCAAGAGGGAATGGGTGACAAGGGAGGAAGGAAATGGATCTGAAATTCGAGGTGTTAACATTAAATGTTTCAAATATATATAAATACTATTATTAATACTCTTTTGCTTGTAATAGGGAGATAAGATGTGAAGGCATTGGGACACAAAGACTCACCTTCCTCTAATGGAAAAGTCGATCGTGGTATGGGAGAAGGCATGGGAGAGAGCAGATTGGAGGAAGCGATATCTTGTGGGACTACTATTCTGGGAGGTTGGGTAGGGGAATAATGGGGGGAAAATGATTGTAACTCAGAATCTGGCGGAAATGAATGATGTAAAACATAAGTTAATAAAGCGTTTGTTTAAAAAATAAATAAAAAATTAAAAAAAAAAAAAGGAAAGAACACACCAGAAAGAGACTATGAGAAAATAACCTCATACAGAAAAAGTAAACTACCATTAAGAAACCTGGTGAAATAAAATATAGTCTGAATATTTTAGAATGACCTAAAGCATAAATGAAAGCTATTATAGTGTTGTTTAAGTAGTTCACACAATGTAAAACCACACCTAGAGAAGACAAGTATGGCATTATTAGTTAACTAGATAATTCAAAGTAGAACTTTCTGTTGTTTAGAGTTAAAAAACGTATTTGTTTATTCAACCAATAAGTGTTTTCTTTTTCTCCCAGCCCCAAATATGCATGTATAAATACACACACACACACACATGAAACCTCATTACAAATATGAATAATCCATCAAAACAAATGTCTACTTTGGCCGTGTCCAAAAGTTAAATTTGTTTCCTTCTGCATTTTAAGTTTTCTTTTCAATCAGGAGATTGAAACATAGAATATTTCATAAATAAGAATAACATAATAATATAAAATATAGAATATTTAATAAATAAGAATAAATTTTCATCATTAATCCTATGGAATGCTGGTTGGTCATTATTCTGATATTAATTATTCAGAAAAGCCTAGGAAGACTTACATAAAGCAATATAGACAAATAATATAGAAAACTAATGTGCACAATAACAACATAAATTAAAATACTATTCAAATGAAGCTAAATTACATTATTCTAAATGCTGTCTTGTCAAAAGAG
This sequence comes from Gymnobelideus leadbeateri, assembly GCA_011680675.1. Lineage (NCBI taxonomy): Eukaryota > Metazoa > Chordata > Mammalia > Diprotodontia > Petauridae > Gymnobelideus > Gymnobelideus leadbeateri. The sequence goes on along the minus strand of WOXC01008445.1, from coordinate 75,053 downwards.
ATGAGGAAATCTCTCTTGCTGCTTTCATTGGATTTATGAGAGGGACATTTAGTAGAGGGTGTCACATAAAATGTGAGATAAAGCTAACTCTATGGGCTGGTAACATTGAATGAGTTTTCTTTGATATAAGGAATGTCCAGGTGTTTGTAGTGTTGAAAATTTGGAAATGAGATAAAAATTTTTAAATTCTATAAAACCTTATACATGTTTATATATATATATATATATATGCACATGTATGCATATATACACATTCACACATATATGCAGGTGTGTCTATATGTGTGTGTTTTCAGAGAGAGATATTTTTTGCCATTCATTTTTGAAAAGGATGAAAGCCATCACAGGATGTTAATTGGTTTTAACTGAAGGAGAGGTGGACAGTCATCATCCTCATTCTTCTAGTGGCAAGGCAAAAGTTAGTACAACTGGTGATGGCCCAGGAGATAGTAAATGACCTTGGGGTCTTAGATGTCTGACTAAGCTCTAAGTGTTCCATAGTACCTGCTTCAATGACTTTCTTTGTTTTTCTCTGCTGTTTCCACCAAAGGAAGACCTCAGATTCTTTGGACAGATATACCTTTATTTAATGATGGGTTTCCAGCCTTCTTACATTCTTATTACTTATAACCCTGCTTAGCCTGTCAAAAGAGATGGTTTGCTATGGTATGATCACTGCACATGTTATAGTTTTTTTATAGAGACAGGTAAGAGTAAAATGCCAGGAATATATCAAAGGTGGATGAGTAGCCTGGAAAAGGGCTTGGAAAATCCTCACACAAGAGGTGCTAGTCTTCCTGTGTGTGTGTGTGTGTGTGTGTGTGTGTGTGTGTGTGTGTGTGTGTGTGTGTGTGTGTGTAGCAAGATCTTCACTCACCTGCTAACTCATCTGCAGGCCCCTGTTTTCTTCTAAGGAGTGAGAGACTACACTGATAATAGTGACAAGAGGAGATGATGTCCAAGAAAAGTCTCTGGTTTTATTCCTTGAGCAAAATTTTTCTTGAGATCTAAAATTGTGTAATACAAACCTTGGATCATAGACAAATGATGCGTATGCTCCAAGGTACTATTTATACTATAATTTTGGAATGAAAATAATTAACAATTGATTATCTTCATGCATTATATAGGATGACAAATTCAGAGCTGGAAGAGACCACAAATACCTCTAAATACAACCACCTCATTTCATTTCATTTATTTATTTTTCCAAGGGATTGGCAGTTAAGTGACTTGTCCTGGGTCACACAGCAAGTAAATGTTAAGTGATTGAAGCCATATTTAAGCTCATTCCAAGGCTCTACCCACTGCAACAGCTGTTTGGCCCTCTTCTTTTCAAAAATGAGAAAACTGACATTTGAATATCTTGTCGAGAGCCATAAGCATCTGAGAATCTAATAGATATTTCAGAAAAAAATTTAAACCCATATTTCTGAAGCAATCAATGTATAAGTCAACAACTATTTATTATCAAAGGAGATAATATTAATACCCACTATGAAATATTTAGATCTATTGTATGCCATGCACTGTTTAGCACAGAGCCTACCACATAATAGATGCTTAATAACTGCTTTTTCCCTTTTCCTTTAATGACTACTGTCTGCACTGTGCTATATACTGTGTACGCAAAGAGAAAAATGAAACATTGACTACCCTCATGGAGACACGAACATATATGTATGTTAGTCTGTATGTATGTTTAATAGACAAAAAATCCAAGATAAATGCTGGACAGTAGCTTAAAAGATAGAACTCTAGATGTTTTGGGATCAGGAAAATATTCACGTGGATAATGGTTCTTGAGCTGAACTTTAAAGAAAGTAAGGGATATTTTTTGAGCTAGAGAAGGGAACAACATCTAGGCACGAGGGATGGTCAATGAATGCAAAGACACAGAGATGGGAAATAGAGTTTCATTTGGGAGGAACAAAGGGAAATCCAATTTCACTTGTTAGAAATAATGTGTGTAAATGCAAAATAGGAATTTATATTTGTAATAGAAGCAATATGGAGACACTGAATTTCATTGTACCAGGGAGTGGCATAGTCAGATCCGTGCTTCAGGAAAATCATTCAGAGAATCTATTGGAGGACGAAAAAACTTAAAGAGGACTTAGCATGTGTGTGTATATATATACACATATATGTGTGTGTGTGTCTGTGTGTGTGTGTTTAAAGAGAGAATTTTTTCCAGTTTCATTATTTTTTAAATTTTAATTTATTTTTGGTTTTCAACATTCATTTCCACAAGATTTTGAGCTATGATTTTCTCTCCCATTGTTTCCCCTACCACCACCCCAAAATAAAAAGCTTACTGAAGACCCCTTCCCCCAATCTGTTTCCTCTTATATCCTGCTCCCTTATCCCCCTTTCTAGTAGGGCAAGATGGGTTTTTATATCCTAGTACCTGTATATCTTATTTCCCAGTTGCATGTGAAAAAACAAAACAAAACATGAACCAACATATTTTTAAACATTTGTTTTTAAAAATTTTGAGTTCCAGATTTTTCCAATTCTTTACTCCTCACCCACCACCACTGGGAAGATAAGTAATTCAATATAGATTGTACATGTATTTTTATCCACATCATTTCCATAGTAGTTATATTATGAAAGACTAACTATATTTCCCTCCATAATATCCCATCCCCCACTTAATCTATTGTCCCCTTTGACCCTGTCCCTTTCCAAAAATGTTTGCTTCTAACTACTTCTCCCCCATCTGCCCTCCCTTCTATCTTCCTCCCTCTTATCCCCTACCCCTCTATTTTCCTATAGGTAAGATACCCTATTGACTGTGTATGTATTCCTACCATAGGCCAAATTCAAAGAGAGTCAAATTGACCCATTCCCTTTCACCTTCTTGCTCTTCCCATCCATTGTAACAGTTTTCTCTTGCCTCTTTTATATGTGACATAATTTACCCTAATCTATCTCTCCCTTTCTTCTTCTCCTGATAAATTCCTCTATCACCTCTTAATTTTATTTTTCAGATATCATTCCTTCATATTCAACTCATCCTGTGCCCTGTCTATATATACATGAACATAAAAATACCAATACTCACATATATATTTGTATATACATATATCCTCCTAGACATACATATATATGTGTGTATACATATACACATATACATTATATATAATTATATAATATATATACACACACACACACATATATATATATATATATATATATATATATATTCCCTTCAACTATCTTCATACTGGGAAAAGTCTTATCAGTTACAATTATCATTTTTCCATGTAGGAATGTAAATAGTTCAACTTTAATATGTTTCTTATGATTTCTTTTTCCTGTGTACCATCTCATGCTTCTCTTGCTTCTTGTATTTGAAAGTCAAATTTTGTCTTCAGCTTTGGCTTTTTCATTAAGAACACCTGAAAGTCCTCTATTTCACTGAATGACCATATTTTCCCATGAAACATTATAATCAATTTTCCTGGGTAGGTGATTCTTGGTTTTAATCCCAGCGCCTTTGACCTCCAGAATATCATCTTCCAAGCCCTTTAATCCTTTAATGTGGAAGCTGCTAGGTCTTGTGTTATCCTGATTGTGCTTTCATAATGCTCAAATTATTTCTTCCTGACAGCTAGCAGTATTTTCTCCTTCACCTTGGAACTCAGGAATTTGGCTATAATATTCCTAGGGATTTTCTTTTTGGGATCATTTTCAAGAGAAGAACAGTGAATATTTTCGATTTCTATTCTGCCTTCTGGTTCTAGAATATCATGGAGATTTTGCTTGATAATTTCTTGAAAGATGGTGTCTAGGCTCTTTTTTTATCATGGCTTTCAGGTATGCCAATAATTATTAAATTATATTTCCTGGATCTATTTTCCAATTAGTGGTTTTTCCAATGAGATATTTCATGTTGTCTTCTATTTTTTTTTCATTTGTTTGGATCTGTTTTATATTATCTTGATTTCTCATAAAGTCATTAGCTTCCATTTCCTCCAATCTAATTTTGAATCAGTTACTCTCTTCAGTGACTTTTTGAAATTACTTTTCCATCTGGCATATTGAGCTTTTTAAAGCTTTCTTCTCCTCATTAGCTTTTTGGGCCTTTTTTGCCATTTGAGTTATTCTATTTTTTATGTTCTTATTGTCTTCAGTGTATTTTTGGGGTCTCCTTTAGCAGGCTGTTGACTTCCTTTTCATGATTTTCTTGCATCATTCTCATTTCTCTTGCCAATTTTTCCACCATTTCTCTTACCTGATTTTCAAAATCCTTCTTGAGCTGCTCCATGGCCTGCAACCAGTTCATATTTTTCTTGGAGGCTTTTGATGCGGGGGTTCTGACTTTTTTGTGTTGCTTCCACTCCATGACTTGATCCTTTTATCCCTCCAAAAGGATTCTATCATCTGTTTGTGCTTCCTCTACTTGCTGATATTGGCAACCAATTACTTTACTTTTGAACTCTTTCACATGGTAGAACACTGCTTCCAGAATAAAGAGAGCTATGTTCCAAATAGCTGGGTTTTTCGCAGCTGCCAGAAATCTTAGATGGGCACCCTCTCTATAGCTCCCATATACTCTGGCTCACTGACCACACACCCCAGGACCACCAACCAAGACTGCTATCTGGATCCAAGCAGGTCAAAGGAAGAGTGATTATTACCCCCTGAATGGTCACTTGGTCCCACTACCATCTGCAGGCCAGAAGCTCTGGAAGCAGCCATGTGGCAGCAACTGCAGGCACTGTACCTCCTCCACTTCTCACTCTTGGGGTAGCAGTGCTACCACACTCTTCTATCCTCCCCTACACCAACCAAGTTCCACACTGACATTTTACTTTGTTTTATTTTTGGCATTTATGGATTGAGAAGTCTGGAAACTGCTATAGTTCCTAGTGATTTACTCTGGTGAAGTATGCTCTAGCCATAGCTGCTGGGGTCTCCCTGGGGCTAAAACCAAGTCTCAGGTGGCTGCACTCATATCACCCGGTGATGGACCCTTGCTGCAAATCTGCTGGGCTTCTTTCAGTAAGAGATTTGTTTTTTCTGTCACTTTGTGGGTGTGTGGGTGCTGTGGCTTTAAGTTTTGCTTAGAGTTTTTTTTTTATTTACAAATGCTTTATTAACTTCTGGTTTACATCATTCATTTCCACCCGAGTTTGTTACAATTTTTCCCCATTTTTTTCCCTTCCCACCACCCCAGAATAGCAGTCCCCCATGATATCCCCTCATCCAATCTGCTTTCTCCCATATCTTCTCCCATAACCCCTTCGAATTTTCCATTAGGGGAAGGTCAATCTATGTGCCCCAATGCCTGCACACCTTATCTCCCAATTACATGCAATATAGTATTAATAATAGTATTTGTATAAATTTAAAAAATTTAATTGTAAAACTTTGAATTCCAAATACATTCCCTTCCTCCCTTGTGAAACACCCTTACTGGGAAGATAAGCAATTCAGTATATGTTGTACATGTATAGCTAAACAAAACATTACCATAATAGATGTATTATAAAAAAAACTGGCAGTATTTACCTCCCACCCATCCCACCCGCCACCCAGTCCATTCCCTACTTTGATCCTAACCTTGTTCAAAAGTAGGTGCCTCCTACCTCTCCTACCCCCAGCATGCCCTCCCCTCGATCATCTCCCCTTTTATTCCCCTCCTCTCTACTCTCCTGCAGCATGTGAAATCCCATTTAGTATGCATGTCATTCTCTCCCTGAGCCAAATTCAATGAGAATATGGTTTTGCCTCTTTGCCTTCCTGTTCTTCCCCTCCCCTAAAACTACTTCCCCTTGCCTCTCCTACATGAGATAGTTTACCCTACCCTGTCTCTCCACATCTCCTCTTGCCAGATTTCTCTACCACCTCTTAACTTCACCCCTAAAGTATGATCCCTTCCCACCAAATTCGACCTGTGCCCTCAATCCATGTATACCTGTAAACATATATACAAACATTCACATAAGTATTCATATGCCCATATACCCTTCTTCAATTATTTTCATACGGAAAAAGGTTTCATCAGTCACAGTTATTGTTTTTCAATGTAGGAATGTAAATAGTTCAACTTTGATAAGTTTTTTTGATTTCTTTTCCCTGTTTACCTTCTCAAGTATCTCTTGCTTCTTGTGTCTGAATGTCAATTTTTCTATACAACTCCGATTGTTTCCTCAAGAATGCTTGAAAATCCTCTATTCCACTGAATGACCATATTTTCCCCTGAAACAAGGTACTCAGTTTTGCTGGGTAGGTGATTCCTGGTTTTAATCCAAAGTCCTTTTCCCTATGGAATATCATATTCCATGCCCTTCTATTCTTTAGTGTAGAAGCTGCCAGGTTCTGAGCTATTCTGATTGTGTTTCCACAATATTGAAATCGTTTCTTCCTGTCTGCTTGTAGTATTTTCTCCTTGATCTGGGAATTCTGCAACCTGGCTATAATATTCCTAGGAGTTTTCTTTTTGGTATCTTTTCCAGGAGGTGATCTGTGGATACTTTTAACCTCTATTTTGCCCTCTGGGTCTAATACATAAGGCAATTTTCCTTGAGAATTTCTTGAAGGATAACTTCTAGGTTCTTTCTTTATCATGGCTTTCAGGTAGTCAATTTTTAAATGATCTCTCCTGGATCTATTTTCCAGGTCAGTGGTTTTTCCCATGAAATATTTCACATTGCCTTCCATTCTTTCAGTTGCTTAGATCTGTTTAACAACATCTTGATTTCTCATAAAGTCACTAGCTTCCATTTGCTCCAGTCTAACTCTGAAGGAATGATTCTTCTCAGTGAGCTTTTGAGATTCTTTTTCCATCTGGCATATTCGGCTCTTTAAGGCATTCTTCTCCTCATTGCCCTTTTGAACCTCTTTTGCCATTTGAGATAGTCTATTTTTAAAATTAATTTGTTAGTTTAGTTTCAGTTAACAAGATTCAATTCCATAGTTCCTTGATTTTCAAATTTCCTTTACTTCCCTCCTCCCTTCCCCCACAACAGCATATAGTCCAGTATAGGATCTGCAAATGCATTCATATTAGACATTATTCCAATTACAAAGGCGTATTGTACTAGCTGGGACGAAAGATGGTAAGGAAGAAATAAAACCAAACAATGAAAAGAACAAGATCATTTAGTTTGCTTCCATCAGGATTCAGGCTCAGTTCTTTCTAGTTATATCTCTGGATGGCGCATTTCTCACTTTCTTGAGTCTTTCGGGATTGAATTATATCACTGCATTGCTGAAAAGAGTTCAATCTGTTATAATTGGTCATCACAGATATGGTATATCTGTGATTGTATACAAATTTCTTCTGATTCTTCTCTTCTCGCCCAGCATCAGTTTGTATAAGTCTCTCCAGGTAATTATGAAATCTGTTGCCTCCTCATTTCTTATAGCACAATAATATTCCATTACATTCATATACCAAATCTTGTTTAGCCATTCCCTAATTCTTTGTTTCCAATTCTTTGCAACCACAAAAAGGGCTGGTAAAAATATTTTTGTACATATGGGTCTTCCTCCCACTTCTATGATCTCTTTGGGATATAACCCTAGAAGTGGTATGGCTGGGTCAAAGGGTATGTAATTATTTATAATCCTTTGGGCATAATTCCAGATTGCTCTCCAGAATGGTTGGATAACTTCACAACTCCACCAGCAATGTATTAGTGTTCCAATTTTTCCACATCCTCTCCAGTATTTGTCACTTTCTTGTTTTGTCATCTTAGCCAATCTGACTGGAGGGATGTGGCATCTCAGAGTTGTTTTGATTTGAATTTCTCTAATTAACAGTGATTTAGAGCATTTCTTCATATGTTTATAGATATCTTTAATTTCTTTCTCTGAAAACTTCCTATTCATATCCTTTGATCATTTATCAATTGGGGAATGACTTGTATTCATATAGATTTGGCTCAATTCTCTATAAATTTTAGAGATGAGTCCTTTATCAGAGACATAAGTTGTAAAAATTCTTTCCCAATTTCCCACCTCCCTCTTGATCTTGGTTACATTGGCTTTGTTTGTACAGAAGCTTTTCAATTTAATGTAATCAAAATTATCCATTTTGCATTTTAAAATGCTCTTTAATTCTTGTTTGGTCCTAAAGTCTTCCCCTCTCCACAGATCTGTCAGGTAAACTATTCCTTGCTTCCCCAAATTGCTTACAGTGTCATCCTTTACACCTAGATCATGCACCCATTTGGAATTGATTTTGGTATATGATGTTAGATAATGGTCTATGCCCAGTTTCTGCCATACTGTATTCTAGTTTTCCCAGCAGTTTTGTCAAATAGTGCATTCTTATCCCAAAAACTGGGGTCTTTGGGTTTATCGAACAATAGATTGCTATATTCATTAACTTCTGGGTCTCCTACACCTAATCTATTCCATTGATCCACTACTCTACACCTCTGCCAGTACCAAGCAGTTTTGATGACTGCTGCTGTATAATACAGATTAAGGTCTGGCCTAGCTAGCCCACCTTCCCTAGCGTTTCTTTTCATTAATTTCCTTGACATTCTAGACCGTTTGTTTTTCCAAATAAATTTTGATATTATTTTGTCTAACTCTAGAAAGTAGTTTTTTGGTAAATTGATTGGTATGGCACTAAATATATAGTTTAGTTTGGGCAAAATTGTCATTTTTATTATATTAGCTTGATCCAGCTATGAGCAATTGATATTTTTCCAACTATATAGATCTGCTTTTATTTGTGTGAGAAGTGTTTTGTAGTTGTGATCATATAGATTCTGGGTTTTTTTTGGCAAGTATATTCCCAAATATTTTATGTCTACAGTGACTTTAAATGGGTTTCTCTTTCTATCTCTTGCTGTTGAGTTTCATTAGAGATGTACAGTAATGCTGAGGATTTATGTGGGTTTATTTTATATCCTGCAACTTTGCCAAATTTACTTATTGTCTCAAGTAGTTTTTTACTTGATTCTCTAGGATTCTCTAAGTATATCATCATATCATCTGCAAAGAGTGATAGCTTGGTCACTTCTTTACCTAATTTTATTCCTTTGATTTCTTTTTCTTCTCTAATTGCTACGTCTAGTGTTTCTAGTACCAGATTGAATAAGAGGGGTGATAGTGGACACCCTTGTTTCACTCCTGATCTTATTGGAAAGGGTTCTAGTTTATCCCCATTGCATATAATACTTGCTGATGGTTTTTCAATAGATGCTATCAACTATTTTAAGGAAGGCTCCATTTATTCCTATACTTTCTAGTGTTTTTAATAGGAATGGGTGTTGTACTTTGTCAAAAGCCTTTTCTGCATCTATGGAGATGATCATGTGGTTTCTGCTAGTTTTATTGTTGAAGTGCTCAATTGTACTGATGGTTTTCCTAATATTAAACCATCCTTGCATTCCTGGAATGAATCCTACCTGATCAGAGTGTATTATTTTTGTGATAAGATGTTGGAGTCTTTTGGCTAATATTTTATTTAGAATTTTTGTGTCTAAATTCATGAGGGAAATTGGTCTATAATTTTCTTTCTCTGTTTTATCTCTTCCTGATTTAGGAATCAGTACCATATTAGTGTCATAGAAAGAGTTTGGAAGGACTCATTTTTCACTAATTTTCCCAAATAGCTTGTAGAGTATTGGAATCAATTGTTCTTTAAATGTTTGATAGAATTCACTAGTAAACCCATCTGGCCCTGGAGATTTTTTCCTAGGGTGTTCTTTGATGGCTTGTTTGATTTCTTTTTCTGAGATAGGGTTAATCAGTTATTCTGGGCAACTTGTGATTTTGTAAATCTTCATCCATTTCACTAAGATTATCATATTTATGTGCATACAATTGGGAAACATAAATCCTCATTATTTTTTTTTTATTTCCTCTTCATTGGAGGTAGATTCACCCTTTTTATTTTTGATACTCATAATTTGGTTTTCTTCTTTTTTTTATCATATTGACTAAGGGTCTATCAATTTTGTTGATTTTTCATAAAACCAGCTCTTAGTTTTATTTATTAATTCAATGGTTTTCTTAATTTCAATTTCATTAATCTCACCTTTGCTTTTCAATATTTCTAATTTAGTACTAAATTGGGGATTTTCAATTTGTTCTTTTTCTAGCTTTTTCAATTGCATGTCCAATTCATTGACCTCCTTTCTCTCTGCTTTAATTAAGTATGCACTCAGGGATATAAAACTTCCCCTGAGAACTGCCTTTAGTGCATCCCACAAATTTTGGTATGTTGTTTCATTATTATCATTCTCTTGAATGAAATTATTGATTGTTTCTATAATTTCTTGTTTGACCCACCAATTTTTTAGGATTAAATTGTTTAATTTCCAATTAGTTTTTAGTCTATCTTACCATGGCCCTTTATTGCATATAATTTTATTGCATCATGATCTGAGAATGATGCATTTAATATTTCTGCCTTTCTGCACTGGATTGTGAGGTTTTTATGCCCTAGTACATGATCTATTTTTGAGTATGTACCATGCACTGCTGAAAAGAAAGTAAATTCCTTTTTATCCCCATTCAGTTTTCTCCAGAGATCCTTCATATCTAGTTTCTCTAAGATTCTATTCACCTCCTTAACTTCTTTCTTGTTTATTTTGAGGTTAGATTTCTCGAGTTCTGAGAGGGGAAGATTAAGGTCCCCCACTAGTATAGTTTTGCTATCTCTTTCTTCCTCTAATTCCTTTAACTTCTCCTCTAGGAATTTGGATGCTATACCACTTGGTGCATATATATTAAGTAGTGATATTGCTTCATTCTCGATGGTGCCTTTTAGTAGGATATAGTTTCCTTCCTTATCTCTTTTAATTAGATCTATTTTTGCTTTTGCTTTATTTGAGATAAATATTGCTACCCTTGCTTTTTTTACTTTAGCTGAGGCATAATAAATTTTACTCCAACCTTTTACCTTTACCCTGTGGGTATCTCTTTGTTTCAAATGTGATTCTTGTAGATAGCATATTGTGAGATTATGGTTCTTAATCCATTCTGCTATGTGCCTCTGTTTTATGGGAGAGTTCATCCCATTCACATTCAAAGTAATAATGACTATCTGTCTGTTCCCCTCCATCCTATTCCCTCCCCTGTTTATGTTTTTGTTTCTTCCTTCTCCCTTCTCCTCCTTGAAGTTTTCCCTTTTGACCACCCCCTCCCTCAGTGTTCACACCCAGTGAACCCCTTTCTTAACCTACCCTCTCCCCTTACTACTGTTTCCCTCCCTTCTAATCTACCCCTTTAGTCTCCTCTTTTTCACCCCCCTTACACTTCTGCTTTCTATAGGACACAATAAGTTTTCATACTTATCAGAGTGAATTACTCCCCGTTGGATTCCAAACCAATGAGAGTAAATTTCAAACATTGCTCCTCTCCCTCCCTCCTTTTCCTCTATTTAATGAATTTATGTGTCTATTCACATTAAAATCTTAAACTTCCCTGATTTAAGCTGATCCCTCTTTGAACCATAACCAGTGAGAATAGTGTTTAAATGATGTTCCTCTCCCTCTTTCTTTCCCCTCTTCTATAGTGTGTTTTAATGCCTCTTCAGATGGCATATTTCACCTTTTCCTATCTAATCCTTCTGACCATGTCATATTTCTGCCTCTATACCCCTGGGCTATAAGTAGGCTTTTGTTGGTGAGGTGAGGTGGGGCTTGTTGTGACCCCACCCTCTCTTCTCTTCAGACTCCTGGCTGTCTCAGTTACACCCCTTCTAGGAGACTCTCAAGCCTGGCACTATTTCCATTAACTTGGGATTTCAATCTGGGTGGGAGACTTATCTTTGGGTTTTCTGCTTCATGAAGGAAGGATGGGAGGATCAGAGCAGCTAAAATTTACTTTGCCTTTCCAGCCCCTCTATTATACAGGCAGGCAGTTTCTAAACTTCCAGGTTGGGGGCAGAATGCAGCAGGAGAAGCCACTCTCTCCACTGGGGGCCTGACTCTCCTACCTGGCTCCAACGATCCTTCCCCTCTGTGAGATGACTGCGATTCATCCTTGGTAAGTCTGCAGGCTGGGGCTTTTGCTCTCTCTGGTGTAGTCTGCTTGTCTGCTCTTAGGTCTGGGCTGTGCAGACACCACGTGCTCTGTGCTCGACCAGTCTGGACACACTGAGCAAACTCCTGGGCTGGACTCTGCCACACTTCGTCTTTCAGTGGCCTCCGTCACTCTGGAATCTGCTCAGATTCACCCTTTGAGACTTAGTGATCGAGGAGCTCAGTGAGGTTACTGCTTCATTTCCGCCATCTTGGCTTCTCCCCCGAGTTAGTCTGTTTTTAAGGTGTTATTTTTCTCAGTCAAGTTGTTGACTCTCATTTCATAATTTTCCTCCTTCCTTCTCATTTCTCTTCCCAATTTTTCCTCCACTTCTCTTATTTGGTTTTTAAAATCCTTCTTAAGGACATCTGTGGCCTGTAACCGGCTCATATTTTCATTTTGGGCTTTTGGTGCAGAATTTCTGACCTCCAAGTCATCCTCCTGTTCCATGCTTCAAACCTCTTTGCCCCCCAAATAGGAGTCTAATGTTGCATTTTTCTGTTTATTTTGTTTCCTTTGCCTGGGCATGTTGACACTCAATTACTTGACTTTTGGGCTTGTTGACATAGAAGGACTCTGACACCAGACAGTGGAGCTTCTGTCCCAAATGTTGGGGTCTTCTCAACTTCCGGATGTATTAGTTGGGTGCCCTCCATGAAGCCCCCACACACTCTGGCAAGCTGGAGACACACCCCAAGTCCTTCACCCCAGACTGCAATCCAGATGCAGGGAGGTTAAAGCAAGAGCAATTACCCCATAGACTGATTGCTAACTACCCCTACAGTCTGAATGCCAGGAGCTGAAGCTGCAACTGAAGCTGCAAAATGGGGCTGTGCTGTGGTAGATCAGTGCCTTCCCACCACCAGGGGAAGAAGCCTGACTCACTCCTGAAGACTGGTCCCAAAGTCAATAGGGCACTAACCTCTCACTTGGTTCTAGGCATGTCTATGTTGATAATTCTGGAATCACTACAGCTGCTGGTGTTCTGGGGTCCCTCCAGCCTGCTGCTGGTCCTGCTGCCCTGGGGCTAAAACCATGACTCATGTGGTCCTGGGCTCTTCTCCTAGACTGCTATGCTGCCTGCTCCCTGCCGGGCTGCCAGACTGTCCTCAGCAGGCGGTTAGCTTCTCTGTGCTGTTCTGTGTCTTCTGGAGCTCCAGAGGTCATTGAGAGTCCCCTTTTACATAATTTTGAAGTGGTGTGGGCTGGAGTGCCGTGCAAGTGCTGTTTCTACTCTGCCATATTGGCTCAGCCCCGCCCTAGAGTCCTTTTTTACATGTAACTGAGGAGGTGGACACCAGAGCTGCACTAGAAACAGAAATGCTGTTTCTACTCTTCCATCTTGTCTCTGCCCCAGGAGAGATTTTTATTTATTCTCTACAATAACTGACAGATTTCCCATAACCAGAACTTTGAGGTCATATGAGTTGGGTCATATGAGTCTTAAAGTTTCCATTTGAACATATGAATATGTCTCAATTCTATTTCTCTTCTAGATATTTTTATTTTGACAGCAGGGTAATAAGACATGGATCATAAAAGAGATTTTATTAAAATGAATGTTAAAATGGTAATTGTATTAGTCTCAAAATATAACAGTCATATATACATATGTATATATATGTGTGTGTGTGTATGTACATATATGTCTATATCAATAGATATATAGATTTATACACATACATAGGTGAAATCCCATTTTTGTGAGTGGAACTGAGGAACTATTTGAGGAATGGTGTTAATTTTTCTGTGTTTGTCTGCTTCTGGAAGCCTGGGTTGATGCTTCACTTTAGTGTACGTGTGCCTAATCTATAGCTCATCTTTTGTCTTTCAGTTCCACAACCCCATGATACTCTTAGGGCACTGTCCAATTATCATAGCTCTCACACATCCAGACTAATTTAAGAACTTAATGTGTTCATGTTATCCAGCTGATTCCATGTTTCTACAGTCTTCCATAACTTGAAAATCCTTTGACTGTTTTTCAACTACCCCTGCTAAAAACTGTCATGTACATGAATCTTTGTGTTTTCCTTATCTCTGATACATGGGAATCCCTTGACACAAGGGAATTGACAAATCAGTATCCTAAGAATAGCTCAGATGCTTTCAAAATGAAATCTCTTGGCTCATGTTTGTTACAATTCTAGCCTCAAAAATTTGATAGCCTATGAATCCACATTTTAACCAATTTGCAACTTATTCAAAGGGATTTTTTAAAAGGTTGTCTGTAGATTATGCTTATTGGCAAACTTTTCCAAAAAATCGCTACTATCAATGCATTATATATGCAAACTTTACCTGTGGAAGATTGTGTGTGGGTCTGTGTGTGCATTAGTGTGTGTGTGTCTGTCTGTGTGTGCATTAGTGTGTCTGTGAGTGTGTGTTGTGTGTGTGTGTTTGTGTACATCAATAGTGAGTGACTTAAGGGATAGATGACCTACTTCATACTTCCCTTCCTTTGTTTGTCCTCTGACATGTTTGTTATGATTGTTTTTTATTTCTAAAGTTCTAACCAGCCATATCTACACATCTTAATGCACTTTTCTCCTCTGCTCTTTGTGTGTCCAATGTTTGTCTCTAGTTTTCTTGGTTATACAAGGATCCTGACACAGCCATGTAATACAAAAAGGAAACTATTAGATGTATAATTAGCATGAAAGGGCTCAAATTACATATAGGAGTTGAATTGTATAATATTACAGGATCTTATTTAGACAACATGGTATAAAGGGTTACTTTTTGCCAATTTTAGCATTGCAGCAGGAAAAAATAGGTCACCTACTAAATACTTCCTTTTAAAACTATCTGGGTAGTCTTAAAACTTAATGCACTCTAATAGAGTGATTTAGAAATTTGGAATAAAAATTTGTTAAATATTTGCCAAGTACGTATGCATATGCATACACATTCATATATACATATATATACACATATATACACACATACACACATATATATGTATGTGTATATATATGTATATGTATACATATACATATATATACACACACTCATGTGTGTGTGCTTCAGCATTAACAGAAACATTTCAAAGCCTCAAGACATAAAGATGTATGATTCAGATAAAGAAATGAAGAGATTATTGCTTTTCATTCATATATTCAAAAGCATGTATTAAGTAAATGTTGTGTGTTAGATATTATCAAAGGCACTAGACAGAAATGAGACACTCCTTGCCCTCAAGGATCATCTACTTAGATTTTTTTTTCAATTTTCAAGAAACTTTTCAGCTTTACTATTTGATTTGAACATAGATAGCAATATATCCTTTTCTGGAGCCTTCTTTGATGAATTATGTTTTCCATTTAGCTAGTTGATTTATGGTAAATAATTTAATAACATCCAATTTCATTGCTCCAAAAATATTTGTCCTTGATTTTCAGGATCATTACCATAGTTACAAATAACACCAATATTTAATGAAAGACTACTGAATAAGAGATGTAACTGTCTGCACTTCCTTCCATAAGTATATACTCAAAACAGAGGGAAAATTCTGACATAAAGTGAGGGACAAATGGTGGCATGTGGGAATCAGTCTTTGCATGTTTCATGAATATGGTGTGTTTTTACTCAAGCACTCAATGTTTAAAAAAAACCACATTTATTAAAGTGCCTGATGTTTGCAAGAAATCATTTAAAGAACTTAAGAGCATATGAACATCAGTGATGACCAATTCTTGTCCTAAAGTAGTTTATAATCTACAAGAAGATATAAGACATTTGGGCAAATAACAATTCAAATTAAAAGTAAAAGTACCAAGTCTGGGGTGAATTAAGCAGATGAACAGCATTCTTCCACCTTTGGGGGGTAGGGGGATGTAAAAGCTCAGCAAAGAAATAATGATGTAAGTAAGGAACCTGAAGGAGGGTCTCACTTTGATAGTGTGGGAGAAGGACAGAGCATGCTGGCAAATATTTAAAAAATCAGCTCTCAGAGGAAAAAAAAAAGAAACTACTCACTTTTAAGTTTATTTTTTACTATTAACATTTTCTTTGTCACTTTCTTAAATCTAGACTATATACAAAGCAGCAATTAAAGGCTTGATCTATGGTATTTGTCAATTTACGAGGTGTAAAGTATCAAAATTAAATTTTAGCAGTACTTTATGAGCTGTTGTGAGCTGGCTCCACCATACAAAAGATACTAGATATAGGAAATGGCAGTCAATCATAAACATTTAGTAGGTGCTTACTGTATATGCAACACTGTGTAAGTGCTGGAGATACAGAAAAAAGCAAAGGAAAATGCTTATCTTCAAGGAATTCACAGTCTGATGGGGGAGGTCATAAACAAAAAATAAAATGTAAAAATAAACTATGTACAGAAAAAATAAAAAGAAATACTTACGTTGGAAAACATCCCCAGTAAAGATGGAATTTTAGTTGAGATTTCAAGGAAACCAGGGGAACCAACAGGTTCTTTAAAGGTCTTTAAATGACAAATAGCAGATTTTTTTTTTGTTTGATCCTAGAGGTGGGAGGGAATAATTGTAGTTTATTGGAGCAGAGAGTGACATAAACCAAATTGCATTCTAGGAAAATCTCTTCAACTGAATGAAGGATGAATTGGAAGAGTAGAGACTTGTAGCAGGTTGACCCATCAGTAGGCTACTGCAAAAATTTTAGCATGAATTGATAAGGGCCTGGCCCAGAGTGATGGCAGTATTAAAGAAGAGAAGAGTACATATTCCAAAGGTTGCAAAGATGAAATCAACAAGCCTTAGCAACAGATTGCATATTGGGGTGAGCTGTTGTAAGGAGTTGAGAATGATACCTATGTTATGAGACTGAGGGACTGTGGGAATAGTGTTGTCCTATATAATAATAGACAAGATTGGTTAGAAGAGGTTTTAGGGGAAATAAACTGTTATATATTATATATGTTGAGTTTCAGATTTTTATTGGACATCCATATTGATATTATGAAAGGCAATTGGAGGCACAAAGTTAGGGGCCAACAGATGTCTTATAGTATGATAGGTAGATTGAGAATCTTCAGCAAAGATATAGTAATTAAATCCAAGGGAACTGATGAAATCACTAGGTGAAGTACTGTAAAGGAAGAAGAGAAGAGGGTCCAGGGTAGAATCATGAGTGATACCAGTGGTTAGAGAGTATACTCTGGATGAGGATCTAGCAAAGGAAAATTAGGAGTGATTGGATAGGTAAGAGGAGAACCAGGAGAGAGTAGTATAAAAAAAAACAAACCAAACCACAGAAAATAAAGTATCAAGAAGAGGATGATCAACATTTTTGAAGGGTATCAAAATAAAGTCAAAGAAAAGACATTAATTTGGTGATTAATAAATCAGTGGTAATTATAGAGAAAGCATATTTCGTAGTATGGTAAGTTTGGAAGCCAGATTATAAGGAACTGATCAGAGAGTGAAAGGAGAAAAATCAGACATTTATTGTAGATGGCTATTTCACAGAAGTTAGCCATAAAAATGGAAAATACATAAAACAATAGTTAGTGGGAATGAAAGGATCAAAAAGGGATTTTTGGAGGATGAAAGAGTCATGTGCATATTTGTAGATAGTAGGGAAGGAGCTAATAAATATAAAGAGAATGGGAATAAGTGATAGACTGGGATAAGAAAGGGATTAATCTGTTGAAGGAGAGAGGATGTAGTTGGGTCACTTGCACAGATGAAAGGGGGTAACCTTCTTAAGGAATAAGGCCTCCACTTCACATGAGACAGAGGTGAAAGATCAGGAAGTGGCAGAAGACATATGAGTGATACGAGATGAGGAAGGGAGAAGAGGGAGTAGTAATTTCTGTAAAGTATAACATAAAGTTTTTCAGATGAAAGGATAGGGGGAAGGAGATCCAGGGGAGGTTTCAAGATGGATGAAAAATATGGAAGAGTCATTGTTAAATGGGATAAGGGAATCATCATAGGACTGCCTAATAGCAGTGAGGACTCAGCTGAGGCATACAAGAAATTCATAAGGGAATCATTCAGAACAGTTATGCAATTTTCTCTACTATCATTCAGCAGCACAAGTGTAAGAATGGAACTTTTAATTGATCCAAGACTGAGACTTGGCTAAACATAATTGGTAATATGATAAAGGAGTTAGGGATTCAAGAGAGAATGGCATAAAGGTGAATTGGTTCATAATGGTGAAAATAGGAAAGAGTTGCTAATCCAGGAGAAATGTCTTAGGAAAGAAATAAGTGGACAAGAGATTGGAGATCTTGGTGTTGATACAAAGAAGCTTTTCTTCTTTTTTTTTTTTTTGCTCTTTTTTGTTTGTTTTGTTTTGTTTTGTTTTTATAAAAGAAGGCAGAGGGAGGACGTCAGTGGACTGAATCCCTGGCAACAGTGGTGACTCCCAGACCTCTTGGTACAAGGAGATCTGTCTGAACTAGGTGAGAGGTATTTGCAGTGGAGACAGCAGCAGCTACTCCTGGGGCTATCCGCCTACAGACTGAACATTTAAAAGTCACCTATTTAAATTTTGGGGAGCCAATATGGCAGAATGAACAGTAAATCACTCTCACCATTCCTTGACACAGAAAAACCCTGAAAATATTGCCCCCAAGAAAATTCCTGGAATAGTGGAGGATAGAGGAAGCAGAAAGACAGGTACAACAGTCTTTTAGCTCCAGCTTGGGAGGTTAGGAGGATTAATGAGAAGGCTGCCTCTTGCTGTGACTAAAGGGTACAAGTGTAAAATGGGAGGTGTGCCAGTAGGTCAGCAGCAAAGCCAACCTCAGTGGACCAGAAGGAGATATTGAGCACCAGGGTGGAGGAGCAGGCAAGAGCTAACATCAGGCACATTCTACCTCCAGCTCAGCACCAGGTAAAATACCAGACCACTACACCACACAACTGCAAGCACCTTAGGCAACAGCAGAGAAAACTATTAACCAGACCCCTAGCACCCAGCACAAGAAGTCTGAGACAGTGTCCCCGGGGCCCCAGAAGTAGAGATCAAATATAAAAGCCCCACCCCAAAGGCAAATAATATGAGCAAGAAGAATAAAAAAAAATCAATGACCATAGAGAAATATCTTGGTGACAAGGAAGATTAAAATACAAATTCAGGAGAGGACAAGATGGTCAATATACTCATATCCAAACCCTCAAAGGGGAATATGAACTTGTCTCAAACCCAAAAAGCCTTCCTGGAAGAGCTCAAGAAGGATTTTAGAAGTCAAATAAGAGAGGTAAAATAAAATGTAAAAATACAATTAACAAAATGGAAAAAAAAAAGTACACTTGAAGAAGGCAACTCCTTAAAAATTATAATTGGCCAAATGAAAGAGGAGGCAGAAAAGCTACCTGAAGCAAACAATTTGTTAAAAATTAGAAATGGACACTTGGAAGCTAATGACTCTATGAGGGTTCTGACTTTATTGTCTTCCTTTCACTCCATGCCTTGATCCTTTTTATCCCTCCAAAAGGATTCTATCATCTGTTTGTGCTTCCTCTGCTCTGATGTTTTAGAACTAGAGGGCAAAATGAAGTTGAAAGAATCAACTGATAACCTCCTGAAAAAGATCTCAAAAAGAAAACTCCTAGGAGCATTAGCACCAGGTGCCAGATTTACCAGATCAAGGAGAAATTATTACAATCAGTCAGGAAGAAATGATTTATATTGTGGAAACACAATCAGGATAATACAGGTTCTGGCAGCTTCCACACTGAGTGACTGAAGGGCTTGGAATATGATATTCTGGAGGTCAAAGGAGCTGGAATTAAGACCAAGAATCACCTACCCAGTCAAACTGAGTATCATGTATCAGGGGAAAATATGGTTATTCAGTGGAATAGAGGACTTTCAAGCATTCTTGATGAAAAAACCAAAGTTGAATAGAAAATTTGACATTCTGATACAAGAAGCAAGAAAAGCATGAGAAAGAAAACAGGGAAAAGACATCATAAGGAACTTATTAATGTTGAACTATTTACATCTCTACAAGGAAGAATTGTAATTGTAACTGATTAAACTTTTCTCAGTATGAGAATTGTTAAGGGAATAGAAATGTATATATGCATATATATGTTGATATAGGAGGATATATGGGTGTATGTGTATATATGTGTACAGGTATACATAGCTAGAGGGAACAGGACCAATTTAATAGGAAGGGATGATAATTAAAAGGTGAAATTAAGAGGTAAAAGAGGAATATAATGGGAGGAGATATGGAGAGACAGAATGGGGTAAACTATCTCATATAGAAGAGGCAATGGAAAATGGTTACAATGGAGAGGAAGAACAGGAAAGCAAAATGGAATGGTTTGACCTTATTCTCATTGAATTTGGCTTAGGGAGGTAATGACATACACAGTAAATAGGATATCTCACTCTACAGGAGAGTAGGGTGGAAGGGGATTAGAGGGGGGATGATGGAAGGAAGGGCAGGCTGGGGGGGGAAGGGAAGTTGGAAGCACCCACTTTTGAAAAGGTATAGGATCAAAATAGAGAATAGAAAAATTGGGGGTGGGGTGGAATAGGAGGGGGGAAGCATAGTCAGCCTTTTACATTTTATCCACTATGGTAATGTTTTGCATTAGCTACACATGTACAACCTACACTGAATTGCTCATCTTCCCAGTAAGGGTGGGTGACAAGGGAGGAAGAGAATGTATCTGGAATTTGAAGATTTAAAATCAAATATTTAAAAATATATATATATATTTACTATTATTAAAATTATTTTACAT
Organism: Gymnobelideus leadbeateri; assembly: GCA_011680675.1. Classification (NCBI taxonomy): domain Eukaryota; kingdom Metazoa; phylum Chordata; class Mammalia; order Diprotodontia; family Petauridae; genus Gymnobelideus; species Gymnobelideus leadbeateri. The sequence goes on along the minus strand of WOXC01008445.1, from coordinate 54,348 downwards.
GTAACTAGGAAATAATATATACAGGCAATGGGGCATAGAGATCCACCATGCCCTACTGGAAAGTCAGAGGGGGTATGGTAGAAGATATGGGAGAGAGCAGATTAGAAAAGGGGATATCCAGTGGGATCACCATTTTGGGGTGGTGTGTAAACAAGGAATAAATTTGTAACTCAAAATCTTGCAGAAATGAAGGATGTAAACTAGAAGTTAATAAAACATTTGATTAAAAAAAATAAATTCTGGCTGGCTGGGGAAAAAAAAAAGGAATTTTATGTGCTGCTGCTACTTCTATTTCCAGTCACTATGCTGGCTCCAGCTCAGCTCTGGCTTCCTCCTGCCCCACCCCTTCTTGCTATGTCAGCAATTTTAAGGGGCATGGAAGATCTTCAAATCCCATAACCATTATGCTTTGCCAAGAAAATCTTGAATGGGGTCACAAAGTCAGATACCACTGAAACGACTGTAGAAACTATGTTTAGCAGAGAGTGTTTACTAAGAGGTAGAGTAGGAGGATACAAAACATGATTTTGTACCTACCATAAATGAATTCATGACTTACATGACCTTGGACAAGTTACTTAATCTTTCAGAGCTTCAATTTCCTCATCAATGAAATAAAGGAGTTGGACTATATCTCTTCTATAGTTTTTAACAGATCTCACTCTAGGATGCCATCACAACCAATCAATCTCATGCAGTCCAATCCAATTCAATGCCACTGTCTGTATGCCCCAAATTGTGCTAAGCACTTGGGACATGCAAAGGTACATATACATCCACACGCACATGAACACATCAATAACCTTAAGGAATTTATATTCTACTGGGAAGGGTGTGGGTGTTTGTATGTAAAGAAATAAGTATATACTTAATTATTTGAGCAAAGACCAAGTACTGTCCATGATGAAAATGAGAAACAGCTTAAGAGGTGACATATCTGCAGATTAGAAAGGAATTTAAAGAATTTAGTGTATGTTCCAATGATCCTACGTTGACCTACCTGCTTCCCAAACATTTGTAAAGTTTAAATCTGTGAAATCAGTTTGCAGAATGAAAAAAAAAAAGTTAAAAATACAAGGTGCTTTGGTTGTCATTATTATTGCATTTTTAAATGCCCTGAACTCTAGCATTTTTCAGTTTCTGAGATAAGTGCTTATACTAAAATTTTAACAATTGGCTGGGGCAACAAGTTTGAGTTGACTCTAGCACACCCCCAATTCAAACAATGCCCTTTAGAATAAATTATGTTTTAAATATTATACACACTTCACTCCATAGTAAGACTTTTATGTTCACATTTAGATTCTACTGCCATTATTCTTTTTTAATACATTTCACAAATGACAGGCTTTAAGATAGATTGTTATACATTCCTACAGCATGAATGCAGTGCAGAAATGCATTATAATAGGTAGCACTATACAATTCTTTTACTGCCAAACAAAAAAGTGGGCATTTACTTGCATTTCATGTGTGTGACAACTGAGTGTCCAAAAAGTAATTTACATTTTTGGAGACATATCAATGATGATTCTCAGTGATGTGAAAAATTTCTTGTTTGTTGGAAGGTAAATTCAGTGATTTAATTTCCTGACAGACTACTCGCTTTGCAATATAATCAACAAGGACTGAAATCTTTGGAGATTTAAAGATGTGAATTTTAATGATTTTTAGTTTTAAAAAGCAATGATTAGACTCAAAGGCTTTCTATATAATGTAAGCAAAAGAAACATATCTGTTCCTGAGTCACTACTATGCATTTGTCTACATTAGATTCAAGTGTAAATTTGATTTGGGGGAAAAATCACAGAACCGAGTTTGGTGTTCAGACCTTACCATCCAGGAAAATCATTACAACAAAAACAAATTAATACTTATTTTTGTGGAATCAAATAGAGTTGCTAATGGAATAGGTGTTTTAAATTACAGCTAATGTACTATAAATTCTTTTTGAGTGGCTACAGTATTGTGCCAGTCCATGCCTAATATATCCTAAAAAGTTACTTAAGGGAAGTTGTATAGGGTTTTGTTAGTGAAAATATGCATCAAACCAGATATTTTTATACAGTTTATTCATATTAGAAAAGAAACCCATTAATTTGAAGTTAAAGTTTACCTTAATAACAAAATAATTAGGAGAGAACATTTTAATTCTTGGATCCAAGGAAGCTGATAGTTGTACTTAAATAAGATTGCTGATTTGTTTTTCCTTTTTTATAAAATGTTTTAAAGCATAAATTGGGCATATATAGGTAGTAAATAAGCTGCAGATTTGGAATCAGAGTTTGTGGTTCAAATCCTCACTCTGTCACTTTGCACCTTTGTGTGGGTCCCATGCCAAAATAAAGTCTTATCTTTATCAGGTAAATAACTATCAGCATTCAACTACAGAACAAATGTATTTGATGGCAAATAACTTATATTAGCTGAGGAATTTTGCACAAGCTAGATTTTTTAATTAATAAAACATGTTACTCAATGGTTAATGAATTTATGGGGAGAATTAGTGAGAAAAAAGTTGGATAAAATGTTGTTTTGTCTATTCCTAATGCTGTATTTTATTCTTATGTTTATTCATTAAAAATAACTCAAAGGGGGCGGAGCCAAGATGGTGGAGTAGAAACAATGAGTCCAAGCAACTCTGCCCCCAGATTTCGTCCAAACTATGTAAAAGGGGACTCTGAACAACTTCTGGAGCCCCAGCACCCACAGAACAACACAGAGAAGCTAACCTCCCGCTGAAGACAGCCCAGCAGCCTGGCAAGAAGGACCAGCGCAGAGGTCTGGGAACCAGCAGTGCGTGGGGAGCTCAGCACAGGTCCCATAGGGCTGAGTTGCGGTTTTAGCCCCAGAGTGAAAGGGCCAGCAGCCCGCTGGAGGGACCCCAGAACACCAGCAGCTGTGGTGATTCCAGAATTATCAACATAGACATGCCTAGGACAAGGTAAAGATAACTCAAAGGGTCAAAAGCTATTAATGGTCTGGGGCTTTCTGAAGCTCTAAGAATTCTTGTTCTCACTGTGTACCGAATTCCCATTCATTCACATGCTGCCTGATAGTATTTATTTGTTTTAATATGAAGTACAAGCTATTCTTGGCACTTTGGAAGTTAATGCATCAAAAATAAACATGTAGAAATTAATTTTTATTAAAGATATTTAATAGCTAAATTAATATACTTAAGCTGCCTTTTGCTAATCATAAGAATCAAGAGAATCAAAAAACCTGAGACATGGAGATCATCTAATTCAGTCTCTCAATCTACCCCCCTCACCCTACCTTTTTACTGATTAAACTGAAAGTGTAAGATGCCAACTTTCACATAGCTAGCTAGTGTCATACCCAATTTTTTATTCTGTATTCATTGGTTCTTTTCACCTAAATATAGTGTCATTCATACTAAGATTGGCACTAAGATAGGGCAACTTTTCTCTCCAGTTTTTTTTTCTTCCTGATTCTAGTTAAACTGAATTCCTTGATTAAAAAATGGTAACTACTCATCACTCTTAATTTCTGATGATTTTATTTTATGCAATAAAGATGTTCATCATATATTTATTTGCATAAAATATATATAAGTGTGGATTACTTTTACTTCCAAAATTAAACTCTTAGGTAATTCCTCATTGACCCCTACATTCTCTTCTGTTCTCAAAGGATGCTATTCACACTTTAATGAAAACTATTTATTAAACTCTATGCTTTCGGGGTGGCTAGGTGGCAAAGTGAGTAAGAGCACCAGCCTCGGAGTTGGGATGACTCGGGATCGAATCCGGCCTCAGAAAATGAGCACCCATACATAAATAATGACTAGCCGTGCAACCTTGAGCAAGTTACTTAACCCCAATTGCTTTAAAATAACAACAACAACAACAACAACTCTATGCTTCCATTAGAATAGGGGTTCTTAATCTAATGATTCTATGAAGAGATTTTAGAAAGTCCATGAACTTGAATGGAACAAAAAAGGGGCACTTTAATCAATTTCACTATCCTTGTAAAGCCAAGCACTAGCAGCTTTCCAGAGGATGGGTGCTGTGAATAGCTTTTCAAGGTTCTGATTACATAATATTGTGAATACTCTATTCAATAATAAAACTAAACATTCACAGTAAATCAAGGTACAGCATTCAAAATGTTACAACTTATCCCAGATAATCAAAATACAGCATTCACAACAACTTATCACAGAAAATGGCCATACACTTTTCACCACAGTGGTCTCAAAATTTTGAACAAAGTATAATCATTTAGTCAATCAATCACTTAGTAAATCAATAATTCAATCAACTCAATCATTCAGTCATCCCTAAGTAGGCTTGCCTCCTTAAGGGTCACAGAATAAAATAGTCAAAGTTCTCCTCTAATGGGGCATATTAAGTTACAATATCAGTCACTACTCAGCACTCTTTTAAGGGGTAGTGTAAAATACACAGGCCATCCACCCCTCAGTCACAAATAAGTTACAATCTTCTCAGTCAGTACACAGTATACAAGTAAAGTCTTCTTTCAGCTTGACTCTGGGTTGTCTCTCAGATTCCCTGGATCCCCTTCCATGCTCCCAGCTCCTACCTGGGTTCACCAAACTGTTGCCTGGGTTCAAAGGCAGACAGCTCCCAGTTCCTTGTCCAGTTCTCCATGCTTTTCCTGTTCCAAGCTGAAGCTCACAGTGTCCAGTCCACCTTAAATCCTCCATAGTCTCTGTTCCTGGGAAGTCAAGGCTTAACAAAGCCACAAACAGGTTCTACAAAGTACCAGTATCATCGTTATGCTTTCTCAGTCTTTATCAGCTCTCAGGAGAAGCTAGTAGCTCCCCAGCAGAAGCTCCAGCTGATTGTTGTGAGATGCAAATAATCAAAATCATTCTCTCCAGCCTGGGCCTTTCCTCTTTAGCCTCCTCAGCAGCAGTTGTTTCTGCCTCCATGAAGCTTAACCCAAGAAGTTCTGACTCTCCCTCTCTGGGCTTTTCCTTATAGATAGTATTGCTCCTCCCTTTTCAGCCCCTTTCTGTTATATCAGCAAGAGGAGTTCATACCTTCTGTTTCTTTAACAGAGGCTTAATTTGAACTAGGTGCCAAGTACCTCTTAGCTTTCCAATAAAATGGATCTTCAAATTTCATTACCATTACATTCCTCTAACTGAAATTTGGCTATTTTAAAAATTATTTTTTTTAATTTGAAAATTGTTTTATAGACTTCACCACACTTACAAAGGGATACATGCTTTTTCCAAATGACTTAGAGCTTCTGTTTTACTAATAGCCAAACCATTTCTGCTAACATAAAAATATCGCTAAATGTGTCAATAGCACTTTTGAACACATTTAGACATTTTCTGAACAGTTTGGTTTGAACATGAAAGAGCTTATTAAAACACTTTTGACACTAGAATGGCATAATTTCTCCCTAACAAAAGATTAGAGCTTATAGTTCTATGATAGAAAGATAGGCTATAATTTATTCTATACTACAGATATTTAGAATCAGATTTTTCCAGTGAAATGCAATATACCATTTTTTTGTTACAGTGTATCAATATACATACTGGTTGAGTCAATCTACAGAGAAACATACGGAAATGTGTTATTTACCATTTATTGTTAGCTATCAATATTGTCTACAAATTTTACTTGTAAAGATGGGTTATGAAGGCAACGATAATGATCACTCTTTTTTTTTTAGCTTCAAATTTGAGTTTAATGATATTTATCATAAAAATATATTAAAATGCATTTCTGTCCTCCTCCCACTTCCTTGCAAAGCACGCTTCCCCTCCCCCCACACTTCTGAAAGAGACCACAGTGCAAAGGTCAGACCCCAGACTGCTCTCATACAGAAAGTCTTGCAGGACTCTGGATTTTGGTCATTTGAGTCTAAAGGGAATTCTCAGTTTTTTTATGGGAAAAAAAATTTTTAAGAGTTTTTTTTTCATAGTGTCAAAAACTTGGAGGTAGAAGGATAGTCCAATATCTTTATTTTAGAGATGAGGAAACTCAGGCCCAGTTAAGTTATGAGACTTGCCCAAAGATATGCATGAAATTAGTTATAAAGTTGGCATTCCAACCCAAGTCCTCCAATATGAAACCTAGTACTCTTGCCATAAGACCAGACTGCCATTATAAGACTATACTCTAATTAACCAGCACAGTTCTCCAGTAGTTAGGACCTTTTTTTCCCCAATCTCACCTGTTTTCTCTATACATTGAACATATGCTCTCAAATATCTCGAGGAGATCCTTTCCTAACCAAACTAGAAGGATTTGGGTGATTTCAATCTGAGTTAAATCAAGATGGCTTTGAAATAAAATGCCACATGGTACCAAAATTAACATTTACCACTATTTTCCCTGAACTCCTCTGATCCCTCTACCTGCTTGGGATATTCTAAGACTTGAATTATGACTAGGAAATGCTAGTTTTGATTAGAGATTTCTCCCTTGTTTAATTAAAATTTTCTAATAATTTGCAACCAATAAGGTGATATCTTTGATTTTGTGTAGTTTGATTGGATAAGTCTTTAAGCATCTAGGTGGCCCAAAGCATAGAGTGCTGGTACTGGAGTCAGGAAAAATTTGGTTAAATCCAGCATCATATACTTATTAGCTGTATGACCTTGGATAAGTCACTTAACCTCTGCCTACCCAACTTTCCTCACCTGTAAAATAGGGATAATAATAGTACTTAGCTTCCAGGGTCATTAGGAGGATAAATTATGTACAATTTATGTGTACATCAATGTGTACAATCTCCCCAACCTTACCCCTGAATAACCTGTCTGTCCCCAATCATCCAGATAAGGCTCTTTGCCCTGCTCTCCCATGTTGTTGTTTGTCCTTTGTTTTCTGAGAGGACCAATGGCATCACTGGTGATGTCTTCACTTGCTTGTGGATTGGATTTAAGTGAGGCAGAATTACACAAAGTCATCAGCCTCACTATGTCTTCCAGAGTCCTTGAAGTTCAGGGGCAAGACTGAAGTCAAGAGAAGATGTCTGATGAGGGCCTGGGATGCAGTGAATGCCCTTGGTATCTTTGTCTTTCCAAGCTCTAAGTGCTCCATAGCACCTGCTTCAGCCTCCTCATGATGGCCTTTGTTTTTTTGGTTTTTTATTTTAAACAAATGTTTTATTAACTTCTGTTTTACATCATTCATTTCCGACAGATTTTGAGTTACAATCATTTTCCCCCCATTATTCCCCTACCCAACCTCCCAGAATAGCAGTCCAACAAGATATCGCTTCCTCCAATCTGCTCTCTCCCATACCTTCTCCCATACCCCCATCGACTTTTCCATTAGAGGAAGATGAATCGTTGTGTCTCCCAATTATAGGCAAAAGAGTATTAATAATAGTATTTATATATATTTGAAACATCTAATGTTATGACCTCGAATTTCAGATCCATTTCCTTCCTCCCTTGTCACCCATTCCTTCTTGGGAGATAAGTAATTCAGTTTATGTTGTACATGTCTAGCTATGCAAAACATTATCATAGTAGATATATTGTACAAGGCTGCTTATAATTCCCTCCCACTCATCCCACCCCCCACCTGGTCCATTCCCTACATGATCCTGTCCCTCTTCTATAGTGGGTACTTCCAACCTCCCCTCCTCCCAAGGATGCCCTCCCATCCATCATCCCTCCTCTCATCCCCCTTCCCCCTATCCTGCTGCAGGTTGAGATATCCCATTTAGTATGTATGTCATTTTCTCCCTGAACCAAATTCAATGTGAATGTGGTTTTGCCTTTTTTAGCCTTCCTTATTCTCCCTCTCCTTTGCAACCACTTCCCCTTGCTTCTTCTACATGGGATAGTTTACCCTACCCTGTCTCTCCCCATCTCCTCTTGCCACTTTCCTCTCTCACCTCATAATTTCATCCCTTGAGTATTCTCCCTTCCCAACAAATTCAACCTATGCCTCTATCCATATATAACTGTAACCATATACACACACATTCACATATGTATTCATATGACCACACCCCTTCTTCCATTATTTTCATAGTGAGAAAGATATCATCAGTCACAGTTATTGCTTTTCCATATAGGAATGTAAATAGTTCAACTTTGATAAGTTCCTTTGATTTCTTTTCCCTGATTACCTTCTCAGGCATCTCTTGCTTCTTGTGTCTGGATGTCAAATTTTCTATTCAACTCTGGTTTTTTCCTCAAGAATGCTTGAAAGTCCTCTATTCCACTGAATAACCATATTTTCCCCTGAAACAAAATACACAGTTTTGCTGGGTAGGTGACCCTTGGGTTCATTCCCAGTTCTTTTGCCCTCTGGAATATCATATTCCATGCCTTTCAATCCCTCAGTGTAGAAGCTGCCAGGTCCTGGGCTATTCTGATTGTGTTTCCACAATATTGAAATTGTTTCTTCCTGGCTGCTTGGAGTATTTTCTCCTTGATCTGGGGATTCTGGAACCTGGCTATAATATTCCTGGGAGTTTTCTTTTTGGGATCTTTTTCAGGAGGTGATCTGTGATTCTTTCAACCTCTATTTTGCCCTCTGGATCTAAAACATCAGGGCAGTTTTCCTTGAGAATTTATTGAAGGGTGATTTCTAGGTTCTTTCCTTGATCATGGCTTTCAGGTAGTCCAATAATTTTTAAATTGTCTCTCCTGGATCTATTCTCCAGGTCAGTGGTTTTTCCCATGAGGTATTTCACATTGCCTTCTAATCTTTCATTTGTTTGGATCTGCTTAACAGCATCTTGATTTCTCATAAAGTCACTACTTCCATTTGCTCCAGTCTAACTCTGAAGGAATGAATCTCCTCAGTGAACTTTTGAGATTCTTTTTCCATCTGGCAAATTCGAATTTTTAAGGCATTCTTCTCCTAATTGCCCTTTTGGGCCTCCTTTGCCATTTGAGCTAGTCTATTTTTTAAGGTGTTGTTTTCCTCAGTCAGGCTGTTGACCCTCATTCCATACTTTTCCTGCATCCTTCTCATTTCTCTTTCTAATTTTTCCTCCACTTCTCTTATTTGATTTTTAAAGTCCTTCTTAAGGTCCTCTATGGCCTGAAACCCACTCATGTTTTCCCCTGGGGCTTTTGGAGCAGGACTTCTGACCTCACAGTCCTTTTCCCGCTCTATGCCCCCAAAATAGGAGTCTAGGGTTGCATTTTTCTGTTTCCTTTGCCTTAGCATGTTGCCACTTAATTGCTTGACTTTTGGGCTTGTTGCCACACTATGCCTTTAAGGCCAGCTAGAGGAATTTTCGTCCCGAACGTGTGGGGGGCAACTTCCGTTTCTGGCAAGCTGTAAACCCACCCACAACTTCCACCCTAGATCACAATCCAGATCCAGGGAGGTTAAAGCAAGAGCGATTACCCCCAAGACTGATCGCTGGATCTCCCCACGATTTGTAGGCTGGGAGCCCGAGCTGCCTCTGAAAACTACAAAATGGCGTGTCTCCTCAGCGGCTTCTAGTCCCCAGGGGAGGGAGCTGACACATTCCCCAAATACAGGTCCCAAAGTCCATAGGACACTAACCTCTTACTTTGTCCTAGGCATGTCTATGTTGATAATTCTGGAGTCGCCACAGCTCCTGGTGTTCTGGGGTTCCTCCAGCTGGCTGCTGGCCCTGCCGCTCTGGGGCTAAAACCTCGGCTCACGCGGACCTGGCCTCGGCTAGGCTCTTGCACTCTGCGTGCTGCCGGCTCCCAGACCACTGAGCTGGTCCTTCCTGCAGGGCTGCTGGGCTGTCCTCAGCGGGAGGTTAGCTTCTCTGTGTCATTCTGTGGGTGCTGGGGTTCCAGAAGTTGTTCAGAGTCCTTTTTTACATAGTTTGTGGGGAATCTGGGGGCAGAGAGGCTTGGACGAGCTGTTTCTACTCCGCCATCTTGGCTCTGCCCCGCAATGATCACTCTTAATATACTTAATATCTTATATCACTGATTTAATAAGTTTCTTTACCTTGAATGTTTCATTGGCCAGAACATTAAAAAAAAATAACAAAATTGAATTATTGTGGAAAGAAAGATGTTCCTTCTAAATCCTTGAACCCCCCCCCCAAATAATATTGGTACACTTTTTTCCCCCAAATGCATTATTAACTTCTGGTTTACATCATTCATTTCTGCCACATTTTGAGTTACAATTTTTTCCCCATATTTCCCCTACCTACCACCTCAGAATAGCAGTCCCACAGGATATCCCCTCATCCAATATGCTCTCTCCCATATCTTCTCCCATACACCCTTCGACTTTTCCATTAGGGCAATGTGAATCTCTGTGCCCCAATGCCTGTACATCTTATCTCCAAATTATATGCAAAATAGTATTAATAACAGTATTTATATATATTTAAAACATTTAATTTTAAAACTTTGAATTCAAGATTCATTCCTTCCTCCCTTGACACCCACTCATGCTGTGAAGATAAGCAATTCAGTATATGTTTTACATGTATAGCTATGCAAAATATTAACATAGTAGATATATTGTAAAATACTGGATATGTTTCCCTCCCAACTATCCCACCCCCCCACTTGGTCCATTACCTACTTTGATCCTGTCCCTTTTCAAAAGTGGGTGTTTCCAACATCCTTTCCCCCCAAGCATGCCCTCCCCTCCATCATACCCCCTCTCATCCCCCTCCCCCCTGCTCTCCTGCAGGGTGAGATATCCCTTTTAGTATGTATGTCATTCTCTCCCTGAGCCAAATTCAATGAGAATATGGTTTTGCCTTTTTGCATTCCCGTTCTTCCCCTCCCTTGCAACCACTTCCCCTTGCCAATTCTATATGAAATAGTTTATCCCTTTATGTATCTCCCCATCTCCTCTCATTATATTCCTCTCTCACCTCTTAATTTCACTTTTTAAGTATCATCGCTTCTTATTAAATTCAACCTGTGCCCTCTATCTATGTATACCTGTAAACATACACACACACATTCCCATATGTATTCATATGCACATAATACACTTCTTCAACTATTTCCATACTGAGAAAGGTTTTATCAGTCAGAGTTATTGTTTTTCCATGTAGGAATGAAATAGTTCAACTTTGATAAGTTCCTTTTGACTTCTTTTCCTTGTTTACCTTCTCAAGCATCTCTTGCTTCTTTTGTCTGAATGTCAAATTTTCTATTCAACTCTGGTTTTTTTCCTCATGAATGCTTGAAAGTCCTCTATTCCACTGAATGACCATATTTTCTCCAGTTTTCTGACTATTGTTTCCCAAGGCAAATAAACAGGATGAAAAGAAATATTTTAGAAAACTGGCTAGTATGGAATGTTTAAACAAATGCCCTCATACACACTAACTCTGCACATGCGTATTCCAGCTTCCGGCAGCTTCTCCAGAGTGGGCCCCCACAATGCTCCGTGACACCAGTTCCAACCTGTTGCAAAAGCTGCTTTTCACTTGGGCATGAGTGACTCGCCTTCCGTACTGGGAGGCAGTGGCAGTGGCCTTCTTCCCTTCCCCGCAATCCCCTCCAGTTGAACTTGAGTGGTGCAGTGCCCTGAGCCTGGGCCCTCTCCAGGATGCCCCCCAAGAAACAGGTTCCAACTGGGGGCAACAAGAAGGCAGAGCAGAAAAAGAAGGAGAAAATCATTGAGGACAAAACTTTTGGTTTGAAGAATAAGAAAGGAGCAAAGCAACAGAAGTTCATCAAGGCTGTGACTCATCAAGTTAAATTTGGTCAACAAAATCCACGACAGGCTGCACAAAATGAAGGTGATAAAAAACTGAAGAAAGATGACAAGAAGAAAGAGCTTCAATGAACTTGGGCTAAATGCCCAGGCTCAGGGCACTGCACCACTCAAACCAGTAGTTGCTGCTCAGAAAATAAGTAAAGGTGCAGATCCCAAATCAGTAGTATGTGCATTCTTCAAGCAAGGGCAGTGTACTAAAGGAGACAAATGTAAGTTCTCCAATGATTTATCTCTGGAAAGAAAATGTGAAAAAGGAAGTGTTTATATAGATGCAAGAGATGAAGAACTTGAAATAGATACCATGGATAATTGGGATGAGAAACAGCTAGAAGAAGTGGTGAACAAGAAGCATGGTGAGGTGGAAGAGAAAAAAAACCAAAAACTCAAATAGTGTGCAAGCATTTTCTTGATGCTATTGAGAACAACAAATATGGCTAGTTTGGGGTTTGCCCTGGAGGTGGTGATAATTGTATGTACCATCATGCTCTTCCTCCTGGTTTTGTATTAAAAAAAAGATAAAAAGAAAGAAGAAAAAGAAGATGAAATTTCATTAGAAGATCTAATAGAAAGAGAGCATTCTGCTTGAGGACCAAATGTTACCAAAATCACTCTAGAGTCTTTTCTTGCATAGAAGAAAAGGAAAAGATAAGAAAAGATTGATAAGCTCGAACAAGATATGGAAAGACGAAAAGCAGACTTAAGTATTTGAATTTTGTCTTGAACTGGTTGATGATGATGATGAAGAAGCAAATGATACCCGGTACACTCAGGGAACAGGTGATAATTAGGTTGAAGATCTAATAAGAATCAATGATATAGATTTGAGCCAATATATTCCAAAGGATGTGGATGAGACTGGTATTACTGTGGCCAGTCTTGAAAGATTCGGTACATATACTTCAGTAAAGAAGGATGATAATAAATTGAGTGCAGGTTCAGGAGGTGGGGCAGAAAATGGAGAACAAAGTGATTTGGAAGAAAATAATGAAGAGGAAAATAGAGTCATTGGTGCTGTACCTGTTGATGAAAGCCTTTTTACTGGACAGGATTTGGATGAACTAGAAGAAGAATTAAACACTCTTGACCTAGAGGAATGACAACAAGCAAATCAGATGAAAAAATTGTCAGCTCAACATAAATTGAAATCGACAGCATTATTTTTTCCTCCTGTCTAGAATTCTTAAACAGAATGTTTTTCGTTTCTCACAATGATTTTGGGAGGGCACCTTTTCCTCCAACCAAAAAAAAAAAGGAATATTCACCCTTATCACCTCTATTCTGACCTTGACTACACCTCATAGTAAGTTCAGAGTAAGTCATGAGTAATCTGAAATATAATGGTCATTACAGAAAAGATTTTGCAAATAATTGAAGTAGGAAGTATAACTGCTTTTTTCCAACTTGTGAGTTTCATTGGGCATGTGTTATTAGCAAGTACAACATACATATTGAAAATATCCCTCATTTAATCTGCATCTTTTTAATGAGTGATTTTATTTCCTTTGTATTTATATATATTAAAAGAAAGACTTCCTAAAATAAGAGCACTGTACTTCATAAATAGACTACTTATGCAGATTCAGTGTTGGGTTTCTTTGGATAATTAATCAGATGGACATTAAAGATGCAGGCTCTTTAAACTGACAGCATCATCTGGTATGCCCTCTGTAAACCATTTAAAATTTTCCCTCTGCCTTTTTTGCCAACGAAGTTGTAAATAAAGACCATCACAGGTTAAAATCACAAAAAAATGTCCTCAAGAGTCACTCAGAAAAACAACAACAACAACAACAACAACAACAACAACAATAGCAATACAATAGCCAGCTATCCAGACATCCAAGTTCAAATTTGAAAGGGCTTTTTAAAGTGTGATAAATTCCCATGACTCCTCCAGGAAGTTTTGGGCTCTGTACCCAATCACAGATGTAAAAATTTTAAGTCACTTTATTTATTTAGTGACTAAGTATTCTTCAATATTTGTGTAAAATAAAAAGCAGATATAATTCCTATTTTCATGAGGCCTGGGATAAATAATTTCCAAGAAAGTTATGCATTCTCTTGCCACCTAAATAGCATGAGTCGATAAAACTAATCTGGAGAAATTAATGGTGTGGATCTGAAATTTTATTATTTGTTGCTTGGATTAAAGTTTAAGTAGCAAATGACATTTTTGATAACATAGAAAATAGTGGCTAACTTATCTCATTTATTTACAAGATGAAATATGAAATAAGTACCATGAATTAAAAAATTTCCCAGGAGATGTCAGATTTTTGCCAAAACAAACATCCTTCCTGGACTATTTGCATCAGCTTTGCAAAGATACAGAATTAACAATGCATGAAAAGTAACACCATGCAAAGTGTTATAGATACCTTAATTTTCTGTGACTAGATTAAAAGTGTACCAATAGGGGGCGTAGCCAAGATAGTGGAGTAGAAACTGCACTTCCACAGAGATCTAGCCCACACCACTTCAAAATTATGTAAAAGGGGGTCTCTGAACAACCTCTGGAGCTCCAGAACCCCAACACAGAGAAGCTAACCTGCCACTGAGGATTGTCTGGCAGCCCAGGATGGAGCAGCCAGCACAGCACTCTGGGAGCTGAGCCCAGGACCCCATGAGTCTGAGGTTTTAACCACAGGGCAGCAGGACCAGCAACAGGGTGGAGGGACCCTAGAACACTAGCAGCTGTGGTGTTTCCAGAAATACCAACACATAGATGCCTAGGACATAGTAAGAGGTTAGTGCCCTATGGACTTTGGGACCAGTATTTGAGAGCACTTCAGCTTCTTCCCCTGGGGGTGGGAAGCCACTGAGGAGCTGCCATTTTGCAGCTTCAGTTGCAGCTTCAGCTCCTGGCCTGTAGACTGTAGGGGGAACTGGCAATCAGTCTGGGGGGGGGGTGGTAATCTCTCTTGCTTTAACATTCTTGGATCTGGATTGCAGTCTGGGGTGAAGGTCTTGGGGTGTATGACCAGCTTGCCACAGTGTGTGGAGACTTCACAGAGGCCAACCAACTAATACCTCTGGCAGTTGAGAAGACTCCAATGTTTGGAACAGAATTTCCCCTTCTGGTGGCAGAGTCCTACTGTGGCAACAAGCCCCAAAGTCAAGTAATTAAGTGGCAACATGCCTAGGCAAAGGAAACAAAATAAAGAGAAAAATTCAACATTAGATTCATATTTGGGGGGCAAAGAGGATCAAAGCATGGAAGAGGAGAAGGACTGAGAGGTCAGAACTTCTGCACCAAAAGCCACAAATGAAAATACGAGCTGGGTACAGGCCATAGAGGAGGTTAAGAAGGATTTTAAAAACCAAATAAGAGAAGTGGAGGAAAAATTGGGAAGAGAAATGCAAAAGATGAAAGAAAAGTATGAAATGAGAGTCAACAGCCTGACTGAGGAAAATAACACCTTAAACAATAGACTAACTCAAATGGCAAAAGAGGCTCAAAAAGGCAATGAGGAGAAGAATGCCTTAAAAAGCTGAATTTGCCAGATGGAAAAAGAATCTCAAAAGCTCACTGAGGAGATTCATTCCTTCAGAATTAGAAGGGAACAAAAGGAAGCTACTGACTTTATGAGAAATCAAGATGCTGCTAAACAGATCCAAGCAATTGAAAGAATAGAAGACAATGTGAAATATCTCATGGGAAAAACCACTAACCTTTATAATAGATCCAGGAGAGATAATTTAAAAATTATTGGACTACCTGAAAGGCATGATCAGAGAAAGAACCTAGAAATCATCCTTCAAGAAATTCTCAAGGAAAATTGCCCTGATGTTTTAGGCCCAGAGGGCGAAATAGAGGTTGAAAGAATCTATTGATCACCTCCTGAAAAAGATCCCAAAAAGGAAAACTCCCAGGAATATTATAGCCAGGTTCCAGAATTCCCAGATCAAGGAGAAAATACTACAAGCAGCCAGGAAGAAACAATGTCAATATTTTGGAAACACAATCAGAATAGTGCAGAAC
The DNA here is from genome assembly GCA_011680675.1 of Gymnobelideus leadbeateri. Taxonomy (NCBI): domain Eukaryota; kingdom Metazoa; phylum Chordata; class Mammalia; order Diprotodontia; family Petauridae; genus Gymnobelideus; species Gymnobelideus leadbeateri. The sequence continues at coordinate 38,700 of WOXC01008445.1, read as the reverse complement.
CTGGCAGCTTCTATACTGAGGGACTGAAGGGCATGGAATATGATATTCCACAGGGCAAAGGACCTGGGATTAAAACCAAGAATCACCTCTCCAGCAAAACTGAGTATCTTGTTTCAGGGGAAAATATGGTCATTCAGTGGAATACAGGATTTTCAAGCATTCGTGAGGGAAAAAGACAGAGTTGTATAGAAAAATTGACATTCAGACACAAGAAGCAAGAGATACTTGAGAAGGTAAACAGGGAAAAGAAATCAAAAGGAACTTATCAAAGTTGTACTATTTACATCCCTAAATGGAAAAACAATAACTGTAACTGATGAAATCTTTCTCAGTATGAAAATAATTAAAGAAGGATACATAGGCATATGAATACATATGTGTATGTGTGTATATATGTTTACAGGTATACATGGATAGAGGGCACAGGTTGAATTTGGTGGGAAGAGATGGTACTTAAGGGGTGAAGTTAAGAGGTGAGAGAAATGTGGTGAATAGATTTGGAGAGACAGTGGAGGGGTAAACTATCTCATGTAGAAGAAGCAAGGGGAAGTAGTTGCAGGGGAGGGGGAGAACAGGAAGGCAAAAAGGCACAAGCATATTCTCATTGAATTTGGCTCAGGGAGAGAATGACATATGTACTAAATGGGATATCTCACCCTGCAGGAGAGTAGGGGGTGGGGGATGAAAGGGAGGATGATGTAGAGGAGGGCATGCTGGGGGGAGGGGAGGTAGGAGGCACCCACTTTTGAAGAGCGTCAGGATCAAAATAGGGAGTGGACCAGGTGGGGGGTGGGATGGGTGGGAGGGAAATATAAGCAGTCTTTTACAATATATCTACTATGGTAATGTTTTGTATTGCTATACATGTACAACATATACTGAATTGCTTATCTTCCCAGTGGGAGTATGTGACAAGGGACAAAGGGAATGCATCTGGAATTTGAAGTTTTAAAATTAAATCTTTCAAATATATATATATATACTATTATTAATACTATTTTGCATGCAATTGGGAGATAAGATGTGCAGGCATTGGGACACAGAAAGTATTCACCTTGCCCAACGGAAAAATCGAAGGCGGTATGGGAGAAGATATGGGAGAGAGCACATTAGATGAGTGGATATCCTTTGGGACTGCTATTCTGAGGTGGTGTGTAGGGGGAAAATGGGGAAAAATTGGAACTCAAAATCTGGCAGAAATGAATGATGTAAACCAGCAGTTAATAAAGCATTTGGAAAAGAAAAGAAAAAAAAAGAAAAAGAAAAATAGAAAATGTTTTATTTGTAAAGTGTACCTTTATAACTAACATCACAATCTATGAAAAAATATATCCAAATCCAAAGAGATTTTTTTCTCCCAATGATCTATAATTTAAACAGAGATAACTTGCATTATCTATGATGTACTACTGTTCTATTTTCTGCCTCTTCTGTCACCCTTTCTTCACAGTGAAGATTACTATGTTAGATTCATTTTCTTATTGTGATGACTGAAATTCTGAGACTCAAATTATCTTGCAGTTCTACTTGTTTTGAGTCCTCAGTGAATCCCAAAATTGTATTTTGTACATATTGTACTGGGGGCATATTTTACTAGGGACAAGAGCCACAAATCACACCTAGAGTAAGTATTACAAATTACATCCCCAATCAAGAATGGGAACAGTTCATTACCCTGTGGAAAAAAAAATCAACAACTTAGGATACTGGGGAGAGACTGCTCATAAAGACACTGTTGTAAGGAATGGGAATAGGAAGTATGACAAGGAGGTCTCCCCACCCATCATTTGGTAGCTTCCTATTTTAAATATTTTTTTAAAACTAAGGGACATGTGCTACTATTTCTACAATCCTTATGGTCATATATATTATATGCCTTGGGCCAAAACATATATCACCTCTGCCATATCAACAGAGATGAGAGATGGAATGCCATGCATGAGAAATACCTTAAAAGTCAATTTGTCTGGATTGTAGTGTGCAGGAAGGAGGGTAATATGTAATAGGCCTGAAAAAGTAGGTTAAAGTCAGGTTGTATAGGACTTTAAAGGTCAAAAAGAGGATTATGCAGTTGATCTTAAAGACAATAGAAACCAGTGGAATGTATTACGTATGGAAGTAACATGTACAGTACTCTACCTTAGGACTATCATTTTGATAATTTTCATCCATTTTGTGAAATAGATCTGAATAGGACAAGACTTGAGGAATACAATACACAAAGTTATAGGGATCTGAGCTATAGACGTAGCAGGGTATATTTAGAGGAGGTCACAGGTATGAAAGTTCTTGTCAAAGGAGAATTGACAACACATCATGTTTTTGGATATCAAGTTGCAATGAATATATGTTGCATTTGGTGACAGATTTTGTGTGTGTGTGTGTGTGTGTGTGTGTGTTTCCGGACCAGTTCCTGGTTCAAAAAGGCTATTACTGCACAACTTTAGCTAGTAGTTCATGAATTTTTTCAGTCACTATAACTCATGAAGAATATCTACTAAACTGTGGGAAACATATAAAAAACATTATAGATCCTTGAAGTTTTGAATTCCGCTGTATTTGCAAACAGTATCAACATTACAATGTTTTATATATAAAGATAGCATATTGGATCAGAATAATGACCCACTAACCTCAGTAATGTCTGATATTTGGACCAACGAACACTTTCTGGAACAATGTGGATACCCTTCTATGGCATCAACAAAAATATTTCACCAAACATTTCTAACTTCATTTTAAAATATATGAACTGATCTAACTATATTTTGAATTTTCAAACATTTGTTTACTGAAATATAATTGATATTCTTTGAAATCTTATGCATTTTTATTTTATGCTTCAAAAAAGTCCAAGAAAAAAAGGTTATAGATCTCATCCGACTGCCAAAGGGTGTTGGGAACTCATGCTATGGAAAGCTTTTATGTATCAAATATAAGATGCGATCTTTTTTTTTTTTTTTTTAAAAACCATACATGTTTCATCTGTTGTGTCGCAGTTAAAGTTGTTGTTATCACATTATTTTCCAAACAAACACACAAAATGCAAGTCATAACTGATCAGTGGTCAGATCGGCCTACCGGGCTTAAGGAAGTATTGGCAGGTAAGTGTGTCACATATTGTTGGGAAATCCAGTATGCATCAGCAGGAATAGGTTAGCGTAATTATTTTTTTTTTTATATTTGAAACATTTAATCTTAAGACCTCGAAATTCAGATCCATTTCCTTCCTCCCTTGTCACCCATTCCCTCTGGGAAGATAAGTAATTCAGTACATGTTGTACATGTCTAGCTATGCAAAACATTATCATAGTAGATATATTGTACAAGGCTGCTTATAATTCCCTCCCACACATCCCACCCCCCACCTGGTCCATTCCCTACATGATCCTGTCCCCCTTCTATAGTGGGTACTGCCAACCTCCCCTCCCCCAAGGATGCCCTCCCATCCATCATCCCTCCTCTCATCCCCCTTCCCCCTACTCTGCTATAGGTTAAGATATCCCATTTATTTGTATGTCATTCTCTCCCTGAACCAAATTCAATGAGAATGTGGTTTTCCCTTTTTGCCTTCCTATCCACCACCTCCATTGCAACCACTTCCCCTTGCTTCTTCTCATGAGATAGTTTACCCTACCCTGTCTCTCCCCATCTCCTCTTGCCACTTTCCTCTTTCACCTCATAATTTCATCCCTTGAGTATCCTCCCTTCCCAACAAATTCAACCTATGCCCTCTATCCATATATAACTGTAACCATATACACACACATTCACATATGTATTCATATGACCACACACCCTTCTTCCATTATTTTCATAGTGAGAAAGATTTCATCAGTCACTGTTATTGTTTGTTTCATATAGGAATGTAAATAGTTCAACTTTGATAAGTTCCTTTTGATTACTTTTTCCTGATTACCTTCTCAGGCATCTCTTGCTTCTTGTATCTGGATGTCAAATTTTCTATTCAACTCTGGTTTTTTCCTCAAGAATGCTTGAAAATCCTCTATTCCACTGAATGACCATATTTTTCCCTGAAACAAAATACTCAGTTTTGCTGGGTAGGTGACCCTTGGGTTCATTCCCAGCTCTTTTGCCCTCTGGAATATCATATTCCATGCCTTTTAATCCCTCAGTGTAGAAGCTGCCAGATCCTGGGCTATTCTGATTGTGCTTCCACATTATTGAAATTGTTTCTTCCTGGCTGCTTGTAGTGTTTTCTCCTTGATCTGGGGATTCTGGAACCTGGCTATAATATTCCTAAGAGTTTTCTTTTTGGGATCTTTTTCAGGAGGTGATTGGTGGATTCTTTCAACCTCTATTTTGCCCTCTAGATATAAAACATCAGGGCAATTTTCCTTGAGTATTTCTTGAAGGGTGATTTCTAGGTTCTTTCTTTGATCATGTCTTTTGGGTAGTCCAATAATTTTTAAATTGTCTCTCCTGGATCTATTTTCCAGGTCAGTAGTTTTTCCCATGAGATATTTCACATTGCCTTCTAATGTTTCATTTGTTTGGATCTGCTTAACAGCATCTTGATTTCTCATAAAGTCATTAGCTTCCATTTGCTCCAGTCTAATTCTGAAGGAATGAATCTCCTCAGTGAACTTTTGAGATTCTTTTTCCATCTGGCAAATTCGACTTTTTAAGGCATTCTTCTCCTAATTGCCCTTTTGGGCCTCCTTTGCCATTTGAGTTAGTCTATTTTTAAGGTGTTGTTATCAGTCAGGCTGTTGACCTTCATTTCATACTTTTCCTGCATCCTTCACATTTCTCTTTCCAATTTTTCCTCCACTTCTCTTATTTGATTTTTAAAGTCCTTCTTAAGGTCCTCTATGGCCTGCAACCTGCTCACGTTTTCCCCTGGGGCTTTTGGAGCAGGACTTCTGATCTCACAGTCCTTTTCCCGCTCTATGCCCCCCAAATAGGAGTCTAATGTTGCATTTTTCTGTTTGCTTTGCCTTGGCATGTTGCCACTTAATTACTTGACGTTTGGGATTGTTGCCACACTATGGCTCTGCTGCCAGACTGGAATTTTCATCCCAAATGTGTGGGGGGCAACTTCTGTTTCTGGCAAGCTGTAAACCCTCCCACTACTTCCACCCTAGATCACAATCCAGATCCAGGGAGGTTAAAGCAAGAGTGATTACCCCCCAAGACTGATCGCTGGATCTCCCTACAGTTCACAGGCCAGGAGCTGGAGCTGCCTCTGAAAACTACAAAATGGTGTGTCTCCTCAGTGGCTTCTAGCCCCCAGGGGAGGAAGCCAACACATTCCCCAAATACTGTTCCCAAAGTCCATAGGGCACTAACCTCTCACTTTGTCCTAGGCATGTCTATGTTGATAATTCTGGAGTCTCCACAGCTGCTGATGTTCTGGTGTCTCTCCAGCCTGCTGCTGGCCCTGCTGCCCTGGGGCTAAAACCTCGGCTGGGACCTGGGCTCGGCTCTGCACACTGCTCTGCCGGCTCCCAGAGCGTTTCGCTGGTCCTTCCTGCAGGGCTGCTGGGCTGTCCTCAGCAGGAGGTTAGCTTCTCTGTGTCGTTCTGTGGGTGCTGGGGCTCCAGAAGTTGTTCAGAGTCCCCTTTTACATAGTTTTGGGGGGAATCTGGGGGCAGAGTGGCTTGGATGAGCTGTTTCTACTCCGCCATCTTGGCTCCACCCCAAGATGCTCTCTTTCTAATTGTCATATATAAAATAGTTAATGTAAGTAAAAATTAATAAAAGAGCATGAGTTACATAGATAAGATGGTTAATATAGAAATAGCATTTTGAAAAAAATGTTCAGTTCAATTCAATAACCATTCATTAAGTTCTCAATATATTCCAGGCATCATGCTAAGTGCTAGGGATTCAAAAAGAGGCAAAGGACAGTTCTTGCCCTCAAGAAACTTTCAGGCAAAATAAGAAAAAAAATATTACAGATTGCTAGCTATTACAATAACTTTCATTTGTTTTGCTACAGCTTTGTTCTTTCAGATATGTCACTTAGTGTCAGAATGTTTTTTGTCACATTCACTGAGCAGACTCATTTCAAATGTCCTAGTGGTCACTACTTCATACCAAAGGAATAAGTATGGCATAATGTAAACTGTATTGGATTTGAAGTAAGAAGACTTAACATGAAATCCTGACTTTTGAATTTATCACTTGTATGATTTCTCCCATCATTCGATTTGCCTGGATTTTCTTTCCTTTATCTGTAATGGTATTTGACATACATTTATTAAATATACACTCTGTTCACAGGACCATAGGCAAGAAACTCAGGCCATAATAATCATAGATTCAGAACTGGAAAAAAAATTTAGAAGTGATCTGTTCCAATCTTATCATTTCATAGATGAGGAAATTGAGGTGCAAAAAGTGTATTGAGTTTCCCATGGCCATGTAGATTGTAATAACATCAGGATTTGAGACAAGGTCCTTTGGCTTAAAAAATGAAAGTCTTTCCTTTTCATTTCACTCCACCTATTTATTCAAGGCACTGTGCTGGATGTTGGGGATACAAAAATATAAAATAATAATAACTATATAATCATTGAAATGTTCTACTCCTCTAAATCATTTGATGTTTTTTTTTTAACTTCTAAATTTAAGCTAACATATTTTAATCAACCAAGCTTCTTATTTAGTGAATCTGCTTGCCTGTCTTTCTATGAAGTAGCAAAACTCCCTTTATCTTCAGCTCTATTCTTCAAGAGAAAAATTCAAAAATTGACAGGAGTTCAAATAACCCATGTGCTCTCATGGTTACCATTGTTTCTTGGGATTTTTTGCTTAGAATCTATTACACGAATTATATCAAAAGGAATGAATCATTAATGTAGCAATTAAAAAATAAGCAAATAGAGAACAGTACTGTGGGAATTTACATTGTGATTGTGTGTGTGTGTGTGTAAATAATATAATTCTGTTCCATGATGACATGGGGTGCTTCTCATGCTTTACTATATGCTAGAAGTCAAGGAAAAGTTTTCGGTTTTGTTGCCAATCCTTTTCCCTGTGATATCCAAGATTTCTTTAGTTATTGTTTTGAGTCATGGAAACACATGAGGTGGAAGTTCTGGAAAGTGTCTCTCATGGTTCCACAATTTCTTTCTTGGATTGTGACATAGGTGAGAACCTATTTATTACCTAGAAAGCACACTTAGTTGTTATTTTTTAATCCCCAAGTACTTTAATTATATTTTGGGGTGTAATCCTATTACTCTGGTGCTTCACTATCTTTAAAAGGTTAATGTTATCTGGAGATATGAGTATTCCTTGGCATAAGCTTTCTTCCAAATCACTTATAGCAACTTTAGATAACAATTTATCTCATATACTCAGAGAATTTTCCTAAACAGAAAGTCTTGGTTCATCACTACCTTTGGCAACTTATAATTTTAAAATCCTTTTATTCATAGTACAATTTATCCTCAGTTTGACATTACTTTGTTTTAAAGAAATTGCAAGGAAGTACAATTTCATAATATGAATTTTGATTGTAAAAGAAAATAAAAATCTAAAGTCATCTTTGATCTTGCCACTGGAGAACCATAATGTTCCCATTCCTATGCTATACCTGCAACAATATATTGACGATAACATCATGGTAGAGAAATTCTCATCAAATTATTGATCACCTTTGCCATGGTTTCTCTAACAAATAATTTTTCTTCCATTCTTTGGAATGGAATCAGCAGCTAGATGCAATGGAAAAAACAATGGGCCAGGAGTCTGGAAGGCCTTAGTTCAAATATTATGTAAGACACGTATTAGCTGTACAATCCTGGGCAAGTGACTTGATCTTTTTCTATTTTGATTGTAAAATGGGCATGATACTAGTACCACCTTCTTAAGGTTGTTGTAAGGATTAAATGACATAATATTTGTAAATGCTTGGTGTGGCACCAGGCACGTGCAAGGTGCTTAATGAATAATTGTTACTTTCCTATTCAGGCATTTATTGAACTCACATTATATTGGGGGACCCAACATATATGGCCAGATATATGACAGACAGAAAGGTCCTTTGCTCTTTAGGGTAAAGAGAGAGATTATAATGCCTCATCTTATTACCATTTCCACTAATAAAAACACTAGTTTCTGATATTGAGCCATTTAAGAGTGCCTCTTGTTAAAACTTAGCTTCTCTGATTATTGTATTTAATTATCTATTTTTGCTTTTCCTTTGCTTAGGATCAGGATTGCTGCCATTGTCTTCTTATGTCAGCTGAATTTGAATTTGAAGTTGAAATAAAGACCCAGATTTTCTGTTTCTTTAGTAGTTCTGGCTACTGAAGTTTTAACAGAACTAGTTGCCAAGTTGCACTTTCAAAGGTTTGGATTAGCTTTGCAGGGTGTTGGCTAAGGCCATTGGGCTAGAAACACTGGCATCCCAAAAGCTCTTGGGTTCAGGGTCCTACATGTTTCTATTAGGATCTGAGGGATGATAGTTAAGGTAGTGGTAGTGGTTTGACATCCCTGGAACATGCTTCCTAATCTCTCTCTCCCTTGATGCCTTGCTGCTTCATACTTGACATATACACAAGTTGATTGCTAGTTGGTAAGAATGAATGGCCCCTTCTCCATAGGAGTTGTTTTCCCAGTTTTGAGGGCTGGAATATAAACAAGCCTGATAGTCTGGGCAATACTGCCACTCCCATGGCTCCTGTGCTCATATACTTGTTGGTGGCAGTTGATCAGTAACTGTTATAAGTGGTAATAAGGAAGGCGACCTGCATTTGCACAATAAATTCTCCCCTTAAAGATGATGGTTGGGCCTAGAGCTGAAGAAGTTCTTATAGTTTTGGTGATGCTCCTATTCACAAGGCTGTTGTAACTATTGCCCTGTGTTATCTCCATCAGGTTCTGAGAGGAGGTGATGGTCAAGGTGGTGCTGTTAATTTAAAGTGAATGAAAGAAGGAATAATACTTATTTTCCTGATTGGAACATTCTTTAACTTAAGAACTTTCCTACAAAATGAACACAGAAAATGCCAAATAGAATTCTAATTGAAAAACCCAACAAAAAGTCACAGTGAATATTTTTTCCAAGTCAGGATGGCTTACAAAGGAAGAAAGACAGGTCCATAGATACTGGGATGGGAGTTAGTTGGGAGCACAATACAGCACAGTGAAAGCAAAACTAGTTCTGGACCTTGGAAATATGAGTTACATTATTAGAAACAGGGGAAGTAAGAAGGATGAACATTTGGTTAGAAAGAGATTCCAGGGATAACAGAATGGAGTAAAACCCGGAATCCTACAATATGTTGCTTACAAGAAAAATATTTGAAGCAGAGAAACACACAGAGAGTAAAGGTAAAAGGCTGGAGCATAATATATTATTCTTCAGCTAAAGGGGAAAATAGCAGGAGTAACAATCCTGATCTCAGACAAATAAAAAAAATAGATTTAATTAAAAGAGACAAGGAAGGAAATGACTTACTTCCTAAGATGAAGCAATAAAGAGATAATGAAGCAATAGCTATAATAATAAAAATCTATGCCCCAAGTGGTATAGTGTCTAAATTTTTAGAGAAGTGACTTACAGGAAGAAATAGCAAAACTATACTAGGGATACTTCAAACTCCCCCTTTCAGAACTAGATAAATGTAACCATAAAATAAACAAGAAAGACATAAAGGATGTGAATAGAATTTTAGAAAAGTTAGATATGATAGAACTCTGGAGAAAGCTGAATGGGGATAGAAAGGAATATATCTTTTGCTCAGTAGTACATGGCACTTACACAGAAAATTACCCATGTAATAGGCCATAAAAATCTCAAAATCAGATGCAGAAATGCAGAAATATTAAATAAATCCTATTCAGTTCATGATGCAATAAAAACAATTTGTAATAAAGAACCATGGAAAAGTAGACAAAATCAATTGGAAACTAAATAATCTAATCCTATAGAATTAATGGGCCAAACAACAAATCATATAAAAAAATCAATAATATAATAAAAGAGAAAAATAATTATGAGACATCATACTGAACTAATAGAACACAGCAAAAGCAGTTCCTAGGGGAAATTTTATATCTCTAAATGCTTATGTGAATAAAATAAGGAAAGAAGAGATCAATGAATTTGGCAAACAACTAAAAAGGTAAAGAAAGAACAAATTAAAAATCTTCAATTAAATACCAAATTCTAAATTCTAAAAATCAAAAGGGATAGTAATAAAATTGGAAGTAGTAAAACTACTGAACTAACAAATAAAACTAAGATCTGTTTTTATGGAAAAAGAACAATAAAATAAATAAACCTTAGGTTAAATGAATTTTTATTTAAAAAAGAAAGAAAACCACATTACCAGTATGAAAAATAAAAAGGGGGATTTCAACACCAATGAAGAAAAAATTGAAGCAATAATTAGCAGCTATTCTTTTTTTTCTGAATCATTTACCAATAAAACTGACCATCTAAGTGAAATGTATAAAAATTAAGAAAGATGTAAATTTTCCAAATTAAGAGGAGAGGAAATAAAATACCTAAATAACTCCATTTAGTAAACGAAATTGAGTAAGCCATTGATGAACTCTCTAAGAAAAGGTCTCTAGGGCCAGATGAATTTACTAGGGAATTCTACCAAACATTTAAAGAACAATTGCTTCCAATATTATATAAACTGTTTGGAAAAATTAAGTAAAGAAGGAGTTCTACCAAATTCTTTTTGTGAAACAAATATGGTGCTGATACCTAAGCCAGGAAGAACAAAAAGAGAGAATGAAATTTATAAACCAATTTCCTTTATGAGTATAGATGTAAAAAATTTAAATAAAATAATAGCAAAAAGATTGCAGCAATTTATCACCAGGATGAAACATTATGACCAGATGAGATTTCTACCAGGAATGCAGGGCTGGTTCAATATTAAGAAAACTATCAGCATAATAGACCATATCAAAAACAAAACCAGCAGAAATTATATGATAATCTCATTAGATGAAGAAAAATTTTTGACAAAATACAACAACAATTCCTATTAACAAAAAAGCATTAGTGAGCATAGGAATCAATGGAGCTTTCCTTAAAATGAAGAGTAGTATCTATCTAAAACCATTACCAAGCATTATCTGCAGTGGGAATAAGCTATAAGTCTTCCTAATAAGGCCATGGGAGAAAGAAGGATGCCCATTGTCACCATTATTATCGACCTATTATCTTTTAAAATCAAAAAAAGAAAAGAAAAGCTTATGGGACAGGAAAGGGGGGTACTATAAGAGAGGGATTTTTAGAGGGGACCATAGTCACTGGGTTAAAGAGACAACAAAATATACATTTAGAAGGTAATAGAAGCCTTCTAAATTCATAAAGAAATATGAGGGTGAGGTATTAGGATAAGGGGAGTATAGGAAGGTGTCTAGATTAATGAGAATGGGATAAAGAGAAAATAGCAGGGGCGGAGTTGGGCCTCTTAACTCTCCTGGTCCCTGGCCTGATCCCAGGAAATGACTTGCCTTAGGACTCACATCTTCCTGGTATAGGGGAGAGCTAAGCCTCAGGAAGGAAGGGGGTGATAGGCTTGTGGGATGAAAGCCCTGCCTGGGAAGTGACCTCAACTGACTGGGCTGGGGCTGGGGGATTCTATCCCTTTTTCAAGTACCTGATAGACTGTACATAGGTTTGACTCCCTTGGTGATACAACAGACAAACTCACCTAAGACTAGGAAATATGTTGTATTGCTAAAAAGGCTTCCTGGGAAGCCTGCAGATGAGAGGCTCTTCCTTACAAGATTCTTGGGTTTCCTTCCCACACTTTTGTTAGGGGTTCAAGTCCTCCCACACTGTTATTGGTGAATTGCTTTCTAAATAAAGAAAAAAATCACATTAAAAAATCTTCTAAATTCAGATAGAAACAAGAGGGTAAGCGGAAAGGGTAGGGTGAGAGGATAAGGGAGAAATCTTTGTGGGGGGGGGTAGGTAAAGTAATAGGAGGGCAAAGTACTACAAAGAAGTAAAGTAGATAAGTCAGGAGGGATAGAAAATGAGACAAACACACAAACATAAAATAAAGATCAAGAGTAGGGTTCATTAGGGAAAAATTCAGAGGTAGTAAGTATGATCTCAGAGCAAGTTAAAGCTAAAATAGTGTTAATATTCAAATACTATTCAGACCTTCCCCTCTGCCCTGAGAGGTGCCAATTCCATAGGCAACAAACTTTACCTTAAAATTTTTACTTTCCAACTCCATCCATCTTCTAGTCATAACTTACTTTCTTCTTTGCCTATTCTAATTCCTTCAATTTCTTTTTCTTCTCTTATTGATAAAACTAAAATTTCTAGTACCATATTGAGTAACAGTGGTGATAATGGAAATCTTTGTTTCACCCCTGATCTTATTGGAAATACATCCAACTTATCCTTTTTACACATAATGCTTGCTGATGATTTTAAGTTGATGTTATTTATCATTTTAAGCATGGCTTATCTCTTCCTATGCTCTCATGTTTTTAATAGGTATTGTATTTTATCAAAAGCTTTTTTTTCATTTATTTAGATAATCATTATAAAATTATACTGATAGTTTTCCTAATATTGAACCAGCCCTGCATTCCTGGTATAAATCATACCTGATCAAAGTGAATTATTCTCATGATAATCTGCCATAGTCTTTTTGCTATTTTAAAAAAAATTTTGCTTCTATATTCATTAAAGAAATTGATCTATAATTTTCACACTCTGTTTTTGCTCTTCCTGGTTTAGGTCTTAGTATCATATTTATATCATTAAAAATAATTTGTAGGACTCCTCTTTTGCCAGGTTTCCCAAGTAGTCTATATCGTATTGGAATTAATTGTTCTTAAAATGTTTGATAGAATTAACTTGTAAACCCATCTAGTGCTGGATAATTTTTCCTAGGGAGTTCATTGAAGGTTTATTTAATTTCTATTTCTGAGATGGGGTTATTTAAGTATTTACATCCTTTTCTGTCAATCTGGGCAATTTATTTATTTATATTTAATCATTCATTTCACAAAAAATTGTCAAATTTATTGGCATATGGGTATGCAAAAGAGTTCCTAATTACTGTTTTAATTTCCTCTTCATTGGAAGTGAATTCACCTTTTTAATTTTGATACTGGTAATTTCATTTTGTTCTTTTTTTATCAAATTAAACAAAGGTTTATCAATTTTAGTGTTTTTCCCCATAACACCTACTCTTAGTTTAATTTTTTAGCTTAATAGTTTTCTTAATTTCAGTGTTATTAATCTCTCCTTTGGTTTTCTGTGTTTAATTGGGGATGTTTACTGTGTTCTTTCTCTAGCTTTTTCTGTTGGAGGCCAAATTAATTGATCTCCTCTTTCTATTTTATTCATGTAAGTATTTAGAAATATAAAAGGTTCCCTAAGAACCATTTTCACTGCATCCCAAAAATTTGGGTGTTTTTTTTCATCATTGTCATTCTCTTGAATAAAGTTATTGATTGTTTCTATGATTTGTTCTTTGACACAGTCATTCTTTAGGATAACATTATTTAGTTTCCTTTGGTTAGATCTATTTTTCCTTTTGCTTTGTCTGAGATTATGATTGCTATCATTGCTTTTTGTTTTACTTCAGCTGAAGCATAATATACTGTACAAAAGTCTTTTACCTTCACCCTGTGTGTATCCCCTTGTTTCAAATGTGTTTCTTCTAAACACCATATTGTAGGATTTTGATTTTTAATCCAATCTACTAACTACTTCCATTTCATGAGAATATTCATCCCATTCACTTTCACAGTTATGATTATTATCTGCCTTTTCCCCTCCATCCTATTTCCCCCTCTGTTTATGCTTTTATTTTTCCCTTCTTCTTTCCCCTCTTCAGAAGTTTTGCTTTTTACCACCACTTCCCTCCATCTCCCCTCCCTTCTACCAGTACCTCTCCCTTCTCTTTCCCTTTTCCCTTACTACCCCTTTTCCCTTACTACTTCTCCCCTCCCTTCTAACTACCTATCCTTTTTCTTTCCCCTCCCCGCCCACCAATGACTTGCCTATGGCAAATTAAATTTCTATACTTAATTGAATTAATTTTTCCCTCCTTGAACCAAATTTGATGAGAGTAAAGTTAAAAAATGGTCATTTATGGCCTGTCTTTCCCTCTATTGTATTATATTTTTGTGCCTCTCATGTGATATAATTAACCCTTTTCTACATCCTTCTTTCCACTTCACCCATCACAATCCCTTTGTTCCCTTTAATTAGGTTTTTATCATAGCATCAGTTAATTAATAGTCACACAAACTGTCTGTCTGTCTGTGCCAGAGCTGTTAGTTGGCTTCCACTGGCTCTGGTACACTGTTCACACACCCCAGTACCTTCACCCTAGACAGCAATACAGATCCAAGCAGATTAAAGCAAGACTGGTTGCTTGGTCCTCCTAAAATCTGCAGGGCAGGAGCTCTGAAGCAGCCACAAGGTGGCAGCCACTGCACTCCTGGACCCCCTGTTCCCACCAAGTCCACACTGAATTCTCACCTTGTCTTTGGCATTTATGGGTTGATAATTCTGGAAACCACCACAGCTGCCAGTGATCCACTCTCCCCAAGTCTGGCTGGTCATGGCCCCCCTGAGCTGAAAACCATGGACTCACATGGGACTGGGCTCTGCTCCCAGCATCTTATGATGGACCCTTCCTGTTGGCCTGCTGCATTGCCTTCAGCAGGAGATTTGTTTCTCTCTGTCACTTTGTGGGTTCTGTAGCCCTAAAGTTGTTTAGAGTAATTTTTTCATAGGTATTTGAGGTGGTTAGGGAGGGGGCATATGTAGTTTTCCTGCTTCTATGCCACCAGGCTCCACTCCCACTTACTTTATTCTTTCTCTTGCTCCCCCTTTTGATCTGATTCTTCTTTTAAACTGTAACTAATATGGAATCATTTTCACATCATAGTACATGTATGAACTATATCAAGCTATTCACCATTTTTAGAAGATGGGAGGGGAGAGAAAGAGTGAGAGAAATTTGGAACTCCAAATCTTGTAAAAATGAATGCTAAAATTTTTCTTGACATTTAACTTGGGAAAAAAGTAAAATACAATTAAAAAAGATGAGAGTCCCAGTACTCTTGGCTATTATGAGTGTGATTTTGTGGTATATGCATTGTTTCTCATTCTTAGCTAAATATTAGAATGTCTTGTAAAACCTAGAATTGCATAAATTATTTTTTTATAAATGAAAAATATTGTCTATCAAAATAATGCAATGATGATCCTAGAAACACAAACCCATCCTTTTAGTTCTATGATTTTTTGATGATATAAATGGCTACAATTCATGGAGTAGTACAACCTCTAAAGAATCTGAATTATATGTGACCCTCAAAATAATGAAGAGAAAAGTAGTGGATTTAAGGATGATTTTGTAGCAAAACTTTAAGAGATGGTATAAAATGTTTCATCCATGAAATGTATAATCAGAATGAGATATAGATTATTCAAGTAATGAGAAAAAGGAATAACAGGTCCAGGTACTACATTTTCATCTGTAGAATGTTAAAATATGAAGAGGTAAGCCTTCAGCATGTTGAATAAACCTTCCATAAATCATTTCTAAAAGTGTGACATAGATGGGTTGCGATCTGGAGCTTTGGAGGAAATACACACATTGATGAGTCCCCAATAAGTTCCCAAATATCTTGAAGAATTGAAATTTATTTTTAAAAGTGATTATTTAAGAAAAAGTATTTAATTCAAAGTGCCAGTATTAATATTAGTATGTATCAGCAACAGGGAATTATAACCATAAACTTGAGATTCTTTCTTATTTTGTGAAGCTTAGTATCTTTTTAGGTCCTTTTTAAAAGGGAAATTGCTGAGGAAGCATGCCCATAAAATGGTGTTTACCAGAAAACAAAATATATTTATATACAGTTATAAAAAATAGGCACAATGACTCCAGGGGGTTGTGAATACTAGCAATTTACAAACATATAGTGAAGTGAAAAGCAATCGCATATGAGTAGTTGTGGGGTTAATGATGGATTCATTTATATAAAACTGAGCAAGCAGGCAATTGAAAGACTAACATTAGAAGACCTTGGTCTTATAAGAAAACCTGAGTGAGAATAATTGTAGGGTTTTTTTTTTTTTTGTTAAACAAATAAAGAAACTGAAATTCTATTCAACAAGCACCTACTTATCTTTAAAGTCTCTTCCCACAGTGATCCTAGATTTTTAAAAGTCTCTTTTCCTCCTTTCCCAGCATATCAGAAAGCCTAATATGATAACATGGAATATGTTCCAATAATGACAGCATAATATAGAAAAAATGAGTATAATTGTGGGGGGGGGGCAGAGTACTAAGCAAAGTCCAAGAAAGGACAGACATATGAGCTAAAATGTAGGAATAATCACTTTTACTTCATACACAGTTTCATTTTCCATTGGTTTGGCCAAGAAGCACAACTAGCAATCATGCACTGCACTGAGAGGGAAGCTTGGCAAGAATATTTTCACTGTTACTTCTAAGACAATATTTACCTCTCTGCCTATTCAGGTTCAGTGAACTTAGCAAGAATACAATTAAATATTGGTCATGCTGCCTAGATGAATCATTTATCAGGCATAGACGCAAAATCATTAAACTGATCTGATGTATTTTTAGTACAGCTTATTATCACAAAACATTGTTTGAGACATTTAAAAAGATGAACAAATCACCCAGTCAGCATTTGAATGGTTATGGTTTCCCTCAGAAGTGGAACAAAAGAGCAGAATTTATTATCTTCAGTAATAGAGTACAATTAGTTATTGTCAACCTTCCAGTTATCACTCCTTTCTGACAGAAACTGCTACATGGAATGACTCTACCCTTATGCTTACATGTTAAGGAAGGAACCTTCATAATGTTGCACAAACCTATCTTATTTCAAAATTATATAATCAATATAATTTAATGAAACAACATGATAAACAGTGTAGAATAGTATATTAAAATTCCCTTTATATTTATGAGCATTTCAGTTTAAATGCTGCCTTTGATACATGCTAACCTCAACAAGTTCTTAACCTGTCAGTGCCCTTGGCAATAATCTAAGAATATTGGTGGCAGAGCAGACACCCATTTTCATTGGGAGGAGGCTTTTCTTCACCAGGAGTTCCTTGAACTAATACAAATATAGATTTAAAAAAAAAAGTTAATAAATAAGGTCTTGCAACACTAAGATACCTTCCTTGAATGAATTAGCTATTTATAAAGTAATTGCTATTAGACTACTTGTCCCTGCTAACATTTTTCTATGTCTGTGCAGAATGAACTGATGAAATAAGTCAGGGAATGTCTCAACCAAAGTTCCATTGATTTTCTTTTGACATATTTCCTGAATATAAGTTGACCTTTTTGTGGGACATGGGGAGGGGAGAAGAGGTTTCAAAAAAGTTGGTTTCTCATTTTCTAATGCCAGAGATTTCAAGAATAGTTGTGGGGAATGGAGCCAAGATGGCGGAGTAGAAACAGCTCATCTAAGCCACTCTGCCCCCAGATTCCCTCCAAACTATGTAAAAGAGGACTCTGAACAACTTCTGGAGCCCCAGCACCCACAGAGCGACACAGAGAAGCTAACCTCCCACTGAGGACATCCCAGCAGCCCTGCAGGAAGGACCAGTGCAGCGCTCTGGGAGCCGGGCAGTGTGCAGCGTGGGGAGCCGAGCCAAGCTGAGCCCAGGTCCACGTGAACTGAGGTTTTAGCCCCAGGGCAGCAGGGCCAGCAGCCGGCTGGAGAGACCCCAGAATACCAGCAGCTGTGGCGACTCCAGAATTTTCAACATAGACATGCCTAGGACAAAGTGAGAGGTTAGTGCCCTATGGATTTTGGGACCAGTATTTGGGGAATGCGTCGGCTTACTCCCCTGGGGGCTAGAAGCCACTGAGGAGACATGCCATTTTGCAGTTTTCAGAGGCAGCTCCAGCTCCTGGCCTGCAAACTGTAGGGACAATATGTTAGTCCTGGATTCTGCATATTTCTTTGGTGGGTGGTGGTGAAGGGAGTCTGGCTTGAACTTCTGTTTTCTTATTTTCTTCTTCTGTTTTTTTTTTCATAGCAGACTGTTGTCCTATAAGCTTTCAGTATTGCCAAAGTGATATAGTCTTGGAAAACATCTTGGTAAGTCTATTCACTGGCTTTCTGGTCTGAACTGTAAAATTTCCTGTCCCCAAGTTTGGGCCTGTAAGTTTGTCCATAATTAGGAGTTTTATTAGACTGATACTCAGCTCAGTCACTATTAGCCCACTGTGAAACAGCAGAGTCAGAGCAACTCAACTGCTGACTCAGCTTTGGTCCTGCACTCCTGCCCTGGCTATTCCACATTTTATTTTCATGACATAGTAGAAGCTAGAACTGAGTCCCTCATCTGCTCTTAGGTTCAGAGTCATACAGTTATAGTTTGCTTCCATAGCTTGTTCCTTGAACAGTACATAGGCAGGATTCAAATTATTCATTAATTTTATCATATTATTATATTATTTACCCAGCACTGGGTAATGCATAACAGACCTGCCATATATTAACTCTTCCTTTCCCTACACTAGTTTAGCAACACCCTGGGATTCATTTTTGTCCCTGTGCTCAGTCTTGGCCCTCTTTCTGTCCATGGTTTCTAGAATGCTGAAGATAGGCCTTGTCTATGCCTTTGATTGTGTCTCTCCCTGTCTTCCTGGGCTAGAACAATGACACTGAGTTTTTCTTGACTTTATCAACTAAAATTTGGTCTGGCGGACTTTTTAAATCTTTGTGGAGATAGAGTAGATATACTGGGTTATACTGTTTCCTCTTACTCCACAACTTAATGGCTCTTGAGCATCAGTAGAAAAATGTCTTTGATTTGATAAGTGGGCATCATATATTCACAAGTAATGATCATTGTGTGATGAATGGGGTAAAAACAAAACCCAATGCTCAATTGGTTTTTTTTTTTTTGTGGGACAGTGGTTGCATTCAAAATCTGATAATTTCTGGTATCTATAGGCATCTACAAGTAAATTATGAAACAGTACTTTGATGATGTGTTATCATGGAAATACTGCTTGAGGGGAGAGAGAGAGACAGAGAGACAGAGAGAGAGAGACAGAGAGAGAGACAGAGAGACAGAGAGAGACAGAGAGAAACAGAGAGAGACAGAGAGACAGAGAGACAGAGAGACAGAGAGACAGAGAGAAACAGAGAGAGACAGAGAGAGAGACAGAAAGAGACAGAGAGAGACAGAGAGAGAGACAGAGAGAGAGACAGAGAGACAGAGAGAGACAGAGAGACAGAGAGAGACAAAGAGACAGAGAAAGACAGAGAGACAGAGAGAGATAGAGACAGAGACAGAGACAGAGAATATGAATGAATGTTATGTTTCTCTCATAAGAAATTCAAAAGTATGCAACACTGTTTATAATTGAAAACTTACCATATAGGATAAACTTTTGTTGGATTACATCCTTGGACATATTAGCCTTCTGAAAAAGATATTGGGCACGGGCATGCCTTGGCACTAAAACATTATTTTTAAATGCATTCTATGATTTTGCAATAAATACAAAGATGTAACGAAAATAATAACACTAATGCCCTTTGTTCATAATGTTTGAAACACCCTTCTGTTTGTTACAAGAAACTAAGTGTACTATATGTATTTGAAATTCAAAGTTTCAGATTATTCTGCATAGATTTCACAGGAGGGAAAAAGAAGACCTATGATATTTATAAAACCATATATGTTAGCAAAAATTGTTTATTTCAATTGCTGCTTTTATCATTCATTATCAAATCCTATAAAAGTTACAGTGATTATATATTACTATTCAATGTTTAATGCAATAAATAATAAACTATCAGAAGTTTAGAATCCAAAGAAAAGATAATGCAAATAAATGCAATGTAAAGGGAGATACTATATCCAAATGTAAGCAAAAATGAATTTTTGAAAAGTATTTTCTAATATGTTTCAGTGGCTTTAAAGTATTACATACCACATAACAGACTAAGCACAAGATACAGGCAGATAAAAGAATCATTCAATGAAATAGAAATTCAAGTACCTTGGTTATAGTCCCTGTTATTCTAACGGAGACTTTGGGAAAATCACTTGCCATTGCTGAACCTCAGTTTCCTTATCCACAGAATCAAAAGGTTTAGTGCAATTTCAGACAGCTGAAGAGGAAGAATACTACTCAGGTCCTCACAGAGAGGAGATTGACTCAAGATATATACAAATATCATTAAATATAGCTATTGTAAGAATATTTCAATATAGATTTTCATTACAATAGGATTTTCCTCTCTTTTTCTTATGAAGGATGGCAGGAAAAGAAATAAATACTGTAGATAGATATAGATTTATATATGAGTGTGTGTGTGTGTACATATGGGTCATATACACATACATGTGTGTATGAATGTGATTAGACTAGATATTTTCCAAGGCTTTTTACAGTACCTCAATACTTCAATACTTCTATTAGACAATTATTCAAGTAGTAAGATATAGAAAGGAAGCCAGTAAAAGGAAGAAAGCATCTAAACATCAGGTTTCCCACATGATTTCCATTCTGATCAGAAGCCCTGGTGCTTTTGTTAGGTGGTCACATCCAAAGGAGATTTTTAATGTATACAATTAAAATAAAATGATATAAAAGTAGTCTGTCAAAAGGGAGTTAAGATGTTAACTCTGAAAATTGAACTTGGTAACCTTGATATCAAATATACTTTTTCCACAAATGAACTCTAATTAGATTGATATCATAAATGTTGTTTCTGTAATGCTCACTAGGATTTCAATAGCAATTGGACTTCCTGGACAAATGGACTAATTTGCAAATATTTTTGCTCTTCTTCAGCATAAAGAATCATGGATTGGATGTAGTTTGTTCAATAATGACAGTCTTCACCTGTATGCCAAAAGTGGCATGAAAGACACGATCAGGGACATCTGTAATGAGATAAGGAGAATGACTTTTCTTATGATGAAAGCAGACACAGGTGTTGAGTGTTGTGCTGACATCTATAAAAAAAAAATAAAAGAACCTTGAGTAGACCTCCAGTGCTTTGTTATAGAATATTTCTTGGAAGATACAGACAAAGACTAAATAGAATGAGGGCCAAATTGATGAGCTGAAATTTGTAGTTGAGAGAAAGAACACTGATGACAATGAGAAGTATTAAATTACTGTATAGACTTGTAATTTAACAAAAAAAAAAACTTTTAAAACTTTTACCACACATGAAATATTTTTCTTCCAATAGAAACAGAAGCATAAAAGTTTCAATTATAAACTCCTTTGTTTAAGGAACTAAAACATGTAATTTTAGAAATTAGTACTCTTATCATTATTTTGAATATAACAGAAAGAAATATAATATGAATTACTCAGGTTATGAGGTCACAATAAAAACATTGACTAGCATGTCCATCCTCCCAAAAGGCTTGAATGTGCCTTAGCAAAGACAGTTTCCATGGGAATAGAATAGAAACTCTAAAATGGCAAGTTCTGAAAAGAAAGTCTTGATAGAGTTAGGAGTAAGAAATAATAGTAGGATGGTGTTTGCAAGAGTCTTAAGTAGCACTTCATACATGAGAATGAAAAAAAAAAGAAGAATATGAGAAATATCTCATTGGAAAAGAAACTGACCTGGAAAACAGATAGAGGGGAGATAATTTAAGGATCTTTAGACTGCCTGAAAGACATGATTTATAAAAAAAAAAGGATCCTAGGCATAATATTTCAAAAAAATTATCAATGAAAACTACCCTGTCATCTTACATCCAGAGGATAAAATAAAAAATTAAAATAATGTACTATTTAAAAGATATCACAAAATAAAAACTCTGAGGTATATTCTAGCCATGTTCCAGAATCCCAAAGATACAGAGGAAATATTTCAAATAGCCAGATAGAAACAATTCAAATACCATGGAGTTATTGTCAAGATCACACAAGATTTTGCAGCTGCCAATATAAAGAAACAGATGACTTGGAATATTATATTCTGGAAGAAAATAGAATTGGGATTACAACCAAGAATAATTTACCAGGGGTTGATAGATGGCTCAGTGAATTAGATCATTGGCCCTAGAGTAGAGGACTTGAGTTCAAATCCAACCTCAGACACTTGACACTTACTAGCTGTGTGACATTGGGCAAGTCATTTAGCCCCAATTGCCCTGCCTTCTTCTCTCCAAAAAAGAATAATTTAACTAGCAAAATTAAATATAATCCATCAAAAGCAAAAAATGGATACTTAATGAAATAAAGAACTTTCAAGAAATCCTAATAGAAAAAAAACCAGCAAAAGAACCTTTGGTTTAACATATATGACTAAAGAGAGGCCTAAAAGGTGAACATGAATGGGCAATCATAAGCTGTTCAATGAAGTTAAATCTTTCAATATGGGCAGGTTATTGATGTACATTGTAAGAACATTGTAATTATTAGAGCAATCAAAAGGATTCCAGTTGCAGAATGTGGGAGTAAGACAATGTCAGGATATATTAAAAATATTGTTGAGAAATATGGATGACCTGAGAAAAGGGGAAGGAAGAAGAATGGGGAAAATTATATCACATAAAAACTGGAGGGAAAATGGTTGGGGTAGCAATACTTGACTATAAAATTTGCTTCAAACACTCACTAAATTACTTCAAACACTCACTAAATTGCTTCAAAGAAAGGATGTGTGTGTGTGTGTGTGTGTGTGTGTGTGTGTGTGTGTACTCAACCAGTATTAGAAATCAGCTTATTTAATGAGGAAGTAGGAGGGGAAGACATAAGAGAAAGGGTGAGTACTAAAAGGGAGGGAAGATTAAAGAAGTCAGTGAACAAAAACAAAACAAAATTTAGAGGAAGGACAGGATAAAAAGAGGGATCAAAGGATGAGCAGAAGAAAATTAAATAGAGGAAAATGCACAGTTAATAATCATAAACATAACTATGAATGGGATGAAAAGAAGCAGGAATGGGAAAAGAAAAGAAGATAGCAGAAGGGATTAGAAACCAGAAAATATATGCACCATATGTTGCAGTATTCCAGTTCTCAAAGGAAAAGTTAAATGTAACACAGGAGGAAATAGTAAAACTATACTGATGGAGGAACTCAACTTTGCCCTTTCAGAATGAGACAAGTCTAACCATAATATAAAAAAGAAAGAAGTAAAGGAGATGAATAGAATCTTAGAAAAGTTAAATATGATATATCTTTGAAGAAGACTGAATGGGAATAGAAAGGAGTATACATTTTTCTCAACTTTACATGGTACCTTCACAAAAAGTGACCACATAGGAATAAAAACCTTACAAACAAATATAGAAAAGCAGAAATATTAAATTAACACCTTGAAGGCAATAATTAAATAAAAATTACATTTCAGTATAAAA
The DNA here is from genome assembly GCA_011680675.1 of Gymnobelideus leadbeateri. Classification (NCBI taxonomy): domain Eukaryota; kingdom Metazoa; phylum Chordata; class Mammalia; order Diprotodontia; family Petauridae; genus Gymnobelideus; species Gymnobelideus leadbeateri. The sequence goes on along the minus strand of WOXC01008445.1, from coordinate 15,364 downwards.
AGCATTGATGATTAAGGGTATATTGATTAATATTGGGAGGGTTGAAAAGATAAAGGAAGGATTTTAGAGAAGGAAAATAAGGAATAAGATGGTAAGGGGAGAACATAAGGTAACAGTGCTATGGTGCAAAGAGAGCCTGAGAAGGAAAATAATGAGTAAAATAAAGATGGAGGGAAATTCAGAAATAGGAATTATAACTTTAAATGTGAATGGGAAATAAATTGGGTTATGGCTGAAAAAGTTTTGGAATGTAATTTGTGAGGGCGTACAATTGTGCTATAAGTAATGATGAACTCGGCAATTTTAGAAAACATGGAAGGGGAGGCTAGGTGGTGCAATGAATAGAGCACCAGCCCTCGAGTCAGGGGGACCTGAGTTCAAATCTGACCTCAGATACTTGACACATTTACTAGCTGTGTGACTTTGGGCAAGTCACTTAACTACAATTGCTCTCCAAAAAGCAAAAACAAAAAGTTTATTTTGGGGGTAACTAGGTGATGCAGTGAATAGAACAGCAGCCCTGGAGTCAGGAGCACCTGAATTCAAATCTGGTCTCAGACACTTAACCCAAAAGCTATCCATGTGACCTTGGGTGAGTCACTTAATCTCAATTGCTCTCCAAAAAGCTAAAAAAAAAAAAGAAAAAGAAAAAGAAAAAACATGGAAAGACTTGCACAAAACAGGGGAGAATGAAAATGAGCATATTGTATACAAAAAGAGAATACACTAAGAACAATATTGTTTTAAGAAGAAGTTTGAGCAAATAAGTTATTTTTGTCTATTATAAATATATCTATTAACTATGAAGGACATATGAAGAAAAACACTATTTGTATCCTGAGAAAGAACTGATACATAGAAGAATGCATAGAATAATTTTACAAACATACATATGCATGTAATATTATTCTATATGTATTTTTGTGTCTAATGGTAATTAGCTCTAGGGTGAGAGTGATGGAAGAAAAAAGTACAGATGGTGTCTGGGCAAGCCACTGGGTAGTTCTTAGACATGGCACAGATAAGCAATCAAGGCACCTCAGTCCTGGCAGAGCAGAATAACCATGAGGCCTTTAGCCCCAGTGGAGAAGGCAAATTGCCAGTCCTGGAAATCTAGCACAACAGACACAATAGGCTGGGCCACCACATCGAATTGGACAATCTGCTAACATTCGAGCTCTTGGAGTGGAAAGTCAATGACCAGACTCCTTGTGCCTGCACAAGAAGCATGGGACAGTGTCCCCTGTAACTTAGAAGCAGAGCCCAAATTAAAAATTATTTTTAAAAAGGCCCTGACAAAATAGAAAGTTAATATGATTGCAGGGAAGATCAAAACACAAACCCAGAAGAGGACAAAATGCCCACATATGAAGCTGCAAATGGGAATATGTATATGTCTCAAGCTGAAAAAGTCTTCTTGGAAGAGATCAGAAAGGATTTTAAAAATAAAATAACAGAGGTAGAAGAAAAATTGTGAGAAATGAGAGTTATACAGGAGAATTATGGGAAAAAGAGTCAGCATCTTGGAAAAGGAGCACAAAAATTTACCTTAAAAAACTCCAATTTAAAAAGTAAAATTGGTCAAATTGGAGGGAAATATACATTGAAGGAAACAACTCATTTTAAAGTGAAATTGTTCAAATGGAAAAGGAAGTAAAAACACCTAACTGAAGAAAATAATCCTTTAAAAATTAGACTTGGGCAAGTGGAAGGAAATGACTCTATTAGACATCAAGAATCAAACAAAATCAAAAGAATGAAAGAATAGAAGAAAATATAAAATATCTCATTGGTAAAGACAACAGAACTGGAAAAGAGATCCAGGAGACAATTTAAAAATTATTGTACTATCTGAAAGCAATGATCCTAAAAAGAGCATAGACATTACCTTTTAAGAAATTATTAAGGAAAACTGCCCTGATATCCTAGATGACTGTATTAAATTTTTTTTGGAAAAATCTACCAAATGTCTCTTGAAAATGATGGCAACTGGGGCGGCTAGGTGGCGCAGTGAATAGAGCGTCGGTCCTGGAATCAGAAGGACCTGAGTTCGGAGCCGGCCTCCGACACTTAATCCGCACAAACAAAAAAAAACCTAGCCGTGTAACCTTGGGCAAGTTACTTAACCCCAATTGCCCTAGAGGGGAGGCTAGGTGGCGCAGTGAGTAAGAGTGCCGGCCTCGGAGTTTGGATGACCCGAGATCAGATCTGGCCTCAGAAAATGAGCACCCACGCATAAATCAAATGACTAGCCGTGTAACCTTGAGCAAGTTACTTAACCCCAATTGCTTTAAAAAAAAAAAAAAAAAAAAAAAATGATGGCAACTGACTGTCCTTTTGCCCACCAGGAGTCGGGCATGAGGCCACATCCACCCTTAGACCTGCCAGGCTCCCTCCTTGCTTCGTCTCCTGCCTGCACCATGGGGAGCAGCAACCCCCAAACTACTCATAGCCTGCTGGGATGGGAGAGTAGGGGAAACCATCTCCCCTGGAGACAGGTGCACCTTCCCCAAGCATGGCCAAACCAGCATTCTGCACTACACAGGGATGCTTGAAGATGGGGAAAAGTTTGATTCTTCCCATGACAGAAATAAGACCTTCAAGTTTGTAATGGGCAAGCAAGAGGTGATTCCAGGATGGCAAGAAGGATTTGCCCATATGAGTGTGGGCCAGAGAACAAAAATGACCATCTCTCCAGACTATTCTTATGGTTCCACTGGTCACCCAGGCATCATTGCACCAAATGCTACTCTAATCTTTGATGAGGAACTTACAAAAGTGTAATGACAGGAATGGTTTCTTGGTTTCTTCCCCTAACTCCCTGTGTCTTGAATTGGATAGATGGAGCCAGAATTTCAGCTTCAAGAAAAAGAATGCACATGAATTTGTATGGAGCTTTTCCCTGATATTCCACTACATTCATTGTATACACATATACCCGAATTGAATGTGTTATCACTTAGCTTTGATTCCAACTCTTCCTCCTTGTACACATGTTGTCTCTAAGTATACACTGTAAATCTCAACTTGTCAAGTCATTCATCTTTTTGTTTTTGTTTTGGGGTATAGATTTAAATTGAAATCTTTTGAATATAGATTTAAGATTAAGTATATGATCAAGCATTAAAAGTACACAGATGGGTTAACCTTAGAATAGGGATTATTTGGACAGAGAAAACCTTTGTCCCTCTTATTTTTTGGATGAAATTTATCTATTTATTTTATTTATTTATTATCATTATTATTATTTTTTGCTTTTCCTATAAAGCCATAGCAGATCAAGGAGCTGTTGAGGGCTGATAGATTCTCCATGTTGAATGATTTACTTGGAGCACATCAGCACCCTGTCCAAAATTAAGGTGGGAAAGGAGAAGATGCTTCAAACTCCGAATCCTTCTTCCCCTCCCCCTCTTAATCTCTGCCTTTTGAAAGCAGATATTTTTGATGCAGTATTGGCCATGCCACTTGTGTCTTATCTACAGGACAGCTCAGGTCAATATAAACCTACTTTGTTGATGCCTGACTTTTTCCCCCATCTTATGGTTTTCTAATGGATTTGGAGGACATCTTTTAATCTCCAGTAGCCATCAAAGTTCTACAACTACCTAAATTCCAAGAACTTGAATTGATTATTAAACAAATTGAAGGTACTGTTTGCAGAAATTTTCAACACAATGAAAGCCCAGGAATTGTCACTGGAAATCGTTGTGTGTTCTCTACAAAAAACAAAACTGATGCTGGTCATTACAGCTTCAAAATCTCCTGTTTTTGATGCTCAGATCCCCTACTGCTGATGTCCCTCCCTCCATCCCCACCTTCCTTCTCTCACATTCCCACACCCCCCTTTTGCTGTCTTTTGTAGTAATTTGGTAAGAGAAACTGCCACCACCCACTCTCCCTCCAACACATATGAGTTTCAAGTCTTATTGTCGCAATAAAATATTTTATGCTGGCTTTTCTCAAAAAAAAAAAAAAGATCACTAAATGAAAACTTCAAGGAGTATTGCAGTGAAATCCAGAATTATCAGGTCAAGAAGGAAATACTGGGGGCAGCAGAGCCAAGATGGCGGAGTAGAAACAGCACTTCCAATGTGCTCTGTTCCTCACAACTTCCAAATAATGTAACAGGGGACTCTGAACAACTTCTGGAGCCCCAGCAGCCACAGAACTACACAGAAAAGCTAACCTCCTGCTGAGGACAGCCCAGTAGCCCTGCAGGGAGGGGCGAGTACAGCGTTCTGAGAGCAGGCAACACAGCCCACTGGGAACCAACAGTGCAGCTGGGAGCTGAGCCTAGGCCCACATGAGCGCCGGTTATAGCCCTAGGGCGGCTGGGCCAGCAGCTGGCTGGAGGGACCCCAGAACACTGGCAGCTGTGGCGATTCCAGAATTATCAGCACAGATATGCTTATGACAAAGTGAGAGGTTAGTGCCCCTTGGACTTTGGGACCAGTATTTGGGGAACGAGTCGGCTTCCTCCCTGGGGGTGAAAAGCTGCTGAAGAAACGCGGCACAGAAGCCATTTTGCAGCATCAGTGGTGGCTCTAGCTCCTGGTCTGCAAACTGTAGGGAAATCCAGCATTCAGCCTGGGGGTTAATCGCTCTTGCTTTAAACTGCCTGGATCTGAATTGTGGTCTTGGGGGGAAGTTTGGGGTGGGTATACAATTTGCCAGAGCGGGTGGAGGCTTTACAGAGGTCACCCAACCTGTGGAAATTGTGAATTAAGTGGCAATATGCGTAGGCAAAAGAAACAAAATGAACAGAAAAATTCAACATTGGACTCCTATTTTAGGGGCAAAGAGGATCAAAGCATGGAGGAGGACTGTGAGGTCAGAACTCCTGCACCAAAAGGCCCAAATGAAAATACAAGCTGGCTACAGGCCATAGAGGACCTTAAGAAGCAGATAAGAGAAGTGGGGGGAAAATTGGGAAGAGAAATGATAAGGATGCAAGACAAGTATGAAATGACATTCAACAGCCTGACTGAGGAAAATAACACCTTAAAAAATAGACTAACTCAAATGGCAAAAGAGGCTCAGAAAGGCAATGAGGAGAAGAATGCCTTAAAAAGCCAAATTTGCCAGATGGAAAAAGAATCTCAAAAGCTCACTGAGAAGATTCATTCCTTCAGAATTAGACTGGAGCAAATGGAAGCTAATGACTTTATGAGAAATCAAGATGCTGTTAAACACATCCAAACAAATGAAAGAATAGAAGGCAATGTGAAATATCTCATGGAAAAAACCACTGACCTGGAAAATAGATCCAGGAGAGATAATTTAAAAATTATTGGACTACCTGAAAGCTATGATCAAAGAAAGAACCTAGAAATCATCCTTCAAGAAATTCTCAAGGAAAATTGCCCTGATGTTTTAGACCCAGAGGGAGAAATAGAGGTTGAAAGAATCCACCAATCACCTCCTGAAAAAGGTCCCTAAAAGAAAACTACTAGGAATATTATAGCCAGGTTCCAGAACTCCCAGATCAAAGAGAAAATACTATAAGCAGCCAGGAACGAACAATTTCAATATTGTGGAAACACAATCAGAATAGCCCAGGACCTGGCAGCTTCTACCCTGAGGAATCAAAGGGAATGGAATATGATATTCCAGAGGGCAAAAGAGCTGGGATTGAAGCCAAGGGTCACCTACCCAGCAAAACTGAATATCTTGTTTCAGGGTTAAATATGGTCATCCAGTGGAATAGAGGACTTTCAAGCATTCTTGAGGAAAAAACCAGAGTTGAATAGAAAATTTGACATTCAGACACAAGAAGCAAGAGATGCTTGAGAAGTTAATCAAGGAAATGAAATCAAAAGGAACTTATCAAAGTTGAACTATTTACATTCCTATAATGGGAAAACAATAACTGTGTCTAATGAAACCTTTCTCATTATGAAAATAATTGAAGAAGGGTATATGGTCATATGAATACATATGTGAATGTGTGTATATATGTTTACAGTAATACATGGATAGAGGACACAGGTTGAATTTGATTGGAAGGGATGATACTTAAGGGGTGAAGTTAAGAGGTGAGAGAGGAAAGTGGCAAGAGGAGATGGGGAGAGACAGGGTAGGGTAAACTATCTCATGTAGAAGAGGCAAGGGGAAGTAGTTGCAGGGGAGGGGAAGAATAGGAGGACAAAAAGGCAAAACCATATTCTCATTGAAGCTGGCTCAAGGAAAGAATTACATACATACTCAATGGGATATCTCACCCTGCAGGAGAATGGGGGAAAGGGGGATGAGAGGCGTTATGATGGAGGGGAGGTCATTCTAGGGGGAGGGGAGGGTGGAAGTACCCAGTTTCGAAGAGGGACAGGATCAAAGTAGGGAATGGGCCAGGTGGGAGGTGAGATGGGTGGGAGGGAAATAGAAGCAGTCTTTTACAATATATCTACTATGGTAATGTTTTGCATAGCTATACATGTACAACAATACTGAATTGCTTATCTTCTCAGAGGGAGTGTGTGACAAGGGAGCAAGGGAATGGATCTGAAAATTGAAGGTTTAAAATTAAATGTTTCATAAGATATCCAGGCATTGGTGCTCAGAGATTCACCTTGCCCTAATGGCAAAGTCTAAGGGGGTATGGGAGAAGATATGAGAGAGAGAGCAGATTGTATGAGGGGATATCTAGTGGGACTGCTATTCTGGACTGTTTGCTAGGGGAAAAATGGGGGAAAATTTGTAACTCAAAATCTGGTGGAAATGAATTATGTAAACCAGAAGTTAATAAAGCATCTGTTTAGTAAAAAAAGAATACTATAGAAGCAAACTCTAGTTTGCCAAAGTTTGTAGATAGTACAAACCTCTAGAAAAACAAAAGAAGGAAATACTGCAGGCAGCCAAAAAGAAATAATTCAAATATCAATGATTCATAGTCAGGAATACATAGAACTTAGTAGCTTCTACATTTAAGGATCGGAGGGCTTAGTATATGATATTCCCTAATGTAAAGGAGCTGGGATAACAACTAAGAATTAACTATCAGAAAAATGAAACTTATTCTTCCAGGGAAAAGATGGGCATTCAATAACATAGAGGACTTTCAAACTTTCTTGAGGAAAAGACTAGAACTAAACAGAAAATATGATCTTGAAATGCAAGAAACAAGAGAACCAAAAAAAGTTAACAAGAAAGAAAAAAAAAGCAGTTATTCAATAAGATTAAATTGTTTATGTCCCTAGAAGTGAGGATGATACTCATAATCCTTGAGAACTGTACCACTATAAGGGCAATGAGGAGTATACATAGAAAGGGTGTGAATATAAATTGACTTTGATATGATGATATAAAAATAAGGGATTAAAAAAAGGATTATACTGTGAAGAAAATGTGGGGAAGGCAGAATAGAGTAAATTATATCACATGAAGAGGCACAAAAGATCTATTTCAGTAGAGGGAAGTACGATAGGGGATTAATATAGTTCAGACTTTAATCTCTTGGGATTTGGCTCAAAGAAGGAATAACATACATGTTCAGTTTGGTACAGAAATTTATCTTACCTGATAGGGGAATTAGGAGGGGAAAGGGGAAAGAAAGGGCTATTGATAGAAGAAAGGGCAGATTGAAAAAGAAATGGGACATTAAAATTATACTAGTGGGGGCCTCAACCCCATCACTTCTCAAAACCAGATTAATCTAATCACAAAATATAAACAAGAAAGAAGTTATGTATGTGAGTAGAATTTTAGAAAAGTTAGATATTTTAGACCTATGCGGAAAATTGAAAGGGGATAGAAATGAATATACCTTTTTCTCAGTGGTATATGGCATCTATACCAAAATTAGACATATATTAGTGCATAAAACAAATTATAGAAACAATCAACGATTTTATCAAAGAAAACAACATGCCAAAATGCATGGAATGCTGTCCAAGTAGTTCTTAGGGAATTTTTTCTATCTCTAAAGGCTTACATTAATAAAACAGGCAAAGAGTAGATCATTGAATTGGGCATGCAATTAAAAATGTAGAAAAAAAAAAAACCCTTTAAATCCCCAATTAAATCCAAATTTGGAAATTCTGAAAATCAGATTATTAAATTGAAAGTAAGAAAATTATTGAAGTAAAAATACAAGTAAGAGCTGGTTTGTGGTGAAAAATTAAATAGCTAAGTATTTGGTTTATTTGTTTTTTTAAAAAAATAAAGGGGAAAAAACCAAATTACCAGTAACAAAAATGAAAAAAAAGTAAATGAAATGAATGAGTACTTACAAAAATATAAATTGTCCATATTAACAGGAGTAAATGGAATACTTTAATAACCCCACTTTAGAAAAAGAAATGGACTAAGTCATCACAAAACTCCCTAGCAAGAAACCCCCAGGATCAGATTATTTTCAAGTGAATTCTACCAAAAATTTAAAGAACAATTGATTCCTGTATAAACTATTTGGAAAAATAAGCAAGGAAAGAGTACTAACAAATTCCTTTTATAAAACTAATATGGTGCAGGCACCTAAACCAGGAAAAGTGAAAACACTGAAAGAAACCTCTAGACCAATTTCCTTAGTGAATATTTGATGCAAAAAAAATTGAGACAGAATATTAGCAAAGAGATTACAAGAATTTATCACCATAATGATATATTATAATAAGGTGGGATTTATACCAGGAGTGTAGGGATTGTTCAATATCAGAAAAAAAAACTTATCAAAATAACTGAGTGTATCAATAAAAAGTCAATAGAAAACATATAATTATCTCAAGAGATGCAGTTTTTTAAAAAAATAATATACAGCAACCATTCCTACTAAAAACACCAGAGCACAGAATTTTACTTAAATAGGTAAGAAATATCTATGTAAACCATCAGCAAGCAATATTTGTAAAGGGGATAAGCTGGAAGCATCCCCAATAAGATCAGGATTGAAACAAGAATGCACATTAACACCAGTATTAGTCAATATTGTACTAGAAAATTTAGCTTTAGCAATAAGAAATTGAAATAAATTGAAGAAAATAGGCTCTGCAATCAAGAAACAAGACAATCCTTTACCGATGATATAATGGTATACTTAGAAAATCCTAGAGAATGAACTAAAAAAATGCTTGAAACAATGAACAACTTTGTCTATATTTCAGTGTATAAAAAGAGCCACATAAATCATCAGCATTTCTATATATTAGTATCGAAGCTCAGCAGCAAGTGATAGGAAGAGAAATTCCATTTAAAATTACCATAGACAATATAAAATACTTGATTGTCTACCTGCCAAGACAAACTTAGGAACTGTATGAACAGAACTGCAAATCACTTTTCACACAAGTTAAGTCACATCTAAACAATTAGAAAAATACCAATTGCTTGTGGGTAAGCCATGCTAATATAATAAATATGACAATTCTACTTAAATTAATATTCTTATCCAGTGCCAATCAAACTACCAAAAAGTATTATTATTTTTGAAGGGGGGAAGGGAAAGCAATTAGTGTTAAGTGACTTGCACAAGGTCACATAACTAGTAAGTGTGCCAAGTATTTGAGGCCGAATTTGAAATCAGGTACTCCTGACTCCAGACCCAGTGCTCTATTCTAGCTATCCCCTGAAATTATTTTATACAGTCATAAGAATAATAAGAGGAGGGGGCGGAGCCAAGATGGCGGAAAGGAAGCAGTAACCTCGCTGAGCTCCTCTGTCACTAAGTCCAAAAGGGTAAATCTGAGCAGATTCCGGAGTGACGAAGCCCAGTGGAAGACAGAGTGTGGCAGAATCCAGCACAGGAGGTTGCCCAGAGTGCCCGCACAGGTCGAGCGCAGAGCGCGTGGGGTCTGCACAGGTCGAGCGCAGAGCGCGTGGGGTCTGCACAGCTCAGACTTAAGAGCAGGCAAGCAGACTACACCAGAGAGAGAAAAAGCCCCAGACTGCAGACTTACCAAGGACGAATCGCAGTCATCTCGCAGAGGGAACGGATCATTGGAGCCAGGTAGGAGGGTCGGGCCCCCAGTGGAGAGAGTGGCTTCTCAGGCTGCATTCAGCCCCCAGCCTGGAAATTTAGAAACTGCCTGCCTGTATGATACAGGGGCTGGAATGGCAAAGTAAATTCTAGCTGCTCCGATCCTCCCATCCCTCCTTCATGAAGCAGAAAACCCAAAGATAAGTCTCCCACCCAGACTGAAATCCCAAGTTAATGGAAATAGCCTCAGGCTTGAGAATCTCCAAGAAAGGGTGTAACTGAGACAGCCAGGAATCTGAAGAGACGAGAGGGAGGGAACCCAACTAGCCCCACCTCACCTCACCAACAAAAGCCTACTTATAGCCCAGGGGTATAGAGGCAGAAATCTGAAGTGGTCAGACTCAACCCCACCTACACATCTACATTCCTCACTGACTTCCCTGACTTAGCCATAAACTAGCCACCCAGAGGTATTCAAAGTCAAGGATCAGGCCCCAAACTCATAGCCTGAGACACTAAGAAACAGGAAGTCACAATGGGAAGGAAGGAAGCTGAAAAGGAGAAGGGGAAGGCAAGAAAGTCTATTCGAGCATACTATGCAGGGCAAGAACAACAAAACACACAGGACAATATAGACTCTCTGCCCACACCAGAGACCACAGAAGGAAACATGATCTGGTCTCAAGCCCAAATAGCATTCCTGGAGGAGCTTAAGAAAAATTTTAAAGACCAAATCAGGGAGGCAATGACCAACTTGGAAAAAGAAAATACCTCCCTAAAAAAGGAACTTCAAAAACTTATTGAAGACCATAATTCACTAAAAATTAGATACAACCAAACTGAAACTCAGAACTCTATGATGCAGCAGGAGTCAATCGAAAAAACAAGATGATCGAAAAATTGCAAGAAAATGTAAAATATCTCACTGGAAAAATAACTGACCTAGAGAACAGATCCAGGAGAGACAACCTAAGAATTATTGGTCTACCAGAAAGCCATGATGAGAAAAGCAGTCTAGACAACATCCTCCAAGAGATTGTCAAAGAAAACTGTCCTGAGGTCCTGGAATCAGAAGATAAAATAGCTATTGATAGAATTCACCGGACTCCTCCTGAAAGAGATCCCAAACTGAAAACTCCAAGAAATATAGTAGCCAAATTCCAGAATTATAAGATTAAAGAAAAAATTCTACAAGCAGCCAAAAAGAAACAATTCAAATATCGAGGAACTACAGTTAGGATCACACAGGACCTAGCAGCTTCTACATTAAAAGAGCGGAGGGACTGGAATTTGATATTTCGTAGGGCAAGAGAGCTAGGACTACAACCAAGGATTAACTACCCGGCAAAACTGAGCATAATCTTTCAGGCAAGGAGATGGACGTTTAATGAAGTAAGGGACTTTCAGACTTTCCTAATGAAAAAGCCAGAGCTCAATGGAAAATTTGATCTCCAATTACAAGACTCCAGAAGAACATAAAAAGGTAAACAAGGGTAACATAGACTCACACATGCAGAAGTGCACATACCCACACCCACAAACACAAGCTCATTACTTGGGATGCAACAAGAGCAAAATGTTCACATCCCTATATGTGGAGCTGATAACTGTCAATATTTGAAATCTCTATGATTATCATGACCTGCAAAAGGGTTATACTTAGAGGGTGTGGGTATGAATGCACTAACATGGAGTCTAAAAAAAAGACTATTAAGGGGATCAATGGTACTGTAATGGGAAAAAGGAAAGGATGAGCTAGGAAAAGGTAAAATATGCCATCTGAAGAGGCATCAAAACACACTATAGAAGAAGGGAAAGTAAGAGGGAGAGGAACATCATTTAAACACTATTCTCACTGGTTCTGGTTCAAAGAAGGATCAAATTGATCAGTGAAGTTTAAGAATCTAATGTGAATAGACACATAAATTCATTAAATAGAGGAATTGGAGGGAGGGAGAGGAGCATTGTTTGAAATTTACTCTCATTGGTTTGGAATCAAACGGGGAGTAATTTACTCTGATAAGTATAAAAATTTGTTGTGTCCTATAGATAGTGGGAGGGTAAGGGGGGGTGAAAAGGAGGAGACTAAAGGGAGGGATTATAAGGGAGGGAAATAGTAGTAAGGGGAGAGGGTAGGTTAAGAAGGGGGTCACTGGGTGGGAACACTGAGGGAGGGGGCGGTCAAAAGGGAAAACTTCAAGGAGGGGAAGGGAGAAGGAATAAACAAAAATATAAACAGGGGAGGGAATAGGATGGAAGGGAAGAGACAGATAGTCATCATTACTGTGAATGTGAATGGGATGAACTCTCCCATAAAACAGAGGCGGATAGCAGAATGGATTAAAACCATAATCCTACAATATGCTGTCTTCAAGAAACACATTTGAAACAAAGGGATACCCACAGGGTAAAGGTAAAAGGTTGGAGTAAAATTTATTATGCCTCAGCTAAAGTAAAAAAGCAGGGGTAGCAATACTTATCTCAGATAAAGCAAAAGCAAAAATAGATCTAATTAAAAGAGATAAGGAAGGAAACTATATCCTGCTAAAAGGCACCATCGAGAATGAAGCAATATCACTACTTAATATATATGCACCAAGTGGTATAGCATCCAAATTCCTAGAGGAGAAGTTAAAGGAATTAGAGGAAGAAATAGATAGCAAAACTATACTAGTGGGGGACCTTAATCTCCCCCTCTCTGAACTCGATAAATCTAACCTCAAAATAAACAAGAAAGAAGTTAAGGAGGTGAATAGAATCTTAGAGAGACTAGATATGATGGATCTCTGGAGAAAACTGAATGGGGATAAAAAGGAATTTACTTTCTTCTCAGCAGTGCATGGTACATACTCAAAAATAGATCATGTACTAGGGCATAAAAACCTCACAATCCAGTGCAGAAAGGCAGAAATAGTAAGCACATCATTCTCAGATCATGATGCAATAAAAATTATATGCAATAAAGGGCCATGGAAAGATAGACTAAAAACTAATTGGAAACTAAACAATTTAATCCTAAAAAATTGGTGGGTCAAAGAAGAAATTATAGAAACAATCAATAATTTCATTCAAGAGAATGATAATAATGAAACAACATACCAAAATTTGTGGGATGCACTAAAGGCAGTTCTCAGGGGAAGTTTTATATCCCTGAGTGCATACTTAATTAAAGCAGAGAGAAGGGAGGTCAGTGAATTGGACATGCAATTGAAAAAGCTAGAAAAAGAACAAATTGAAAATCCCCAATTTAGTACTAAATTAGAAATACTGAAAACCAAAGGTGAGATTAATAAAATTGAAATTAAGAAAACCATTGAATTAATAAATAAAACCAAGAGCTGGTTTTATGAAAAAATCAACAAAATTGATAGACCCTTAGTCAATATGATAAAAAAAAAGAAAGAAGAAAACCAAATTATGAGTATCAAAAATAAAAAGGGTGAATCTACCTCCAATGAAGAGGAAATCAAAAAAATAATGAGGAATTATTTTTCCCAATTGTATGCACATAAATATGACAATCTTAGTGAAATGGATGAATATTTACAAAATCACAAATTGCCCAGATTAACTGAAGAGGAAGTGAATTACCTAAATAACCCCATCTCAGAAAAAGAAATCAAACAAGCCATCAATGAACTCCCTAGGAAAAAATCTCCAGGGCCAGATGGGTTCACTAGTGAATTCTATCAAACATTTAAAGAACAATTGATTCCAATACTCTACAAACTATTTGGGAAAATTAGTGAAGAAGGAGTCCTACCAAACTCTTTCTATGACACAAATATGGTACTGATTCCTAAATCAGGAAGAGATAAAACAGAGAAAGAAAATTATAGACCAATCTCCCTCATGAATTTAGACGCAAAAATTCTAAATAAAATATTAGCCAAAAGACTCCAACAACTTATCACAAAAATAATACACCCTGATCAGGTAGGATTCATTCCAGGAATGCAAGGATGGTTTAATATTAGGAAAACCATCAATATAATTGAGCATATCAACAACAAAACTAGCAAAAACCACATGATCATCTCAATAGATGCAGAAAAGGCTTTTGACAAAGTACAACATCCATTCCTATTAAAAACACTAGAAAGTATAGGAATAAATGGAGCCTTCCTTAAAATAGTTGCTAGCATCTATCTAAAACCATCAGCAAGTATTATATGCAATGGGGATAAACTAGAAGCCTTTCCAATAAGATCAGGAGTGAAACAAGGGTGTCCACTATCACCCCTCTTATTCAATCTGGTACTTGAAACGTTAGCAGTAGCAATTAGAGAAGAAAAAGAAATCAAAGGAATCAAATTAGGCAAAGAAGTGACCAAGCTGTCACTCTTTGCAGATGATATGATGATATACTTAGAGAATCCTAGAGAATCAAGTAAAAATTACTTGAGACAATAAATAAATTTGGCAAAGTTGCAGGATATAAAATAAACCCACATAAATCCTCAGCATTCCTGTACATCTCTAATAAAACTCAACAGCAAGAGATAGAAAGAGAAATCCCATTTAAAGTCACTGTAGACATTATAAAATATTTGGGAATCTACTTGCCAAAACAAACCCAGAATCTATATGATCACAACTACAAAACACTTCTCACAGAAATAAAATCAGATCTAAATAGTTGGGAAAATATCAATTGCTCGTGGCTGGGTCGAGCTAATATAATAAAAAATGACAATTTTACCCAAACTAAATTATATATTTAGTGCCATTCCAATCAATTTACCAAAAAACTACTTTGTAGAGTTAGACAAAATAATAACAAAATTTATTTGGAAAAACAAAAGGTCTAGAATATCAAGGGAATTAATGAAAAGAAATGCTAGGGAAGGTGGACTAGCTATGCCAGATCTTCATCTGTATTATACAGCAGCAGTCATCAAAACTGCTTGGTACTGGCAGAGGTGTAGAGTAGTGGATCAATGGAATAGATTAGGTGCAGGAGACCCAGCAGTTAATGAATATAGCAATCTATTGTTCGATAAACCCAAAGACCCCAGTTTTTGGGATAAGAATGCACTATTTGACAAAAACTGCTGGGAAAACTGGAATACAGTATGGCAGAAACTGGGCATAGACCATTATCTAACACCATACACCAAAATCAAGTCTAAATGGGTGCATGATCTAGGTGTAAAGGATGATACTGTAAGCAATTTGGGAAAGCAAGGAATAGTTTACCTGACAGATCTGTGGAGAGGGGAAGACTTTAGGACCAAACAAGAATTAGAGAGCATTATAAAATGCAAATGGATAATTTTGATTATATTAAATTGAAAAGCTTCTGTACAAACAAAGCCAATGTAACCAAGATCAAGAGGGAGGTGGGAAATTGGGAAAGAATTTTTACAACCTGTGTCTCTGATAAAGGACTCATTTCTAAAATTTATAGAGAATTGAGCCAAATCTATATGAATACAAGTCATTCCCCAATTGAGA